>CM053783.1:282223292-282823292 GCA_028749045.1 Cupressus sempervirens | reverse complement strand
TTCTCAACTGTTAATAGTGCTTGCAATGTAGTTGTACGAGAGCCTGTGCTCTCTACTTTATTTTTTAAGTATTTACTTAAATTTCGTATATGTCTAGTCGAAAGCCACTTAGCTTCCTTCCACATAGAATCTAAATAACCATCCCACTACAATAAAATATAATTTATTTAAAATACAACCATATAAATTAATCTAAATAATTGAAGTTCATTAATCTAATCAATACTAACCTAATTTTCAAAGTAACCATATTAAGAAAAATGTATGTAATCTTTTAAAAAATCTTTTGATATATTCTATTATAAAGAAATGTGCATTGTAATTAAATATGAAATACATAGTGAGTTGTACTTAACAGACATGTATAAGAAAAATATGTGTGTCATTACTAAATGAATGGAAGAAATGGAGAATAGAGAAGTAAACAAAAAAGTAATTATAATTAATTTTGAAATAAATTTCAATAGGTCAATTTATATATATATATATATATATATATATATATATATATATATATCTAATAGTACACATATTTTATATATAGTGTATTAATTAGTTTTATTCTGATTTTCACCAAAACAAAATGAAAAATATACACCTTGAAAACAAAGTAGTATTATAAACAAATAATTTTTTGAATGAATTAATGGCAAGCATATAATATAAAAAGTATTTATTTATATCACATTTCGAGCATGGTGGAGAGTGTCTCTATCTTGAATCTTTTGTGCCTCTTGTACACTTTCATTAATTACATCATAAAGTGCATGGTATGCAATTTTCATATATTTTGGAAGGTAATCTATAGGAGGGGAATCCCACCTAAGCCAAATTTCAATACTTTGTATTAATAATATTTTTTAAAAATATAAAAATTTAAACGAAGAGCTCATAAATAAATTCATACCTATTAAAAGTGTCACTGAAAAGTTCAAGTACATCAAGTGTTCCATACATATCATAAAAATAATCTATAACTATTCCAAGGGTACAAAATTTTTCTAAGGCAATTCTAAAAGCTAAATTTTTAGGTTCAGCTATAATTGCACATGCTAAAAAGATATATTCTACATGTCTATGTCTACAAAACTCCAATTTATATAATTTTGACTCCTTCCACCATCTAAACATGATAAACAAAAACAAATTTCTTAAATAAAAGATATAAATAGAATATTACACTAACTATTTAAAAATAAAATGTAAAATTATAAAATAAAATAATAATATTTTTTAAGCATAGAAAAAAATAATCTTACAATTTTATAAACATTATTTTATAGATAAATATGCATATCTTAATTCAAGTATTCAACTAAAGATGAAAGATTCAAGCAACCTTATGCTAATAAAATGATTAAGAGTTATCAATTTTAAAAGTAGTTTAAGTATCTTTCAATCAACTTACCTATTGATCATTTGAAGTTTCTCTCAATACAATGATTGCATAATATTAAAACCTGATTTAGCTAAACATAAAATCTTTTGATTATCCTTGTTCCTAAAAATTAGTCATTGAAAGTATAAATATGTAAGAATATTAATCTAGGTCTATTTGGCTATAGGAATAGAAATACATGAATTGGAATTGTTATTCTAGAATAGAAAATAGGGATACATGTTCCTATTCTTTTTTGGTTTTGTCAAAATTTGATGGGGAATTAACAAACCCAAAAATTTATGTTTTTAAAAATAAATAAAACTACAATAGGAATACATATTCCAATTCCACCTATTTAGGTGGAATTGTAAATGCTCATTTTTGGGCCAAAATTCAAATGGGTATTCCTATTCACAATTCCAATTTGGTGCACCCAAACGAAAAATTCAAAATTTTAAGAATTTATATATGCCTATTTCAATTACCAAAAGACTTTAAAAAGACAAAATGTAATTTAAATTTTAAAATAGTTTAGTTACTTGACCCATGAACTATTTTTCCCATATATATCCATATAATTGCTTACTTCCAATCTTGGCAAATTGGTGTGCCAACCATACTCTTAGTTATGTAATATCTGCGCATGATAGTTTTTGCATTAGAGTTTAAACAAAACTACTTTACTAAATATTTCCTACAATCTAACATTCTAATAGAAACAAATATTATTATAACATAAAACATAACATCTATTCTTTTCAATGACCACCAGCATCATTACTACCTCTTGTAGAAGATTGGCATTGGAAGTGGGAATCTTTTGCAGGATTTAATTTAAATACTTAGTAGAAAAGTCTTTAGCTTTGTCCATTATTGTCTCCTTTGGGAATACAATCAATGAAACTTGAAAAAAGCTTACTATACTCTTTATCTCCTCCTCTAATTGAGTGGAGAAACACAAGAACTTTCTATCCTTTTCTTTGAACTTTTCTAGCAAATCTGCCATTGCATCATCCACAATGATATATCTACTTAAAATGATAATAGCGTTTAGTTGCATGCTTTTGTGCATGCAACAATAAGCCAATTTAATTTGGATGAAACCTTACAATATATTATTTCATATTACATGTGAACTTTTTGCAACTTAAATTTTACTAAAATTAGACAAAAATTATATGACAAAATTCATCATAAAATCTCATCCAGCCAAATCTAATAAAAAAATATTAATATGGTTGTATAACTTCATTTGAAACATTCATTATTACTCAAAAAACTAAATTGTAAAAATCATCAAACCAATAAGAATAAAAAGTTATCAAAATAATATACATGTATAATTTCACATATAAATACTATTTACATTTATAACATTTGGAACCTCATCATCCTATACATATGTGAAATACATATGTGAAATAAGATACATCATCCTATTCTAATCCATGATACATCAAAGTAAATATAATCACATGATACACATGATACATCATCATAGAAGACATATACATCCATCATAAAAATCAAACATAATAAACTAAGTGCATGGTTCCTCCCAATCGTTAATAGCATCATTAGACCATCACGGGCCCTAGCCATCTCTCCGTGCGTAACATTCCAAAATCACCAAAGAGATCATCGGTATTAACATAGTAAGAATGTCACTCCCAACATATAATATATCATATGTAGAAAGTAATGCAAATATAAGCATAAGATAACATCATCTAACATATGCTAATCATCAATGAAAGGATACATATCCACCATCATGAAGGACACATCAGCCACGATGTCTCAATGAATCTCAAATGATAAGAGTGGAACAACACTACCACCCGACCGCATGGTACCTAAGTGGTCCACTCCCACCATGCTGAGGAGATAATCTCAAGTGCCAAATAGGCTATCCAATAACACATAGCATAAATCTCTATAAGTCCAAGAATCCTAAAAGTATACTAACTCAAAGGTTCCATCACAAAAATTGACATCTAATTCCCAGCGGCACACAAAGACATGTAGGAACCTACTATGCAAGCAGGAAAGTGTCATTGCATTTATCACGCACAAGTTACCCTGGTAGTTAGCTAAAATCCACGGGTCCATACTGATCTCATGCAGCCACTAGTATCCTCTCATACTGACAAGGCATACTATGGAATGCAAGGTCGCAACCATGCATTCTCTCTACTCCCATCCTAGTCTATACAAGCACTCAAAGCATATTCGAGAACCAAAACACTTATCTTTTTAGGTTCATTTAGTTAGTATTAGGTGTGAATGTTTTCACATATTAGTCCAACTTACAATGAGTTACCCTGGCAGCCACTTAGGGCCCCAGCCCCATTGCAAGCCACTTCTCGACACTACATGCAGATATCCTACCCTAAGCTCATGGAATCATAAATCTAAAAATCACAAAAGATAATCCATAATGAAATCATCAAATATGCATAAAAGCATCAAATCTCCATGAGAAAACATCCATAGAAAATCATGATCACAACAGCTCTCTATTGGCAACTGAAGTATCATTGATAATCAAAAGTATCCATTGGTTCTCAATAACCAAAATATATCTCATTCATACTGATCGAAGACTCCAAAATGGTTGAGTCAAACATGTCACAACATGACATCATCAACAATAAATCCACATTACAGTCCCATCATGGCAACTAGAAAATAACCAAGGATAATTGATCGAAGAACCAAAAATGGTTAAGTGTCTCATAACAATTAGTAATTACACACATTTCATAGAGCATTCCATCACATAACCATGGTTGGGTTCATAAAGATCGAGATTAAAACATCATCATGACATCAAAATCACATCACCCCCAAGCCTCTAGTAGACGTCCTATAACTAGTCAACACTAGTCAACCCAAAACCCAAAACAATAGCATAAAGAATACACAATGCAAACACATGTTTTGGTTTTGCTAAATTTACAAACTTGAATTTAAATGTAGAGGTCTCAGTTTATGTTTCCAAGTTTGGAGAACGAATGGAGGAACATTTTGTATGTTTTTCCATGTACTGTTTTGGATGAATAAAAGTTTTCCATAATAGGTCTAAAATCTATTTTCAAATTATAATATTTGTTTGAAAACTTCCCCCACCAAACTATCAATTAAATTTCATATACTTTATTTAATGATTTAAAACAATTAAATTAAATCTTAATAGTTGAAAATTATACAAGAGTTCACCATAAAAATAAACCTTTGATATAAATCATTTATCAATTAATAATTCAAATTTATTAATAACATATTTACATATATATATATATATACATACATATATAAATATATAAATTATTATTATTATTACATTTTATAAAATCGAATTAATAATTTCGATTGATACAATATAACATATGAAAATTTAATAACAATGAAAATTGATTTCATATGAAATGACTGTTATAGCACATATATATATAATTATATGCCACCAGCGGTACACAGGACCCTGTGATCGTAGGGCCTGCGACATCAGCGGGTACTGTGTACCCCTACTGTCGCAGTACCTGCGATAGCCGGTACACTGCGACCGCAGTGGGCACGGGGGTGCAGGTCTCGTCCCCCCCACCATTTTATGCATATTACTTTTTTTTTTAAAAATTGCATAAGTGATTTCAACTCGTCGGTTATTATATGCGATTTCGATTTTAACAAAGTTTAATGTTTTTAAAACATAATCAATCAATGGTATGATATTCAATTTTTAAATAAATAAATAAATATACGTATATATACGTATATATATATATATACAGGTAGAGTTAATCAATATCACAGCACATAAACATGTATACATATACATATATATATAATTGTATATATATATATATATATATATATATATGTATGTATGTATGTATGTATATGTGTATGCAAATTAAAAAATATAAACAGTTTATTTAAAAATTCTAATTTTTAGAATTTTAATATAAACTTTAAATCTCAAATTTATCCAAATATTAATCTAATGGATTTGGCTATAAATTTAAACCCTAGCCCTGTGTTCTTTTTTGATTTATGCATAAAAGATTCTCAAATAAATTTTAACTACCCATATTGAGAATGCATACAATTAAAATAGGAAAATCTTTAGATGACATATGGAAGACACAAAGAAGACAGGGAATGCAAGATACGAAGATAGCATAAATAAAATCACAAGAATCTATCCAGATTTTGATGCTAATTTGCTCTTCCTCAGAAAACCCGTAGAGCAAGCTCCTTCCTTCTTCAGAATTCCCAAGTCCTCCAATGCTCCAAATACTCTCCAAATGCTATGTTTAAGCTTCTAGGAATGCTTGAATATAAAGAGTTCTTAGGAAACATCTACACTATCTCTAGAAACAGCTAGAAGGTGTCACCAACTAAGCATGTGTCTTTTCCAACCTTCTAGATGAGTCATAGGGTTGTAGACACCATGTGGTTAATTGATGCACTAACCTCCATGTTGTTGACATATGAGAAATGAAAAGGTGCGTTAACCCCTAGGCAAGCTTATAACTCTAATTTAATTTTATATAATTTCTATTTAATTTTTTTATAACTTTAATTTTAATTTTTATAACTTTTATTATTATTATTTATTTATTACTTTATTATTATTATTTTATAATTATTATTAATTTTAATTTCTAATTTTCTTTTATTTAATTCTTTTTCCTCAATTAATTCTCATTTAATTAATTATAATCAAAATATCAAAACCCATGATATTTTATATTACTTTTTAAAAATAATTAATGTATTATTTAAATCTATTTATTAAGACTTAATTAATAGAAAATTCACCATAGAGCTCCAAGATAAAATTTGAAAACCCATCATAGAGAAATTCACACAAAATTAGTCTAAAGGGTTAGAAATCATGAAATATGTCATCCGCCACATTCGGTGGGTAAAATATCCAGATACTTGTCGTACCTCACTAGGACAAATGGTTTAAGGGTTTGGGATTTGGACTTGAGAATTTATCTCCCTTCTCTTATCATTGAGATAATGTAATAGGGTACGCTCATCCTGGCAATTCAGAGAAGTTGATACTCAGTACCTGCAACTTGTAGAAAAACCATGCATGTACATACAATATATATAATGCTAAGCTAAACAGATAATGGCAGGAAGTGGTGCATCGTGTAGATCCCGACTAAGCAGGTGACTATGACTCCCTTCCTTAACCATATCAGAAATGCCATACAATATGAAAACACGCACACCATACACATGCAAGTATGGGGTAAGTATCCATAATAAAACACATGAGATAATAAACCATCTAACTAATCATCAACAATAACTGAAAGCAATATAATGATCATCATGCATACATGAAATGTAAAGTCTAAATGATCTCATCATGTAACCACTGAATCCATAACATAATGTCTAATAGTCTCAAAACAATACCACTAATCCATCAACATAAAACCAATCTATCATAGTCTGATAATAACAACAACAATGTCCAAAAAAGATGTGAACGAGGGTAGGCACTACATCCACCCCACCTTGGATTAGGCTTACTCCTGGAAGGCTACAAATAGGTAGGGATATAACTCCCATAATCTAGCTGCATCCTCCCAAGTAGCTTTAGAATCATTAGTAGGGTCCCATTGGACCCTTACCTACTCGATGGTTTGACCCCTGTGGGTCAACTCTTGCTGCTCCAGAATATGAACCGGCTCCAAATCCAGTTGCCCGTCCTCTACCTGCAATGCATTCCAATCAAGAACATGTACAATATCGAGAATATACTATCGAAGCACTAAAATGTGAAAAATATTATGAATGCAAGCTAGGTTGGGCGGTAGAGCAAAGCGATAAGCAACCGATCCAATCCTCTCTAGAATCTTGAATGGTCCCACAAAGCGAGTTGCTATCTTAGAACCCTTTCCATGTTAGATCAGACTCTTTTGCAGAAGCACTCTCAAGAAAACTTTATCACCAACAACAAACTGCTTATCAGTCCTATGAGCATCAGCATACATCTTCTGCCTATCCTGTGTCGTAGTCAATTGCTCACAGATCCACACTACCTGTTGCTCCATATCACAAAGCATCTCAGGACCCAACAGGATGCGATCCTCAAGGCTGTCCCAACTCAATGGTGTACGACAAGGACATCCATATAATGCCTAAAATGGTTCCATACCAATAGAACTGTGATACCTGTTGTTGTAAGAAAACTCCACTAGGTAGAGATAGTCCTCCCAATGTGTATGCCTATCCATCACATACATCCATAACATATCCTCGAAAATTTGATTCACCCTCTTTGTCTGACCATCAGTCTCTGGATGATATGCCAAACTAAAGTTTAACTTTGCTCCAAGCTCATGCTGCAATGAAGTCCAGAATTTGGATGTGAATATAGGGTCCCTGTTAGAAATGATCTTTCTAGGAATACCATGTAATCTCACAATGTCACGCATGAAGACATTAGCTACAGAAGCTACAGTGTAGGAAGACCCGATCGGTGAAAAATGTGCCACTTTAGTCAACCGATCTACGATCACCATGATAGCATCATGACATCGAATAGTCATAGGTAATCCTACTATGAAGTCCATGGAGATGATATCCCACTTGCAAGAAGGAATGAGATTTGGTTGCAATAGTCTAGCCAACTGCTGGTGTTCTGCCTTAACTCTCTGACACTCAAGACACCTAACCACAAAATCAGCAATATCTTGCTTCATCCCAGACCAAAAAAACAAACATCTCAAATCAACATGCATCTTCTTGACAGCTGAATGTGTTGAGTAAGGTGTATGATGGGCTTCTGCTAGAATCAAGGTGCGAAGCTCATCTAGTAATGACACATAAATCCTCCCCAAATGTCTCAAAAGACCATCTGATTCTCGAATGTAGCCTACAAACTTACCTTCCAAAGGTCTTCCTGAATCCATCTCTTTGCACACCTCCTGATACCAAGAATCTATAGAAGTGCTTGAAGAATTTGACTCCTCAAATCCACACTAAGAGTCATAGATGATACCACATGTCTCCTGCAACTCAAAGCATCTTCCACCACATTCTCCTTACCTTGAATGTAATTAACCTCAAAATCATACTTGAAAAGAAATTCCATCCATCGCCTCTAGCGAGCATTCAAATTAGGTTGGGTGAAAATGTACTGAAGACTATGATGATCACTGTCTAGCTCAAATGTGTGCCCCAACAAGAAATGTCTCCACCTTGTCAAAGCATGAACTACTACTACTAACTCAAGATCATGCATAGGATAGTTTAACTCATGATCCTTGAGCTTGCATGATTCATACGCAATCACTCATCCATTCTGCATCAACACTACCCCAATCCCTTCAAGAGAAGCATCTGTACACACCATGAAATCACCCTATGGATCAGGTATGGCTAAAATCAGTGCACTGGTTAAAAGCTCCTTGAGCCTCTAAAAAGCTTACTCACATTTCTCTATCCATAAAAACTTCTTTCCTTTCCTCTGAAGAGAAGTGATAGGATGTGCTATCCTAGAGAAGTTCTAGACAAATCTGCGATAATAACTAGCTAAACCCATGAAACTAGAAATCTATGACACATTAGTTGGTGTAGGCCAATCTATTATCACCTGAATCTTTGTAGGATCCACTGAAATAGCATCACCTAAAATGACATGCCCTAAATACTGAATCTCTAATTTGAAGAATTCGCACTTAGCTGCATTGGCATAAAGCTGATAGTGTTTCCCCTTAGAGAAAGAAGACTTCTTGTTACTACCTGAATTATAGTTGCATTTAGATCTTGATGTTGTTGGTGCTCCTAAAAAACCTCCTTGACCAAGGTTGACACTTTTCTCAATAAGGATAGCTCGACGTACCGCATCCTTGAGGGTTTTTGGCTCAAATACCTTGACACCCCCAATTATACAATTGTTCAAACCCCTAATAAAGTGTTGTGTCAACTGAGCTAAATTTTCACTAAACCCTAAAAAAGACATGAGCTCATAAAACTTACACTCATACACAGTCACTGACATAGTGTACTACTTGAGATTATGAAATTCATCTGCCCTTGTTGTTTCCTTTCCTCTAGTAGGAATCATTCATGGAAACTCTCTAAGAATAATTCCCACGTGATACTGCTCATATCGATTCCTAGCTTCTTCTCCTCAATCATCCACCAAGTAGCCCCAAACTTCTCTAAATTAGTGATTGAAAATATTGCCTTAACATTGCTGTCAAAATCTTGCCTGGCAAAAAAATCCTGTCGAGGGAAATAAGCCACTGCTTGGCCACATAACCAAAACCTTTCCCCTTAAAAGGCTTAACCTTGGATCTTGAAAGATCCTTCATCTAAGTGGACACAATGGACTTCTGACAATCCTTTCGAGGATTCTTAGATCTGGGTCTATGCTCTTGTTCTGTCTGATGTGCTTTGGGCTATTCTTGCACAGGAGGTAGATGTTCTAGAATAGTCTGCATCATCTGTCTCAAACCAACCTCTTCAGAATTAGCTTGGTCCTCTCTACGGCTCTCTTCTTGCTGCCTACTAGCATGCTCTCTTTTGCTCTCTTCATGAGCCAATCCCTCATGGGCAGACTCATGGACACTGATAGCTCTGCCATAACCATGGCCTCTACCATGACTTCTAACAGAAGACCTAGTCCTAGATACCATCCTACAACAATACAAAGTACTATTACAATCAAAGGCACATGTTTGCAATAGACTAAGTTCAATCTATGTTTAGGTTTAAGTAAAATTTCCCATTTTGAAAACTATGTGTTGAAGTATAAAAAATATACAAGTAACAGTTCAAGTTTTGTTTCGGTTCACCTAGTTTCAAGTTTCTAGTTGTTCCAAAATACCTAGAGCTCCCAATGTAGAAACTCGAGCTCTGATACCAAATGTAATGCCCTACCAAGGGATTCAAAGAATTAACCTAGAATTTCACTAAGTTTGGTAGCATTTTTTTTTTTTAAATATGAAAATAAATACCACATATAACTTATGCATCATAACGGAAGCAATAGCAATGTCCATCTAAAAGTAATCATAACATACACAACTAGTTACATTCTTTAAAGATCCCTTAATGTTGAATTACATCTAAATCAAATAACATTATTGAATCCATCAAATATAACAACCACATAAATTAATATTGATAAGTCCAATGTTCATACATTACATTTGCAAATGCTCAATCATCCACTATACATGTCACAGGGTATGAAAAGCTTAAAAGAATATACATATGTGAAATAAGATACATCATCCTATTCTAATCAATCATACATCAAAGTAAAGATAATCACATGATACACATGATACATCATCATAGAAGAGATATACATCCATCATAAAAATCAAACATAATAAACTAAGTGCATGGTTCCTCCTAACCGTTAATAGCATCATTAGACCATTGTGGGCCCTAGCCATCCCTCCGTGCATAAAATTTCAAAATCACTGAAGAGATCATCGATATTAATATAGTAGGAATGTCACTCCCAACATATACTATATCATATGCAGAAAGTAATGCAAATATAAGCATAAGATAATATCATCTAACATATGCTAATCATCAATGAAAGGATACATATCCACCATCATGAAAGATGCATCAGCCACGATGTCTCAATGAATCTCAAATGATAAGAGTGAAAAAACACTACCACTTGACCACATGGTACCTAAGTGGTCCACTCCCACCGTGCTGAGGAGATAATCTCAAGTCCCAAACAGGCTATCCAGTAACACATAGCATAAATCTCTATAAGTCTAGGAATCCTAAAAGTATACTAACTCAAAGGTTCCATCACAAAAATCAACATCTAATTCCTAGAGGCACACAAAGACATGTAAGGAACCTACTATGAAAGCGAAAAACTGTCATCGCATTTATCACGTACAAATTATCGTGGTAGTTAGCTAAACTCCACAGGTCCCTACTAATCTCATGCAGCCACTAGTATCCTCTCATACTGACAAGGCATACTATGGAATGCAAGGTCACAACCATGCATTCTCTCTACTCCCATCCTAGTCTATACAAGCACTCAAGGCATGGGCAAGAACCAAAACACTTATCTTTTTAGGTTCATTTAGTTAGTATTAGGTGTGAATGTTTTCACTTATTAGTCCAACTTACAATGAGCTACCCTGGCAGCCACTTAGGGCCCCAGCCCCATTGCAAGCCACTTCTCGACACTACATGCAGATATCCTACCCTAAGCTCATGGAATCATAAATCTAAAAATCACAAAAGATAATCCATAATAAAATCATCAAATATGCATAAAAGCATCAAATCTCCATGAGAAAACATCCATAGAAAATAATGATCACAACAGCTCTCTATTGGCAACTGAAGTATCATTGATAATCAAAAGTATCCATTGGTTCTCAATAACCAAAATATATCTCATTCATACTGATCCAAGACTCCAAAATGGTTGAGTCAAACATGTCACAACATGACATCATCAAGAATAAATCCACATTACAGTCCCATCATGGTGACTAGAAAATAACCAAGGATAACTAATCGAAGAACCAAAAATGGTTAAGTCAAGTGTCTCATAACAATCAATAATTACACACATTTCATAGAGCATTCCATCACATAACCATGGTTGGGTTCATAACGATTGAGATTAAAACATCATCATGACATCACAATCACATCGACCCCAAGCCTCTAGTAGACATCCTATAACTGGTCAACACTAGTCGACCCAAAACCCAAAACAATAGCATAAAAAAAACACAATGTAAACACATGTTTTGGTTTTGCTAAATTTACAAACTTGAATTTAAATGTAGAGGTCTCAGTTTATGTTTCCAAGTTTGGAGAATGAATAGAGGAACATTTTGTATGTTTTTCCATATACTGTTTTGGATGAATAAAAGTTTTCTATAATAGGTCTAAAATCCGTTTTCAAATTATAATATTTGTTTGAAAACGTCCCCCGCCAAACTATCAATTAAATTTCATATACTTTATTTAATGATTTAAAACAATTAAATTAAATCTTAATTGTTGAAAATTATACAAGAGTTCACCATAAAAATGAACCTTTGATATAAATCATTTATCAATTAATAATTCAAATTTATTAATAACATATTTACATATTACATATATACTTATATATATATATTTATATTTAAATATATATATATATATATATACATACATATATAAATATATAAATAATTATTATTATTACATTTTATAAAATTGAATTAATAATTTCGATTGATACAATATAACATATGAAAATTTAATAACAATGAAAATTGATTTCATATGAAATGACTTTTATAACACATATATATAATTATATGTCGCTGACGATACGCAGGACCCTGCGGTCGTAGGGCTTGCGACGTCAACAGGTACTGTGTACTCCTGCCATCGCAGTACCTGTGATAGTTGGTACACTGCAACCGCAATGGGCACGAGGGCGCATGTCTCATCCCCCCAATTTTTTGCATATTACTTTAAAAAAAAAAAATTGCATAACCGATTTCAACTCTTTGGTTATTATATGCGATTTCGATTTTAACAAAGTTTAAAGTTTTAAAAATGTAATCAATCAATGGTATGATATTAAATTTATATATATATGTGTGTGTGTGTGTGTATGTATATATATATATATGTATATATATGTGTGTGTGTGTGTGTGTGTGTCTGTGTGTGTGTGTATACACGCAGAGTTAATCAATATCATAGCACATAAACATGTATATATATATATATATATATATATATATATATATATATATATATATATATATATATATATATATATATATATATATATATATATATATATATATATATATATATATATATATATATATATATATATATATATATATATATATATTTGTGTGTGTATTCAAATTCAAAAATATAAACAGTTTATTTAAAAATTCTAATTTTTAGAATTTTCCTATAAACTTTAAATCTCAAATTTATCCAAATATTAATCTAATAGATTTGGCTATGAATTTAAACCCTAGCCTCGTGTTCTTTTCTGATTTATACATAGAAGATTCTCAAATAGATTTTAACTACCCATATTGAGAATGCATACAATTAAAATAGGAAAATCTTCGAAAGACATATGGAAGACACGAAGAAGATAGGGAATGCAAGATGTGGAGATAGCATAAATAAAATCACAAGAATCTACCTAGATTCTAATGCTAATTTGCTCTTCCTTAGAAAACCCGCAGAGCAAGCTCCTCCCTTCTTCAGAATTCTGGAGTCCTCCAATGCTCCAAATTCTCTCCAAACGCTATGTCTAAGTTTCTAGGAATGCCTGCATATGAAGAGTTCTTAGGAAACATCTAGAATGTCTCTAGAAACATCTAGAATGTCTCTAGAAACATCTAGAAGGTGTCACCAACTAAGCATGTGTCTTTTTCAACCTTCTAGATGAGTCATAGGGTTGTAGACACCATGTGCTTAATTAATGCACTAACCTTCATGTTGTTGACATATGAGAAATGAAAAGGTGCGTTAACCCCTAGGCAAGCTTATAACTCTAATTTACTTTTATATAATTTCTATTTAAATTTTTTATAACTTTCATTTTAATTTTTATAACTTTTAATATTATTATTTATTTATTACTTTATTATTATTTTATAGTTATTATTAATTTTAATTTCTAATTTTCTTTTATTTAATTCTTTTTCCTCAATTAATTCTCATTTAATTAATTATAATCAAAATATCAAAACCCATGATATTTTATATTAATTTTTTCAAATAATTAATGTATTATTTAAATCTATTTATTAAGACATAATTAATAGAAAATTCACCATAGACCTCCAAGATAAAATATGAAAACCCATCATAGAGCAATTCACACAAAATCAGTCTAAAGGGTTGAAAATCAAAAAATATGTCATCCGACACATTTGGTGGGTAAAATATCCAAATACCTTTCCTACCTCACTAGGACAAATGGTTTAAGGGTTTGACATTTGTACTTGAGAATTTATCTCCCTTCTCTTATCATTGAGATAATGTAATAGGGTACGCTCATTCTAGCAATTCAGGGAAGTCGATACTCGATACCTACAACCTGCAAAGAAACCATGCATGTACATACAATATATATAATGCTAAGCTAAATAGACAATGATAGGAAGTGGTGCATCATGTAGATCCTGACTAAGTAGGTGACTACAACTCCCTTCCTTAACCATATCAGAAACGCAATACAATATGAAAACATGCACACCATACACATGCATGTATGAGGTAAGTATCCATAATAAAACACATGAGATAATAAACCATCTAACTAATCATCAACAATAACTGAAAGAAATATAATGATCATCATGCATACATAAAATGTAAAGTCTAAATGATCTCATAATGTAACCACTGAATCCATAACATAATGTCCGATAGTCTCAAAACAATACCACTAATCCATCAACATAAAACCAGTCTATCATAGTCTTATAATAACAACAACAATGTTCAGAAAAGATGTGAATGAGGGTAGGCACTACAAAGATTCCAAACTTTTATTTGTAGGCACACCAATGCTAGCCCAATTATTTATCCATTTTCTCCAACCTTCCCAATCATCAACAATCTTTTTTCATTGAAACCCTGATTGGTTAAATAAGAATGGAGCAAATAACCATCCAACTACCACAAACCACATGGAAGTGTTTATTAAAATATAAATAAATAGACTTTTTGTTACTCTACCATAAATTTTGTACACAAACAATAGCATCATCATAACTAGGCCTTTTGTAAAATAGCTTCCTAATAAAGCCTGTAGTTTTTTACAAATTTTTCATCTCTCACCACAAAGCCTTGCTCAATGGTCTGTACTTTTTACAATCATGCAAAATTTTCCACTCAAAAAAATGAGTTTTTGTTTTCAATGAGAATGTGAAAAAGAAAGAGGCCAAAAATTGTCGAATGCAGCCGCAAGCCTCTTTCTAAGGCAATCATTAGATTTTTGCATGAACTAGCTAGAAGAATTCTCCATAATACAACTTGGACAGAAAAGAAAAAACCAACATTTCATGTCACAAAGATTCACAAAATTTAGCAAAGTCAATTAAAATAATTTATTCAAATCAAAATAAACTACAAAGATTTAAATCCAATTTCAAACTATTCTTTCTCTTATTCAAATATTCAAAAGATATTAAACAAAAAATGAAGAATTCCTAACAATTTTTTTATTTTCACTCAAGTCATTCAACAAACAATGTCAATCATTTATGGAAATCCACTAAAACAAATAAAAGAAAAAATTAAAATTTTCTATGAAAAGAATAGAGTTTTTTTTTTAAAGAAATTTCTAAAAACTTGAATTAATAAAAAAAAGCTGCCATAAAATCCAAAAATTGTTGGGGCTCATTGGGGCTGACAATTTTTTGGCAGTAAAAACACAGTAAGTCATATTGTGATGTGGAAATAAAGTCATATAGTTTCAATCACAAACACAAATAATTCCATATAATAAAGTATAGTAAAGCCTATCATACCTATAGAAATGGGATATCTATGGTGTCAAAGGATTCAGAGTCCCAAAGCTACTGTATTCAAATCTTTACTGTCGATGTCATTTCAAAACCTGCAACTCAAATAAATCTCAGTTACCAATCATACACATGACATGCCAACCACCTTAATCTTCATTTAAACTATACAATCTTTGTTAATAACATTCTATTAGTCTTAAACATTACACATTTAAATGGAAAAAAAAAAATGTAGAAATAATTTATTTTTTTGGTTTAGAAATCAATGATTAGTGTATGATTTTTACAGTATACCTATAAACATAATCAAGTGTTTCTGCTATTTCCTTTTGAAAGTGTCATCCTACTCCAATGCATTCAACTTTATCTACAATTTCAAGGCGTTTCAAAATATTTTGTGAAGAAGAATCTGAAGTGTTAATTATTGTTAGTTGGACAGCTGTTATTTCTGACCTAGAAATAGCAGCACTATTTATGGGTAGCTTGGACAGCTGTTCATCCTTATCTATGAATAGCGGTTGTATTTATGGGTGGTTTGGACAGTTGTTTGTCCACTTGCCAAAAATTAGTAAATGGTTATTATTTACTAATTTTAGTGATTCCTTTAGGACACTTTGCAACCAATTCTATTATTGGCTGTCGAGTTGTCTTAATCTCAGCTGTTGGTTAGATTTAATCTTGGTCGTTGGTTTACCAACAGGAGTAGTATAGAAAGGGGTCATTGGGTCATTTGGATATAAAAGAAAAGAAGCTTTGGTGAAGCAGTTTGCAGTATTAGCAAATAGTCTTGCAGTGTTAGCAAGGGCACAGTGAAGAAGCTTTTGTGAAGTAGTTTGCAGTGTTAGCAAACAATCTTGCAGTGTTAGCAAGGGCGCAGTGTTAGCATGGGGATAGCAGTGGGGAATATCAGCGGGAGAAATTAGGAGGTTGTCAGAGTTCTGCCAGTGAGAGGCAAGGAATTTTGTATCTCTTGATTTGCTGAAGTTTAATATAATTCCTCATCTATAGAACTGGTTTTCCCTTAGGGGTTTTTCCAGGGACAATTTGTCCGAAAATATTGTGTTCATTGTGTTGCGCATTTCTTTCCATATTTTATAAGTGAAGTTTCAGTTGTGTTATTCTTCAATATTAGGTGGGAATTTATTTTCAGCAGTTTAATAATCATTTGTGATAGGAGATTAATAATCAGTGACTGCAATAGTTTGATTTTTCACATGGTATCAGAGCATTGTTAAGGGTAGAAGAGTTTTGCACTAGGAAAGAAATTTTGATCTCTTTAGATTTATTATTGCTTTAAACCCTTGAGATGGCTTCAACTGGTTTGAGAGATCAGGATAGATTGGATGGTGCCTCAAATTTTGGTGTCTGGAAGGCCAGAATTTCTTTATTGTTGGAAGAGAATGGTATCAAGGATTATGCTACCAGTGGTGTACCTATACCAATGGATGCAACACAGATTGCAGCATATAGGAAGGACGATGCCAAAGCGAGGAGGATTATCCTTGATGGTGTCAAGGATCATATTGTTCCACATATCTCGGAGCTAGATACAGCAAAGAAGATGTGGGACGCCATTCTAAATCTGTACCAGAATGCTACCACTAACAGGAAGTTGATTCACAGAGAGAAGCTAAAGAATACCCGGATGAATCAGGGAGAAGATGTCACAAGTTACCTCACCAGGCTCAGACTTGTCAAGGATGAGTTAGCAGCTATTGGAGATAGCCCTAGTGATGATGAGCTAGTGAGAATATCCCTAAATGGGTTTACTAAACAATGGAGTGTCTTTGTTCAAGTTGTCAGTAGACGAGATACTTTACCGAGTTGGGATCGACTATGGACTGATTTCACTCAGGAGGAGTTTAGACTAAGTCTTGTCAATGGGGCCAACAAGAGTCAGAAAAATGAGATGGAACAAGAGAAGGTTGCCCTAGCAGGTAAACGGAAAGCAAAGAAGGGGTATAGCAAAGGATCAAATTCACAAAGTGAAAAGAAGAAGAAGGACCTTTCTAAGGTCAAGTGCTTTGGATGTCACGAGTTTGGCCACTATGTCAGTGATTGCCCAGAGAGGAAAAAGGGTAAGAAGCAGGTGGCAGCTTTAGCAAGTGCAGAAGAACTCTCCAGTAGAATGGAAGATGAGTTTGCACTCATAGCTTGTATGGTTAGCTCAACCTCACAGTGTGTTTGGTATATAGATAGTGGGGCGTCATTTCATATGACAGGAGTTAGAGAATACTTCTCCAGTTACAAGGAGGAGGACACCAACATCCAAATTTCTATGGGAAACTTGTCCAAACTCAACCCTGTTGGGAAAGGGACTGTTCAGTTTTAGAGGGAGAATGGAAAGATAATTCCTCTTCATGATGTGTTATATGTGTCGGGCTTAGGTATGAATTTGATTTCTGTATCTGTTCTTCAGGATAGGGGATATAATGTACTCTTTAGAGGCACACATGTGTTGATTAAGCACAAGGATTGGAAATCACCCATAACTATTGGAGTTAGGAGTGGTCGCCTTTATAGATTGCAGTTTGATACTCCTAAGGCACTTATGAGCAACAATAATCCTAGAGATCTTAGAGAGCTATGGCATAGGAGGTTGGGCCATATTCATCATGGAGCACTTAGATTGCTTCGTGAGACCGTGACAGGTGTTCCAGAGGTGAGCACAAAGCATGAAGATGTATGTAAGGGATGTGTGTTGGGGAAGTTTGTGAAAGCATCTTTTCCAAGGAGTGACACCAGATCTAAGGGTGTTCTTGATCTAGTACATTCAGATGTTTGTAGACCAATGTCAATGAAATCTCTAAGAGGGTATGAGTACTATGTTACTTTTATTGATGACTTCTCTAGAAAGACCTGGATATACTTCTTGAAGACTAAAGATGAGGTTTTCAGTCAATTCCAAGAGTTCAAGGCTCTTGTGGAGAACTCAACAGGAAAGAAGATAAAGGTTCTTCGGTCAGACAATGGAGGTGAGTACAAAGGAAATGTCTTCCAGGAGTTCTGCACCAGAGAAGGAATCAAGAGAGAATGGACTATTCCTTACAATCCACAGTAGAATGGAGTTGCTGAGAGGAAGAACCATTCTATATCGGAGGCAGCAAGAGCTATGCTACATGACCAGGACATGCCCTGTTACTTATGGGCAGAGGCATGTAATACAACAGTCTACATTCAGAATAGAGTTCCACACAAGGTGCTAGGGAAGATGACATAAGAGGAGGCTTTCACAGGGAAGAAGCCAGATGTTAGTCACTTCAGGATATTCGAGAGTTTGGCATATTGTCATATTCCTAGAGATACACGTACAAAGTTAGATCAGACTGTAGAGAGGGGGTACTTTGTTGGGTACAGTGAGACCTCAAAGGCATACAAGATTTTCATTCCGGGGACCAAAAGAGTTATTGTCAGACGGGATGTCAAGTTCATGGAGGACAAGGCATTCAAGAGATCCAAAGATTTGCCAGCAGCTGATCAGAATGAGCAGCCAACAGAAGCTCCAAGACCAAGTCAAGGGCATCAAAGCTCAAGTACAGTTACCAGTATGAGTGTAGACTCAGTTAGTGAAGATTCGCAGAGTATGGAGCAACAGGTGCAACAGGAAATGCATCTGGAAGACTTAGAGGTTGACATTTCATCCTCTACAGTTGGCAGTAGGAACCATGTGGTTCCAGATACACAAAGGGATACTCAGGAGTTTGTGGGAGCTCCTAGGAAGAGTACTAGACAGCGAAGACAACCAGCCAAGTTCAATGACTATGTGGCATTAGTTAGTCAGTTGGTAGATAGTGAGCCTTCTAGCTATCAGGAAGCTGCAAAACATCAGGTATGGCAAGATGCTATGGTTGAGGAATATTCTTCAATAATGCAGAATGATGTGTGGGAGGTAGTACCTAGACCAACAGATAGGGCTGTAGTTGGATCACGCTGGATCTATAAGATAAAACATGGTGTAGATGGTAGCATCGAGAAATACAAGGCTAGGTTTGTGGCAAAGGGGTTCTCTCAGAAGGAGGGAATAGACTATGAGGAGACATTTGCTCTAGTTGCCAGGTATACTTCTATACGAGCTGTAATCTCACTTGCAGCATAGATGGGATGGCAGATCCATCAAATGGATGTCAAGACAACATTCCTCAATGGTGAGTTGAAGGAGGAGGTATACATAGAACAACCAGAAGGCTTTGTAGCACACAGCAAAGAGACCCACGTGTGCAGATTGAAGAAAGCATTGTACAAACTCAAGCAAGCTCCTAGAGCGTGGTATGAGCTCATTGATGCATACTTGCAGAAAATGGGCTTTGTGAAGAGTGAAGCAGATGCTAACCTCTACTACTTGATGGTTAGGGGTGAGATTCTCATTCTTGTTCTTTATGTGGATGACCTATTTCTTACAGGTTCACTAGGGCTCATAGTGGATTGCAAGAGGAACCTTGCAGAAGAGTTCAAGATGAAGGATTTAGGACTTATGCACTACTTTCTAGGCATGGAAGTGTGGCAGACAGATGGGGAGATTTTCCTTGGTCAAGGGAAATATGCATTGAAATCTTGAAGAAATTCAGGATGGAGGATTGCAAAGCCATGTCTACACCCATGATCACGAATTGGAGGAAGGTAGATACATCTAAGGAGAAAGATGTAGATCCCACTTTATATAGATAGTTGATTGGTTCGCTTATGTATTTGGTCAACACTAGACTATATATAGCATTTGCAGTAAACTCTCTTAGTTAGTTCATGGTTGAACCAAAGAGAATGCATTGGATAGCGGCTAAGCATGTGCTACATTACTTGTGTGGTACAGTTGAGTATGGGATCAGATATGTTCAAGGTGAAGGTATCAGGTTGATAGGCTATACTGACGCAGATTGGGCAGGAAGTAAAACAAACAAAAGGAGCACTTCAAGGTGTTGTTTCAGCTTGGGATCAGGAGTTGTATCTTGGTTCAGCAGGAAGCAGAAGTCTGTGGCTCTAAGTTCAACAGAAGAAGAATACATAGCAGCTAGCATGGTGACATGTGAAGCTATATGGCTTCGAAAGTTGTTAGTAGCCTTGTTTGGTCAGAAGGTTGAGACTACTATGATACGTTGTGACAATCAGAGTTGCATCAAGTTGTCTGAAAATCCAGTGTTTCATGATAGGTCTAAACATATAGATATCAGATATCACTTCATCAGAGATTGTGTACAAAGGGGAGTTGTTCGACTACAATACATACCTACAGATGAGCAGGTAGCAGACATTCTGATGAAGGCTTTGGGAAAGGCCAAATTTATCTTCTTCAAAGATAAGATGGGTGTCATGCAGAATAGCTTCCTCGCTAAGAGAGAGTGTTAATTATTGTTAGTTGGACAGCTGTTATCTCTGACCCGGAAATAACAGCACTATTTATGGGTAGCTTGGACAACTGTTCGTCCTTATCTATGAATAGCAGTTGTATTTATGGGTGGTTTGGACAGCTATTTGTCCACTTGCCAAAAATTAGTAAATGGTTATTATTTACTAATTTTAGTGATTCCTTTTGGACACTTTGCAACCAATTCTATTATTGGCTGTCGAGTTGTCTTAATCTCAGCCGTTGGTTAGATTTAATCTCGGTCATTGGTTTACCAATAGGAGTAGTATAGAAAGGGGCCATTGGGTCATTTGGATATAAAAGAAAAGAAGCTTTGGTAAAGCAGTTTGCAGTATTAGCAAACAGTCTTGCAGTGTTAGCAAGGGCATAGTGAAGAAGCTTTTGTGAAGCAGTTTGCAGTGTTAGCAAATAGTCTTGCAGTGTTAGCAAGGGCACAGTGTTTGCATGGGGATAGTAGTGGGGAATATCAGCGGGAGAAATTAGGAGGTTGTCAAAGTTCTGCCAGTGAGAGGCAAGGAATTTTGTATCTCTTGATTTGCTGAAGTTTAATATAATTCCTCATCTGTAGAACTAGTTTTCCCTTAGGGGTTTTTCTAGGGACAATTTGTCTGAAAATATTGTGTTCATTGTGTTGCACATTTCTTTTCGTATTTTATAAGTGAAGTTGCAGTTGTGTTATTCTTCGATATTAGCTAGGAATTTATTTTCAGCAGTTTAATAATCATTTGTGATAGGAGATTAATAATCAGTGACTGCAATAGTTTGATTTTTCACATGAAGCACCCAACACATTGAACATTTTTTTGACCTCGCCCACAAGTCTATCAGCACGCTCACAATATTCAAGAGCCTAAAACATTACATACAAAACAAATGAAAATAGATAATTACATTGTAATTCATATTATCATCTCAGAAAAAATAATGGAATAACAAAGCATAGGATAAATATGGTGTGAAAGAAGGTTACATAGTAAGGCAGTTTAGGGAGGGATTGTATAAAATCATCGTCCCACAAGTTGGGATGATGATTTCTTGTATGCCTAGTGACATTTTCATGAACAGTACTATTGCTGGCCATGGCCTTATTCATTATATGATTCCTTAGACATTTTTTTGCTAATGTTGGGAATAATTTGGGAGAAGTGTTTATGAGATGGGTGGGCTTAGATTTCAAGCACAAGCCTAAGCCAGATGAAGAAATAGACATGAAAGCCATTGCAAAGTGTAGGTTTAGATTTCTAAGGGTGATTTTGTAGGGGTATTTTGTGGTCTTCTATAGGCAAAAAAGACATATTAATGAATTTTACTTATTGTGAGAGGTGCATACACTGAATTAAAAAATTAAAAATTGGTACACCAAACAAGTATTTTTGATTCGATGAAGCACAGTTTTAAAAATTAAATTGGGAATGAAACAAGAAGCTAATTTTTTTATACGCGTTTACTTGACTTGACAAGACTGTATGTTTTTCTCTCTACTTTCATTTGACACAATTTTGAATAATGAAAATGCTTTAAATATCTTAGTAATCAATCACATGGGACAAGTATGCCGGCCTGCTTTGATTTGACACAATTTGGACTAATCAAATTGTTTGAAATATCTTAGTAATCAATCACATGGGAGTGGTATGCCGGCCTAATAATTTAAGACAATAGTTGAATTGCTTCGGAATATATTAGTAAGCACTCAGGTGGTAGAAATAAAATATAATTTTTAATTAATTATGAGTTTCTGTTTTTGGTAGGTAACTAATGGAATCATTAGATTCCATATTATTTTGAGAGAACACATTAATTTTAAAATTTTGGAGATATGTTAATGTTTGCGAAAAAATTATTAATTTGAATGTATTTTAAAAGTTCAAAAGTGAAATTTTTTTAAAATTCTATTTTGAATTTTATCATCATCATCATTGTTGTAGCATTTTATCATATTATTAATACCATTTAATGTTTTTAAGTGAGTCCCATGTTAGTATCTTGATAAAATATATTTCTCAACTTCAACATTAGCATTGTGAATTAAACAGAGAGACTTGTGCACAAACAAATAAAGTAAGTCAAGTTTTCTTATAGTAGAAATTCCAATATTTAGCAATTTGATCTCCCTTTGGCATTAGTAGTGAGCTGAAATCATCATCTCCTCCACACAATAAATTGACTCACTGAACTTTCGACAAGGTTAGATCATTTTCATTTTTCAAGAATTTATTGATACCCATTGTATGTACTCAAAAGACCCATTACTATTTTTGAATATGTTAATGGTTCTCGACAAGTATAGTGTTTTTCTACTAACAATGCCATGTTTACAACAAGAGCAATTCTTGGCTTTGTGGCTTGGCATAATTGCTATTCTATTTGCAAAAGTGAAATGTCCTTTCTGTTTTTTCTTGAATCCATTAGGGTCATGGAATTTTCTACTACATGACCAGGTATCTAACAATAACTTATTATTCCATGTATTCTCACTAGTTTCAATGTAGTATCCCATGCAATTCTAATTTATATTTCCAAATTGCCAACCTAAGAATCTCATCAAACACTTTGCACACAAGGGATATAGAGATATATGCCAAACTTTAATTGAAATGCTTGCAAAACTCCAAACAACCAACAAAAAATATTTTTTTGTATTTTTTGAAACATATACCATTGTTTACAAATGAGAAAAAATGCATCTACAATGATAAGACATTAGGGAAACACCTGCTATGATTTACAATTATATTTTAATCCCTTTTGACAAGATTCTGATATAAATCAAATTACAACTGATATTGTAGAAAATCACTGTAGTGACGATATTGTAGCAATGTTCCTATAGAAGCATCACTATAGCAACATCATTGTAGTAAGTTATTGTAGCAACATTATTGTAGTAGCAATACTGTAGCAATATTTAACGTATTCCTTACTCCACAAATCTAGCGCTAGGCCACAAATTTGGCACAATTAAAAGACTTATTTGTCTTCTCCAACACCTACAACCCTTCCCAAGATACTTCACCACCTCAATTATGAAAATCAATGAGAGCATTAATTCCCAATGATCAATGAAGCAACTACAAAAAGCCCTTGGCTCCACAAGTTATCTGGAAGAGTAGAAGCAACACATTTGCCTCTCAACAATGAGGCTACCCTCCCTATTTATTCTTTTCCTCCAATAGATGGACCTCCTTATAGAAGATTATTTTAATTTATTTATTTAACTTTACTCACTTTTAATTTAATCAATTAAATATAAAGTCACCTTTTAATTTTAAATTTATTTAATGACTTTATAACAAATTAATTTAATCAATTTCTCCTTATTTTCCCACTTAGCCTTTAGAGAATGTAAAGGCTAAGAACTCCACTGAGATGCTAAAAAGATGTGGACATTAGAGTCTTCCCTCCTTTAAATTGCTTGTCCTCAAGCGATGTCAACTCTAGATGCTACAAAATTTCCTCACCTTCCCAAGTAGCATCCTCAACCGGCAAGTCCTTCCATTAGATCAAATATTCCCTGATAACTTGTCTCTTCACCTATTTCTCCATAACATCCAATATAGCCTCAAGTACTAGAACCAAGTTACCTTCATCATCCAAGGGTGGTAGAATTGTGAAAGGAACCACATGATGTCCTAATGCCTTCTTATGGCGTGACACATGAAAAATATTATGGACCCTACTATTAGCTAGTAACTTCAACTCATAAGCTACCTCACCCACACACCTAGTAATTCTGAAGGGTCCATGGTATCATGGCTTTAGCTTCCCTACACCATTCTTCTTTAGTGTAGACCATCTATAAGGTTGTACCACCAATTACACCATGTCTCCTACCTCAAATGAAAGTTCAACTCTTTTTTGATCTGCATATTGCTTCTATTGGTTTTGTGCTGTCTAAATATTCTCCTTAAGAGCCCTCATGATATCTTGATTTTCTTGCAGCAAAGCTCCAACATTAGGCACTCTACTATCACTCATCAACAAATCAAGAAAGTTGGGTGCCTTACAGCCATAAAAGACCATAAATGGTGTATGCTAAATAGAAAGATGGTAGGTAGTATTATAACAATACTCATAAAGACATATCCACTTAACCCATCCCTTTTGCTAACATGTAATGTAGTTCCTAAGATGTCTCTTCTTAGTTAGATCAAAAAGTGGTGTTGCATGTTGTGAATATCCATTAAGAAATCTGTAGTAAAAGTCACATGAGCCCAAAATTCCTCTAAGTTGTATGGGACTCTCGGGTGTAGCTCACTCAATAATTTCCTTGACCTTGTATAGATCCATGCATATTCCCTATGTGCTAATAACTTGTCCTCAGTATGACATCTCTCTAGAACCTAACTCACACTTGAATTCCTTGATATGCAAGGTCTCTTTGCCAAGAATAACCAAACATGTATCAAGATGTGGAATATGATCCCTTGACACTTTGTTTTACACAAAAACTAACACAAACTACCTCAACTATTGTATGTCTAGATGATAAGCATGTTTTTTCTCTTCCTCATGTATTAGCATGAAAACACAATCTATGTCATAAAGCCATGTCATCTGCAATACCATATTATCATCTCCCATGTTTACCACATAAAAATCTGTATTAAAATCAAAGCTATTCAAATGCATTGGGAGATTTGAAATCTTCTTGTCACACCTAAGAGTGTAGTCATTTGTAACATTTACTCTTATACCCTTGAATACCTCTATTTCAATGTTGCATCTCTCAACCAACCAAGTATCAATGAAGTTATGTGTGGCTCCTATATAAATTAAGGAAAACATCTTCTACCCAACTAAAAATCCATGCATCCTAAAGGAACCCTCACACTATATGTTAGTGAGACGTGCTTCCCATAGCTAAATTGACTCTTCCCTTTCAACACTTTCTTCCTCATGTTATGATTCTGCTAGCTTAGAACCTTTTTGATCAAATTTTTTTGATTCAGAACTCATCATATGCCCACATAATACAATCAATATTTCCCTTACACCCTAATGCATGATCATGGTTTTCATCATGTGCCCCTTTGCAATTGAAAAAAAAACCTTCTTTCTACTCAAATCATTAAGCTTTCTCTATCCACGGGTATTGCTGATTCCCCCTTTGGATCTAACTTTTTCTGAACTACCCAAATATGATCCTCAATTTGTTTGTGTATCATTTCAAGATGAGATGATGCTAGAATAATCTCATCCTTCTTCACCTTCAACTGAGTCTCCACGCAATGAGAAACTTTAGCCACACATGAAGAACCCTCAAATTGTTTTTGTTTCTTCATGTTTGGTATCTTTACCAAATCTTTTGATTGACCAGACTCATCAACTTCATTGTTCTCATCAAATTTAGTTACATTTTTAGATTCATTCTCTATTTGAAATAAGAGTCTTCTAATGTTATCCATCCTTTTTTTCCTTGTTATGTTGAGGAGATTGACCTTTCCTTTGACTTCTTGAAGATGGTGGCTTGCATTGGCAACCACCAATTTAAATTTTTTTAGCCTTTTGCAATCATTCATCATTGATTTCTTTAAACTTATTCACCTCTTTAAAGCCAAAGTATGTTAAACTAGCTCTTGTATAATTGATATCTCTCAATTTATGAATATTTATGCTTCTGGTGAGATTGTGTGAAAGTTTATAGCATCAACATTTTGGATCATACTACATGATCCATCATCAACATTTTTTTCTTAGCTCTCTCATCCTGATGATGGATCATGTAGTATGATTTGAAACGTTGATGCTATAAACTTTCACACAATCTCACCAAAAGCATAAATATTCATAGCACATGGATTGTGGAAATTTGTTACAATTAATCTCTCAATTTACCAATAGGTGTAAGGCTTCCATCAATGGATGTTATCATATTGTTGTAATTTTCATTATATGGATAATGGTGGTCCATAACACAAATTTCCTCAAAAAAATCAGTAATGATATCATGCCATGTAAAGATTTACCTTCATCATGTGTAATCAAAATGTAAGAGGTTGCTACATAGGTTGCTCCACTATGTAGAGGATAAACTTTCATAACCACCTTAAGCGACTCAATCAAATGATGAGGTCTTTGTAATTTTTCATTCCAAAGCAAGCTCCCCGACTAGAATGAGTCTGAATTAGACACATTATGTTGTATGACATCATTCATGCACACATTAAAATCTAAGGTATTGTTGCTATGTCCTTCAATAGATAACTCAATTGCATGTTCGTCTAGCTCACAATCATGGGGTGCCATGTCAACAAGTGAATCTTCAAACTCATTTTCTAAGGTCTGATTTGAAAAATTAGACTCATTAGTGCATGAATCTGCATCATACATTGTTTCATTTATACCCCTTTTTTGAGTACTACCAAGTGACATGTCAAGGATAGAATTCGGCCCTTGTGGATACAAAATTTCATAACTGATGTCATTAAAATCAGAAATTTTTATGCAATCTCAAGTCATGGTACTAGTATCTTGATTGTCAACACCCATGCTCACTTTCATAACCTCCTATGAAACCTCTTGTAAGGATGATGTAGACAAATCATCAACCAAGGCTATCATGCTATTTTTCTAATTCAAATTTGCATGTCCATCAAATTCATCATATAAATTTCTACACACCTTATTGGAAGTAGAAGATGTAAAATTATTCTCCTCTATCATGGGTTGAAGATTGAGTTGTAACTATCTCGTTATGATCAAACATATGTAAAGTAAATTTTTGTGTTGCATACTTCAAACCTTTATCTTGGTCTATGATCTTGCCTTGTCTTCTAATGTTCTCTCCTTTCACTTAGCAATATGTCAAAGCTTAGGTGTTCCCTAACATCTAGTGTCGATGATTCCCATTCAAAATTCACTACCATAAGATGATCTGCAAATGTTGCCTCTCTTTTCGCATTATCATCTTCATGTTTATTCTTGAGAAAGATAGGGCATGTAGGCCTATGAATGGTCTAGGAGGAAGCTCTTTGAACTATACTCTTGTTAGCATCTAGGACTTGGTTTTGTTTGGTCTGTGGGTTCATCTTTTGTATTGTTGTAGTAAGTTTTCCTAAAGCTTTAGTTATTTTTCCATGCTCCATTGCCCAATGACTAAACAGCTCTCATGCTTCTCTTTCTTCATTGTATCCATCATCTTTTCCTTTGTTTCTTGCCATCTATTCTCCTCCATTATCACCCCTTTCTTCTATAAGTTATTCTTAAACTAATTTTTCTCTTGTTCTAATCTCCTACAAGTGAAAACCCTAAGGTGACCTCACTATTGTGGTTGCATATAAAACATCAACCCTCTAGGATGGTAGGATCAAGCTCTGATACCACTGTAGTATCCTATGGAATTCTAATTTTTATTTCCAAATTGCTAACCTGAGAATTTCATCAAACACTTTGCACACAAGGTAATAGTTAGTTTTTAATCTTATGTATTTGTAGAATTTTGAGTTAGAAAATGAATGCAATAAAAAAAATGCTAGAATCTGACATAATTCTTTTAGCATTTGTTTAATATTTTCTTATGCTCTTAAGCTTTCAAAATTAAATGCCCAACAATAGGGGATAAAAATTCTAGATCAAGGGGCTATGGCTAAATAAATGGCATGCCTTGGGTCATTGAGACATTGATATGATTTCTAACAATTGCAGAGGTTTGTTCTTCCCATATTTCTACTGTTTATTTATTATTGAGAAAAGTCTCAGTAAAATCTGATTTTTGCTTAGGTATATGATTTTATTGCTTTTGTTTCTTTGTGAATCTAAAAGTCCAATGAAAAATATCAATGTAATAGTTTTTTTGGTGGCATAAACCTATGCAAATATGTAACCACCCTTCCTATAACTACTGGGTATCCAATTTAAAATCCTTTTCAATGATAAAAAATGTTAGGAATCATTTTCTGAATCCTTTTTTTTGAAAGCTTGTGACATTTTTTTTATGCTATGTTCATGTTTCTCATAAAAATGATAAGGGTATTTCCTATTTTCAATAAATGTTTGAAAAATATGTATTCCATGAATAACGAGAGTTTCCCTTTTTTTTCAAAGTAATAAAATAAGGAGGGTCATCCTATGGATCATAGCCTACATACTTCTTAAAGGCCCTCTATACTATCTCAAAGCATTCTTCCAATTATAAACGAAGAAAATTTTCCTATCTATGATATCTATATTAAACGTATATTCTCAAATCCTCACTTGTAACCTGGCCTTCTTGCTCCATAAATGAGGTTTCATCTTATTCAAAATGTCATGTTACATATCTCATTCAAGATCTTGGTTGTGTATATTGCAACATTTATCATGTATATGATACTCTGAGCTTTATGGATTAAGGGTTTCTAAATATGTTCTTTTAAATTTGTTAATGTCACTAGTTATGATACCATTCTTTCTACTCATGAGTGTTTTTTTCTTAAAATATCTAATACAATGAAAATATTCTAAGCAATATATGTCGACTTTGTTGACGTATTTCATATAATAGCTATCATGAAATAAAAATATGGATAGTTATATATGTCTGTTAGATATTTATTTGTATTACAAGAAATACACAATGGAAATATTCCATGTAACATATATCTGCCTATTTCAAGATGTTTTGGGACAAATTCAAGCCTAGCCAAGGTATCTATATATGAACAATTTCAAAACGGGGTTGAGTTTTTGGAATCTAAAAATAATATTTTTGAAAATATCAATGTTTTCATTTCAAATTTCCTACACCTGCTAGCATTCATGTATGACAAGGATATTTCATAAACCTTAAAACTTATTGTGGTTTAAAATATTGCTCACATAAGTAAAATACTTAAAGTAGAACATCCACTTAATATTTCTTTAAAAAATATTCCATTCAGTCAATATTTTGATAGTCAGAAAAAAGATAAAATATATTCAAGAGAGAGACAATGATGTAATCAGCTAGGGGGTATGTGCAGGATCATAGTGTGCCAAAAAGTGGAGATCTAAAAAATATGTAGTTTTGAAATGCCTCAAAGCATTTCAAAATCTATTCCAACTTTTTTCCCACCATACTAAATGAAAATAATTAATACCTTTATAAGGCCTACTATATCTTTTGATACCAACCCTATATGGTCAACTTTTAAAAATGTCTTGAAAATGTGTTTTTGGCTTGTTCTTAGCTTTCCATAAATGCAAGGTTTGTCAAATTATGAGTTTAGAAAGTAATTATTACTTATTTTCTAAAGGAGTTACATTTAAAGTGTTGATTGACACAGTGCTTGAAAAACAACTATAACTTCCAAATGGTACAACATTTTTAAAATCCAAAAGAGCTATCACATTCTATGCTTCTTATGCTATAAGGAAAAATAAATAAAAATTAAATTTTGTAGAGCTTTGAATTAGTTAAGTTGGTCAGACATAAGAGTTTTTTTATTTCAAAAATACTAAAGTAGAAAATTAACAATTAATTATTTAGTTAGAATAAAAATTTCCAAAAACAGGTGTCACATCTAGGCATGAGTCTACTTCTTCTATCTAGAATATTATTTAAAAATATTATCATTTGATTTTGATTAAGGTGGTTAGACATATGTCTACTTCATATTTTTGTGCTAAAATTTTTGTACTGTTGCATTAAAATTCAAAATTTTGAGCAATCAATTTTTATTTTTCTCAAATAAGGCCTAGTAGTTTAGAAAATAAATTCAATTTCCTAGAGAATATTTTCTCTAAACTTTATGATATAAATTTTGTAACAATTATAAAATTGCACTTCAAGTTGAGATAACACTGATTTTTTGATTTTTTATTGCCACTTAAGAGCATAGTTTGGTTGACCATGATCCTGCACATACCTACAGTTTTGCATGCAGTATGAATTTTTCTCTAATTTTTTGTTTGGTTTTGCACCTATCATATCACATTAATTGCAACAACATTAGGGTTTTTTGCTATGGCTCCACCTAGCTTTACCCCAGTAGCAAATATTGGAGTTAGAGTTGTTGCGATGGATCCTCGTGGCACCTCTATAGAATACATGCCCTCACAAGCTTGTTCTAAATGTGTATCATGAGGTAAGGTCATTATTAATATTTTTCTCAACATTCAAGATTTAGATAATTCCCAAGAATGGTTAGAGAAACATACTTTGATAAAGTATTTTGTGGCTAGAACTCCTCCTAAGAGATTGCTTAAAGAATGGGTTGCCAAGTCTTACACTCCTCATTGGGTCTAGCTTGAAGGTGTTCAAAGCCTTACCTAGGGATGTTTGTTGTTTTGGTTTGCAAATCCTTCCTAAGATGACATAATTTTTAACCACAAGCCCTGGACTGTTAGGTCTTCACTACTTCTTTTCCAATGATGGTCCCACAACTTCTCTATCTCAGATAACAAGAATTTAAAGGTACCTATTTGAGTCAAGTTTATGAGTCTCCTCATTCCTTGTGGGTTCTTTATCACCATATTTTAGACCATTGGCAAATTGTTTTGCATGGAACCTAATTTTTTATTCAATTATTTTCCTCAAAGGAGGCTTGGGTTGAAGTTGACCTTTCTTATGAATTTAAAGAAACTATTGGTATTCAAGTTAGGGCTCACACCATCACCTAGAAGGTTCTCTATTTGAACTTGCAAAACATTTATTATTCATGTCAATCGATCAAGCACAAGATCAAGGACTATCAGTTGGTCATGCCTCACAAGTCGACTACTAACAAAGATTTGCAAGCCAAGCTTACCATGAATGGAAAAAAAGATGAGTGGATAATTATTGTTCACAAGGGTAAAACTTCCTTTCCATCAAATCAACTACTGTATTTCTTAGCTTAGCCTTTATTGGAGATTATTCCAATTAGTTATGTTATTGCGCCTATTATGCCAATTGTGCCAACACCTATTTCAAACCCTACTTCTCAGGGGACCAAGGAATCTATGGGTGTCTCTCAACCCACTTGTGTTTGCACTCTGTAGGAGGCTTCTATGGCCATGGAGAGGTCCCAGCTGGTGGTTCTGAGAAGCAGAGAATTATCTCTGGCAGAGATTCTTCTCCCAGCTGCACCACCAATTCCTTCTTGCACAATAATTTCTCCTCTATTGGGTACAAGGATGAAATGAAAGAGTTCTTATCAAGAATTTTCTCTCATGGAATGAATGGGGTATCATAGACCCCCCTCACAAGTATTATGTATAAGAGACTAAACATCAACTTGGTTTCCTAGATATTTTGTTTCTCCATCAAATTAAAATTTTAGGGTTTCTGCTCAATGATTCTTGTCATGTTATTTGGCTAGACAACACTATTTTTTATTCCAAAAATGAGGCTATTCAAGGTGGTGTGGTTACACTTCTCTCCCCACATTTGATTTCCTTATTTATTTCTCATGGTTCTAACCCCATTCACATGATTGCATGGATTTTGTTGTCCTTGAATAATCATTCCTTTGGTATAGTTAATATTTATGCTCTCAATAATGTTGTCAACAAATCACAACTATAGCATTGGATGGAAAATTCTCTTCCACTTGCCTCTTGGGTTATATATGGGGACTTCAATATGGTTGAGTTGGCCTTTAACAAAGTAGGGGTTTTTCCTTTTCAATGGGTAGCTAAGGAACAAGAAGCCTGGTACTACATGCATAATAAATTAGGCCCTTTTTATCCCAATTATCATCGCCACCATCCTAGTGGGATTTGGCATACTTGATCTAATTTTAGAGTTGGATCTAACATGATTTTTAAAAATCTTAGTAATGCAATGATATCAAAACAATATTTTTTTTTCTCTTTTGGGTATGTGCAAGATCATGGTGTGTCAAAAAGTGGTGATCAATAAAATATGTAGTTTTGATATGCCTCAAAGCATTTCAAAATATAATCTTAATTTTTTCCCACCAATCTTGATACCAAGCCAAAATATTAATACCATTATAGGGCTTAGTATTTCTTTGGATACCAACCCTACATAGTCAACTTTTAAAATGCCTCAAAAACATATTTTTGGCTTGTTCTTGTGTGTTTTTTACTTCAAACATGTGTTTGGTGACTTTTTCTTCACCCAAATTTGATGAAATGAAAAGGGTTTCTTAATAATTTTCTTATCATTTCATAATGGTAATGTTTGTCAAATTACGAGTACAATAAGTAATTATTATTCATTTTCAATGGAGCTACACATAAAGTGTTGATTGGCATGCCGATTGAAAAATAATTATAACTTTCAAATGGTATAACATTTTTAAAATAAAAAAGATGTGTCCCATTATATACTTCTTCTACTATAAGGAAAATTAAATACAAATTAAATTGTGTAAAGTTTTGAATTAGTTAAGGTGGTCAGACACATGAGTTTTTTTATTCTAAAAATACTATAGTAGAAAATTCATAATTAATTATTTATTTGGAATAAAAATACCCAAAAATATCTACCACATATGGGCATGAGTCTAGTACTTATATCTAGAATCTTATTAAAAAATATGATCATTTTATTTTGGTTAAGGTGGTCAAACATACGCTTGCTTCTTATTTTTATCTTGGTATTTTTGTACTACTGCATTAAAATTCAAAATATTGACTAGTCAATTTTTTCTTTCTTTAGTTAAGCCCTAGTCGATTAGAATCTAAATTCAATTTCCTATAGATTATTTTCTCAAAAAATTTTAATTGAAAGTTCATAACAAGTTTAAAATTGCATGTCAAGTTGACATAACCTTGATTTGCTGATTTTTTATTGCCACTTGAGGGTATAGTTTGGTTTACCATGATTGTGCACATGCCCTTTTTTTAAGGAAACTTAATTACATACTATTTCTATTTAGGATGTGACTTTGTCAAACCACTATCCCATTCTATTTACTTTTATTTTTAAAACAACTCAAAGACATCCTTCTTAAATGCAATCTTCCCTTAACATTATAGTTTTGGGTCACGATCCTACTATGGCTCATATATTGGGTGTTTGGAATTTAGAACCTCAACCCCACTCCCACATTGGATGGATTTAATGGTGGAATGATGCCATCTCTAGTAGAGAAAGATTTCTCCACATATATGGTAGGAAACTTACCTTGTACCATAGGCATCCATATGATGCCACTACTAAGGATCTATGTGTGGCTTTAGAGGCTCTAGCCTTCATTCGATTTGATTCAAATTTATAACTTTAGCTAGCCAATCTCTACCATTAGAAAAAAATTTCTCACCAATATGTTTCTTTGGGTGCTAAGATTAAGGCTTTTCGCCACTAGGTTGAAGTCAAAGACCAAGCTTCAATGGAGTTGTTACAAGATCTAAAAGCTCATCACACGTCAATAGGGATCAAAAATAATAAAGGAAGGCTAATAGATTCTCTCTAACCTTCTTGACATTCCTAAAGCTTATGTCTGTCACTATGAGAAGTTTTTGACCATGCAAGGAAATTCCATTGAAAGGGACTAAGCCTTGAAGGAATGCATTATTATTACTCCAAATTGGCTTGTGGTTGAGTAATGTACTTTCTACAAGAGAATGCTCACCCTTGGTGACCTGAAGGAAGTTTTCTTATCTATGGAAGATGAGAAAACTCCTATGTGTGATGGCTTCCCTTGTAAATTTTACAAATCTTTATGGGATTCCACTAGGTTGGATCTATACAAAGTCTACCTTGAAGCATTTTATCCTAAATCACTCAACAATATTATTAACAAAGGAAATATTAGATTCATACCTAAAGCTGGTGATCTTGAAGATATCTACAACTTAAGACATATCACCTTGTTGAATGGCTCCTACAAGATCATAGCTAAAGCCCTAGATCTTAGAATTCATCGTCACTGTCATGTCCCCTTTTCAAATAATTAAAATAATAATCTTTGCTATGGTAGGTAGGCCCCAAAAGGTGAAGTTTCAAAAAAAAGGGGCTAATATTTGGAAACCAATGGACTAATGAATGAGAAATTATTACTAAAATATGTTTTATTAACCCCTCTCGGACATGAGTTAGGCTTATGCCCTCTTTTAAGGGATTTGGAGGCATTTTGGGCTCATTCTAGAACTTAATTTTTGCTCATTGCTTTGTTATTCTTCAGAGGCTGCCAAACCTGTGCAGAAAGAGACCCAAGGACAGGATTTTGTAGGTTTCTAGGAAGGCTAAGAATGGGATTTTAAATCCATTCCATGTGCAAGCTCATGCAGAGTTTTCCCTTGTGCTGAACAGTGCAAATCTGTGAGTTTTCGGGTGTGTTTTTTGGAAGAGTTTAGTGTTTCTGGTTGAGTATTTCATATCAGTTTGGATTGCTTCTATATATCATATTTTTATATGTTAAAATAGAGCTGACTATATTTATTGGGTTGTGGTTATACTTCTGTGATAGATTATTAGTGTTTTTGTGGTGTTTCTGGGCCATTTGGTGTTATTTTTGGGAGCCTAATGAGCATTGTTTTGGTCATCTATTTGGGAGCTATTGTGTAAACTCTATAAAGATCTAAAAATTTCATTTTTTAGGCTGTTATTCTGGTGAAATTTTTCTAAAAATTTCCACTTTCAGATTTATTAATAATATGTGAAGCTGTGAAGTTTTTGGCACTATTTCGGGCATACTCAATTTGGGTTTTATTTGAGAAATTGGTGGATCTTTGAAATATTGGTTGTTTGATTTTAAAAATCTGATTAGAGGCTTGAAATATCAAATAAAATCAAAGAAAGGGACGTTTTAGTGGTATCAGAGCTATGATCTTGCCAGCTGAGGGTTTGTAGAAGTTTGCATGCAACTAAGTGAAAGAGAAAAGAGATATTTACAACGAGAAAAGAAAAAAGAAATTTTGATGAAACCTCTAGTTGAAAATAAAAGTACAAAATCCAAGGAAGGAAAAAATATGGCTGATCCAGATGAGATTGCATAGAAATTCTTCCAAGACATCCAAAATACCCAAAAGCAAACAGTGGATAGTTTGGTAGAAACTAGAGAGGCTTTGCGAATATTGACAAAAAAATTGCAAGGAGTTGCATCTATTAATGAGAAAGGGAGCACTTTAGAGGAGCCAAGAAATATGAAACCCACACCCTCTAAATCCAAAAAAACTACTATTCTACCTGCAGATGAGCCACTAGTGCCAAATCCAGCCCTTAATCCCATGGAAGAGGTTACAAGTAACTTGATTGCATTAAGAGCTACTTACAATGGCTTAGATGATGACTTTCATAGTTTGGTTCCTTTTAGGGAATATGTGGATATGATGAACACTTTGATGCCCAAGAAAGAGTATAGGAGGAGCACAACATAAGTGGAAGAGAAGTCAAAAATAAAATAAGCAAGTTTATAGCACCTACTTTTGATGGAACAAATAAATTTTTAGCAAAAGCATGGCTACAAAAATTACAAACCTTCTTCACACTTAACTCCATGAAGGAGAGTGATGTTTTTCAATTTGCAAGTCTACAATTGGAAGATGTAGCCTATGATTGGTGGTATCATGGAATGACTACTCAAGGTCATGATCAGGTAACAACATTTTTGATGATTTTAGTCAAAGAGTGATAGATAGATTTGACCTCAAGGATGATGAAGAGTATTTTAAAGAATTGTCAAAGTTGAAGTAAACCAAATTAGTTAATGAGTATATAGAAGAGTTTCAAAAAGTGGCTATTATGGTACCTAATATGAGTGAAAAGAGAATTGTTTATCTTTTTCTTGATGGTTTGGAAGATTCTGTTAAGGGTTTGGTTAAGGCTTTCTCACCCTCAACCTTATAGGAAGCTATCAAAAGAAGCTTGCAACTTGAAAGTTGCATGCCTATGAGACTAGTCACTAATCAAAAACCCCCAAATCTTTGGCAACATAAGGGGAATTTTTAGAAAAAGACTTTTCCAACACTACTACCAAAAGATGTGATAAATGTGGCAAAAAAGAAGGTAGATGAAGAGACTAGGAGTGAATTACGAAGGAAAAAACTTTGTTTCACTTGTAGAAAACCATGGGTTCCAGGACACAGATGTTTGGGAAAAGGTCAAGTGCGCTATATTGAATTGTCTTTAGAATCCGATTTAGATAAGCATGAGGAATTTCATGACACTAAGGAGGAGGAAGAAGAAAAGAAAGAAAAATAAATCAGCAAGGATGGCACTTTAGTAGCATTATCAAGAGTCCCAAGATACCAGGGGTACTAGTAGGGCAAAGGTTGATAGTTCTACTTGATAGTGGGGCAACTCACAATTTTATTGATGAGGGATTTGTCATAAAAATAGGGCTTAAAGAAGAAGATTTTGAGGGATTCAATGTTACTATAGCTGATGGATTCACTACGCCTTGCACACGGGTGGTGAAACAACTCAAGATGACCTTAGGAGATTATGAGTTATGTGATGACTTCTATGTTGTTCGCATTGGGGAGATAGATCTTGTATTGGGTGTTCAATGGTTGCACTCTATTGGAGGCTATTACATGAACCATCAAACTATGGAGTTTAAATTTCATTCTAATGGGAAAGAAGTCTTATTGAGAGGCTTATCAAATGGAGCACCTAAGGTGGTCTCTGCAAAGAGAACGGAGAGAACTTTTCGAAGAGAAAAGTAGCATGGGCAACAAGAGTCATAATCCATCCAACAAGCTCTCCAAAGAATCAAGGTAATTTCCATTTTGAAATTCAAAATATTATTGATAAGCATAGTATAGTTTTCAATGACTTGCCTCTAAGATTACCACCAGATAGAGGTTTTGAGCATGTTATAGAGTTAGAATAGGGTACCAAACCAGTTATAACAACCCCATACTACCATCTAAGAGGTTATAAGGAAGAAATTGAAAAAACTATTAAGGAACTCCTAGACATGGGATTCATAAGGCCTAGTTCCAGTCCATTTGCATCATCTGTGGTACTTGTCAAAAAAAAGGATGGTACAATGAGAATGTGTGTAGACTACAAGCCTCTAAACAAGAATAACATAAAGAATAGGTATCCCATACCATGCATAGATGAACTCATTGATGAGTTACATGGTGTTGTATACTTCTCAAAAATTGACTAAAGATTAGGGTACCATCAAATCCAAATGAGGAGTGAGGATGTGGAAAAGACTACTTTCAGATGTCACTATGGGCACTTTGAATTTCTTGTTATGCCATTTGGCCTCACTAATGCAACTACAACATTCCAATCTTGTATGAATAAGGTATTCAACTAGCATCTTTGAAAAAAAAAAATTGTATTTTTTTATGATATCTTGATTTATATTAAAACATGGGAAGAGAATCTCAAGCACATAGACACTATTTTGTGAATCTTGGAGCAGCAATCCTTCTATTCTAAGCTATCTAAATGTGAGTTTGGTTTGATAGAGATCTTATATTTGGGATATATTATAAGTTCTAAAGGAGTACAAGTTGATCAACAAAAAATCCAGGCAATTTTGGATTGGCCTCCACCCACTAATCTTACACAGTTGAGAGGTTTCTTCAGGTTCTGTAGCTACTATAGGAGATTTTCCAAGGGATTTTCTGAGCTTGCTGCCCCCTTGACTGATTTTACAAAGAAAGGAGCTTTTTTTTGGATAGAAGAGGCACAAAAAATATTTGATAAGCTTAAGGAGGTAATGAGTTCATGCCTTGTCCTTGCAATTCCATATTTCTCTTTACCTTTTATTGTGGAATGTGATGCTTTTGGAGAAGGTATAGGGGCTGTCCTAACTCAAAGGGAACATCCAATAGCATTTGAGAGTAGAAAACTAAATCAATCAGAGAAAGGTTACTCCATCTATGATAAGGAAATGTTGGCAATCATGCATGCAATTCATAAGTTTAGACAATATTTGGTATGTGGGAGATTCATTGTAAAGATAGACCATAATAGCCTCAGGTTCTTCTTGAACTAAAGGTATTTGAATGATCATCAACAAAAATGGGTAAGAAAATTGCAAGCTTATGATTTTGATATTGAATACATGAAAGGAAAGAATAATGTGGTTGTTGATGCTCTCTCAAGAAAGCCCACTTTGTGTTCCTTAACATTTATCTCTATTGATTGAAAAGTCTCCATAATTTTAGAGTATGCTAAAGATTCCTTTGCCAGAAAGATTTTGGATAAGTTAGTGGATGATAACAGGTACAAGGTTATTGATGAATTGATTTACTAAAAGAACATGATCTTCTTAGTGCTAGGATCAAAAACTAAGGAGAGGATATTAAGGGCCTTTCATGACACACCTTTGGCTAGTCATCAAGGATAATTCAAGACATACATGAAAATTTGAGAGCAATTTTCAAGGAAGGGTATGAAGGAGGATGTCCTTGAACACATTAAGGAATGTATGGTATGCCAACAACACAAGAGTGAGCAAAATTTTCTTGTAGGGTTGTTGCAGCCACTTCCCATTCCTGAACAAAAATGGGAAAGTATTTCCATGGACTTCATCACTAGGTTTCCCAAGGTTAAAGGTAAGGATTGCATATATGTGGTTGTAGATAGATTAACTAAGTATGCACATTTCTTTCCTATCACATCTAATTTCAAGGCATCACAAGTGGCCAAATTGTTCTTCAAGGAAATTTTTAGATTACATGGCTTGCCTAGAAACATTGTCAGTGACCAGGACAGTAGATTCCTCAGCTCTTTTTGGAAGGAGCTCTTTCATTTGGCAGGAACTAAACTCACTCCTAGTACTAGCTATCACCCTCAAATAGATGGACAAACAAAGATAGTTAATAAATGGATAGAGGGATATTTGAGGAACTATGTTTCAAATCAACAACATGCTTGGGTGAAATGGTTACATATAGGAGAGTATTGTTACAATACATCTCATCAAATGTCTATTGGTATACCTCCTTTTTGTGCTCTTTATGGTTATGATGCCCTTTCCTTTGTTGATCTCATACTTTCAGATAGTAGAGTACCTACAACAAGTGATTTCATCAAGCAAAGCCAAGACATAATAAGGTCCCTCAAGGATAATCTACAACATGCATAAAACCAATAGAATTTGTATGCTGATAGGAAAAGGACCGAAAGATCTTTTGAGGTTGGAGATTTGGTATTTTTTAAGTTGCATCCATATAAGAAAAACACCTTGAAGAAGAGTGGGGTTGAGAAACTCAAGCCAAGGTTCTATGGGCCTTATAAGATCACCAAGAAGGTAGGAGAGGTAGCTTATGAATTGGAGCTCCCACCAAACAACAAACTACATAAAATTTTCCATGTATCTTGCCTAAAGAAAGTTATAGGACAGAAAACCATAGTATCTATAGAATTAACACCTCTCAATGATGAAGGGAAATTAGTTTTGATACCAGAAGAGATTTTGGATACAAGAGAGAAAAGATTGAGAAATAGGAGCATCATAGAGCATTTGGTCAAATGAAAATGATTACCACTGGAGGATGAAACTTGGGAAGGTTCACATATTCTTGAGCAGTCCAACCTTCATTTCTTGAGGAAAAGAAATATTTGGGAGGGGAGTACTTGTCATGTCCCCTTTTCAAATAATTAAAATAATAATCTTTGCTATGGCAGGCAGGCCCAAAAAGGTGAAGTTTCAAAAAAAGGAGCTAATATTTGGAAACCAATGGACTAATAAATAAGAAATTATTATTAAAATATTTTTTATTAACCCCTCTTGGATGTGAGTTTGGGTTATGCCCTCTTTTAAGGGATTTAGAGGCATTTTGGGCTCATTCCAGAACTTGATTTTTGCTCATTGCTTTATTGTTCTTCAAAGGCTACCAAACCTGTGGAGAAGGAGACCTAAGGATGGGAGTTTGCATTTTTCTAGGAAGGCTAAGGATGGGATTTTAAATTCATTCCATTTTTAAGCTCATGCAGAGTTTTCCTTTCTGCTAAATAGTGCAGATTTGTAAATTTTCGGGTGTGTTTTTTGTAAGAGTTTAGTGTTTCCGGTTGAGTATTTCATATCGGTTTGGGTTGCTTCTAGATATCAAATTTTTATATGTTAAAATAGAGCTTAATATATTTATTTGGTTGTGGTTATAATTCTGTGATAGATGATTAGTGTTTTTGTGGTTTTTTCGAGCCATTTGGTGTTATTTTCGAGAGCCCGATGAGCATTGTTTTGGTCCTCCGTTTGGGAGTTGTTCTGTAAACTCTATACAGATCTAAAAATCTCATTTTCTAGGCTATTATGCTGGTGAAATTTCTTTAAAAGTTTCCACTTTCAGATTTATTAATAATATGTGAAGCTATGAAGTTTTTTGGCACTATTTTGAGCATACCCGATTTGGGTTTATTTGAGAAATTGGTGGATCTTTGAAATATTGGTTGTTTGATTTTAAAAATCTGATTAGAGGCTTGAAATATCATATAAAATTAGAGAAATGGAAATTTAAATCACTTTTCATTGATTTCACACCCAAAGCATACTGGTTTCATCAAATATAGATGCATCCTAGACAAAATCATTACTGTTTAACAAGGTATGAAATGGACCCGCAGGTCTAAGAAGCAATATCTTTTTCTCAAAATGGCATTTTATTATTGCTATGCTTCAAGCCTTAGGATTAGGGCCAATCTTCTTCAATCAATGGAGATGCTATTTAAAGATGCTTCTTCTAGAATCACCATCAATGGTGAATAATTGTGGGCCTTTGGTCTCTTTAGGTCCATCCATCTAGGATATCTACTGGCTTTTTCTTTGTATATTCTTGGTGTTGAAGGGTTTGGGTATCTTCTTGCCAATATCATTTCCTTTGGTAGTGTTAGAGGCATTTCCCTAATTGAGTCTCCTACCCATCTTTTTAATGGATTTTTTTTATGACTCCTTCCACACTTGTATTGAGGAAGAAGAAAATGTCTCTAGTGCCCCTTAATGTCTTAACACTTTTTGCTTGAATTTTGGGTCTGCCATCCAATGATATAAAACTTTGTGCTATAGTTAGTCTTTTCTTCATGCTCTTCCTTGGCTTCCAAAATATCAATTGAAATGGATTCAACATAGAGAAATATTGCACTTTTTGGGTATTTCCTTTGCCTTTCAGGCTTCATTTGTTGATCTGTGAAATATTGTGCTTACCAAGATTTCAAAGAAGTTTGATTATTAGCTCACCAAGCATCTTTCTTTAGGTAGAAAATACTAGATTTGTTCTAAGGTTTTGGTTGTTACCCATGTTTATTAGTCCTCCTGTTGGGCTCCTTTCAAAGCCTCTTACTTAAAGTTGTAGAAGCTTCTCAGATATTTCCTTTGGGCTTCATAATATGAGAATCATGGATTTCATAGAGTCACTTCAGAGTACCTTTGTTTTCCCAAGGAGTCTGGAGGTCTTGGCTTCATTTCTACTTAGACATAGGGTATTCCTTTATGGATATGTATAGGATCATGGTCAACCAAACTACACCCTTAAGTGGGAGTGAAAAACCAATAAATTACGATTATATCAACTTGACATGTAATTTTAAAGTAGTTATGGACTCTATATAAAAAAATTGTTAGAAAAGAATCTGTACAAAATTGAATGTAGTTTCTCAACTATTAAGTTTTGTTTGAAGAAAAAAAATTCATGTTGGTCAAAATTTTGCATTTTAATGCACCAATGAAAAAAATTTAAGATAAAATAAGAAGTAGGTGTATGTCTAACTACCTTAATCAAAATAAAATGGTAATATTTTATAATTAGATTCTAGATATAAGAAGTACACTCATGCCCAGATGTGACACATATTTCCTTGTATTTTCATTCCAAATAAATAACTAATTTTGAATATTTTATTATAACATTTTAGAATTAAAGAAAAAAAAACTCTTGTGTCTAACCACCTTAACTAATTGAAAACTTTCAAAATTAATTTTTTATTTATTTTTCCTTATAGTAGGAGAAGTGTATAATGTGACGCATATGTTGGCTTCCAAAAATCTTATATGATTTGAAAGTTACAGCTATTTTTCAATCCCTATGTAAATTAGCAATTTGTAGTTAACTTCATTAGAAAATAAGTAATAATTACTTACTAAACTCATAATTTGAAAAACATTATATCAATGGAAAGATGAGAATATTCTCTAAAAACCCTTTTTGTTTCATCAAATTTAGATAAAAAAAAAGTTGCCAACTACATGATTGAAGTTAGAAACATATAACAATAGGCCAAAAATACATTTTTATGGCATTTTTGGTGTTGACCATGGAGGGTTGGTATCCAATGAAAAATTTGGCCTAATCAAGTACCCGATAATATTAGGTACCCATTCTCAAATCAAATACTCGCTTCCAAATTGGATACTTGATTTGAACAATTTTTTTTAATTTTAAAAAATTTTGAAAATGATTTTTTTGAGTTTATTTTATAATATGATGAACCCTTTTCAGGATCCTTAGCATGTTTTTTTAGAGGCTTTAGAAATCTTACCCATACCTATAACAGTTTGAAAGGATCAAAAGGGATTATAGGTTACCCTTTGACACTCTTTAACCCCATTCAATTAGAATATCTATGCTTATGGGTCCTAAGACCCTTAACCACATAAATAATATGATCTAATGGCTTAAAAGTGGTCCTAGAATACCCTATGACCCTTTTTGACCCATTAAATGAAATTAAGTTTTCTTAGGGTCATAGGGTACACTATGTCCCCTTTCAACTCATTCAAAGACATGATATATGTTCCAAGGGATACTAGGACCCCTAGGAATGTATGTTATCATTTAATTGGTAGAAAAGGGTCATAAGAAATTCTACCACCTCATTTGACCCATTTAAACACATGATGTATGTCCTTGGGGGTCCTAGGACCCTTAGGAATATATGGTGTCATATAATGGGTCAAAAGGGGTCATAAGGTTCTCTATGAACCCTTTTGACTCATTCAAATGCATGAAATATGTTCATAGCGGTTCTAAGACCCATAAGAACATATGTTCTCATTTAATGGGTCAAAAGGGGTCATATTGCACCTTATGACCTCATTAGACCCATTCAAACACATGCTCTATGTCACTACAAGTCCTAGTAACCCTGGGAACATATGTTCACATATAATCCCTTAAAAGGGGTCATAGGGTACTCTATGACCTGTAAGGAGCTAATTTATTTGTTTGAATGGGTTGATAACCTATGATCCCTTTTAACACATTTCATGATAACATATGTCCCTAGGGGTCCTATTTTATTTGTTCAAATGGGTCAAAAGGGGTCATAGGATAATCTACAATCCCCTTCGACACATTTCATGATAAAATATGTCTCTAAGGGTCCTATGACCCTGAGGGACATATTATAATTATTCATATGGGTTGAAATGGGTCATAGGACAACCTATGACCTCTTTTGATGCATTTCATGACAACATATGTCCCTAAGAATCCTAAGACCCCAAGGGATCTATTTTATTTGTTTGAATGAGTTGAAAGTATTCATATGATGACCCATGACCAATTTGACATATTAAATGACAAAATATGTCTCTAAGGATCCTAAGATAACCTATGACCCCTTTTTGATGTATTTCACAATAATATATGTCCCTACAAGCCCTAAGACCCCTGGGGACCTATTTCATTTGTTTGAATAGGTCAAAAGGTGTCATAGGATAACCTATGACCCATTCTAATGCATTTGATCACAACATATGTCCCTAGGGGTCCTAGGACCCCTAGGCACCTATTTTAGTTTTTCAAATGGGTTGAAAGGGGTCATAACATAGCCTATGACCCCTTTGGACACATTTCATGATAGCATACATCATTAGGGTTCCTAGGACCCCTAGGTATATATTGTAATTCTTCAGTTGGGTTAAAAGGGGTCATAAGATAACCTAAGACCACTTTCAACATATTTCATTACAATATATGTCCATATGGGTCCTAGGACCCCTAGGGACCTAGTTTATTTGTTTGAATGGATCAAAAGGGGTCATAGAATAACCTATAACTTTTAACCCTATCAGCCAATTAAATTTGTTTGAATGGGTTAAAAGGAGTGATAGGGTAACCTATGATCCCTTTTGATGTATGTCATCACAACATACGTGCCAAGTAGTCCTAAGAACCCTAAGGAGCTATTTCATTTTTTTGAATGGCTCAAAAGGGGTCATAGAATAATGTATGTCCTATTTTGGTGCATTTCATAACAACATATGTCTGTAGGGGTCCTAGGAGACCTAGGGACTTATTTCATTTGTTTGAATGGTTCGAAAGGGTTCATAGGACAACCTAAGACCCCTTTTGACCCATTTCATATATGTCCCTAGGGGTCCTAGGACCCCTAAGGACCTAATTCATTTGTTTGAATGGGTTGAAAGGGGTCATAGGGTAAAAAATGACCCCTTGCAACACATTTCATATATTATCCCATTTTATCAAAGCTTTTTTTCTTCTTATCTTTAGATCCTTGCCAAAACAAGTTTTCAAGTTTGCCGTCTAATTTTCTCTATACACCTTTGGGTAAGGGAAGACATGACATATGATATATGGGGATGGTCGATAGAACTACTTTGATGTTATTCATTCTACTAGCTTTAGTTAACCACTTCCCTTTCCAACTTCCCATTATTTTATCCAATTTTTCTAAAATCGTATCCCAAGTTTTGCTTTCTCTAATGACCTTTTCAAGTTGAATAGAAAGGTATTTACATGGAAAAGGTTTTGTTAACACAAAAGCTTTCACCCTCACCTAAAGTCTTACCTAAAGGCAACCTAGTGTAACATGGAAACAATTTCAAAAGTATGGGACTTTGTGACCTGAAACTGAATCTTCGGAGAAGCTTGACTTCCTTACTATCAGGATACACCTAACTATTTCTTTATATGAAAAGGGAGAAGGAATGCATGACAGAAAACTACCTAACCTATTCTAAGAGGAGGTGATACACCAAATAGTATGTTCAACTTTATCTCTACCCAAGAATGCACAGTTCATTAATATAACCTCAAAGTAAACAAATTCAATCCTTCTTAATCCAACAACCATATGTAGATCAGAAACCAAAAGAATGTTTTAAGGAAGAAACTTCACTTTATATCATTCAAAATATGAGTAGATACAATCATACAATTGAGAAATAAAAGCAATATATTCACATAAAGGCAAGAAGGCATTGCATAATATATCAATGGAAGAAAGAGATACAACATAAGAATGTATTAACTTAGAGGAAAAGGAAATTATAGTAGCAAAGCATAGACATAAAATGCTATAGAATTAGAGAAAAGATCAACCCTAAGAAGGGTTACAAGATCTATTTTTATAGTTCAAGCATAACTCTAATAGCTTCGATCCTAAGGCAAAACTCAACAACTACATTCAAGATTGCAGGGAAAAATCACTACAAATATAGGAAAGTTTTGATCATGGCACACATCCAAACACAGGAAAATCACTTGCTCACCAAAAAAAACCTTGAGAAAATGGAAACAATGGCCATTATCATTTTGATTGATTAGATGGGTCACCAAGCAATGATGGAGTGTCCTTACACATTTAATAGACATGGGGAATGATGAAAGTGGTTGAAGGAGATTGAAAAGATCAGATTCGCCATCAAAGAGTCACTTCCTTTGTTATCAACATACTAGGTTAGCCATATCATTAGTCAACTAGAGTCAATCCTCATGCTTTGCCATGTGGACCAGTCATATTCTATCATTCTTCCACCCTACCCACCATTAAATTATGTTTAATTTTTGACCACTCATGATCAGGGCTTCACAACCATCTTTCTTCATTAGTTGTTATTCTCATTGAAACCATGAACAAACCATATTTCTACTTTGCATCTTGTCCTTAACATCTTCTCCTAAGTACCATGATCAAATGACAACATGAAACTAGTATCTTGTATCATCACCAATTAATATCCAACTAGCATTAGATGCATGTGACCATGTGTAATTGTAATACAAACTGCCAACATATCATTCACTCCATTGTGGCATGAAACTTAACTTGACATGAAATACCCATGATGTTACAAAAATGGACATGAAAAACATTGTTTTCTTTCCACCTATGCCTTCTAAGACATGTGGCACACTGTCATAATGTTGCTACAACTTTTGATCATACATTTTCCTATAGTGATATAATGACAATCATAGATCCAATCAATCAAAATACAACTAGGACCCCTCCTACATAGTTTAGCTCTTCAACCACTCAAGAACTACCACATCACCAAGGTTATCCATATGGCACCATATTGCAACTCTAAAACCTTAATCCAAGCTTATCTTTAACTCATCACAACCATGCAAACAGGAAGAGACACATGATTGGAGTACTAATTGTGGTTCAAGCCATAACTATAGTGAAGCTATGACGACCATCTAGTATGCTCATTTCATGTTATCACTTTTTCACAACTTGATTCTTTAAACCATCACTAACTCCAATGACCATGTACATAAGGTGGTTCATGACTTTTCCATTCTAACCATCATTAACACTAAACTCTTTCCAATCATGTAAAGAGGAAGGGTCACGACATCACAACTTAAACCTTGAGTCAAGATCATAACCCTAAAATTGAGTGATAAAGACAGATCACTATGTCTCCACTCATAACTAGATGTTAGGCTTCTAAACCCTAAAGTCATGCTGATCGCTGAAAAGACTATGTCACACATTCACACCTCCCTTGATGGTTAAGCCATAGATTGCAATGACTTGGTGATAAAGGATAGTCACGTGATTGTGACTTGAGTCTCCAAGGGATAAAACATAAAAAGCCTAAGACTTAGGATATAAGGGGATAAGCCAAATTTTTAAATATATCTTTTATACTATTTTATCATTTGAATATTTGAAAATATGACCATTTCACATGTTTGATAGGAAAACTCAAATTTTGGCTAGAGGGTAAATATGGCTAACAATTTTGGTGACTCAGAGGGAATAATAGCCTACTATGTATATGACTAGTGACCTTAAACATTCATTGGGCTATGGAGTCATAAAAAAACTAAGATCTTGTGTATTATGAAACCATAACTCTACCTTTGAATTCTTTACAACTGCAAAACTTCAAAAACTAGCTATTTTACAAAGAGATAACCTATGTGTGATACTACTTGGAAAACTTGAAAAACTACTATGATATATACAAAAAACCTTCACCCTCTCTAGAAGAAAAGTTTGAGGTAAATCCCATTAAGTGGAATGGGTATAACATCACCATTGGGCCTAGATAGTTGGAAAGCATCAAGTCCTACTTGCAACTGATCATCACATAAGGCCCACTCTGGATAGCATCAAACTTAGAATCATTTCCTAGTTTGGCTCTATCTGCATCCCAATTGTGGACAAGATCTCCTTCTCTAAAAATTCTAGCCTTTATCTCCTTTTCAAATCTCCTTTTGACTTACTATTGATGTATCTCAAGAGTTTGCATGTAGCCTATTGCCTAGTTTCTTCTTATTCAATCAGTTTTACTAACATGATTGACATGGAATCATTTTCTTCTAGCTCTAATTCATTAACCAACTCAAGAGAGGGGAATTCCAATGAAATAGGAAGCCTAGCTTCCCTTCCATAAACTATCATTTGTCAATTTCTCTCGTGGGTGTAATTCTATCAGCCCAAAGGGTTGTCTTCAATCTAGCATGCCAACTCCTTTGATTATCTTCAATTTTCCTCCTCATGATCCTAATGAGATTCTTGTTAGACAATTCAGTGAAGCCATTGCCTTTGGGATAATAATTTGAAGAAGTGCTCAAATATATGCCATATTCTAGACTGCAAGAACATATGTGAGCTTGAATAAAAGATTTGGCATTATTAGATAAGATAGTTGAGGGAACACCAAATCTTGTCATAATTCCATTAAAGAATTCAAGTACTAAGGCTTTTGTTGCATCCTTCAAAGCCACTACCTCAATCCATCTTTTGAAATAGTTTGTGACTACGAAGATCCATTTATGATCAACACTGGAGGGTGGATTTATCGGACTGATGAAATCCAAACCCCATTCGATAAAAGGTTGGTCGACTTGAATGGGATGGAGGGGAAGGGCATCCAATCTTTAATTTCTTGAGAAGAAAGCACATTTATCACACTTCCTTACCCACTTATTGTAGTAATTAAATAGGGTGGACCAATAATAGCCAACCCTTATTATCTTCATCACAATGACTCTGGCTGAGAAATGACCACCAAAAGGGCCACCATGAAATTCCTTTAGCAACCTACTAACCTAATTTTTCTGTATACATCTCAATAGGACTCCTTCAGAATCCTTTCTAAATAATACTCCATCCACTAAGACATATCGAATAGCATTCAATCCAAACTATCTCCTTTTGGCTTTGTCTAGGACATGGGGGCATCTTTCTTCTATCAACAAGGTAGTCAAGTCTGACAACCAATCAATCTAATCTTCATTTTCCACTAGTTTCTCATTTTGGATTAAGAGAGAAGCCTCTTCATGTATCTCAAATGATAAAGCCATCTATTCACATAGTCCCTTACCTCTTACCAACTTGGTGATCTTAATATCAGTATCATATTCCATGACTCTGGTAGTCCATCTAGCTCTCTTCTCATTGATATCCTTGTTCAAGAGGAAATCCTTTACACTTTCATGAGGAACTAAAACTTGGACTTTGTTTTGAGACAAGAGATGTTTGAATATTTTGAGAGCCTTGACAACTCCAAGGAACTATTTCTCTACATAAATGTATCTTTCCTCATAATCATTAAGCCCTTTATTGAAGAAAGCAATAGGTTGTTCCAATTTTTCATCATTTAGCTAGTAAGAATACTTAAAATTCTTGAGTTTCCTCGAAGGGAGTAAAGGATGAAATCTCTATCAAAATTGGGGTTGACAAGAGTAGGGGCCGATGCAATTGATTGCTTTTTTCCTTCAAAACTAGCCTTTCCCTCTTTGGTTCGAGTGAACACCAAGTTCTTCTTTAACATAGTTTTGAGAGGCTTTACCATAGAAGCAAGATCAGGGATGAACCTCCTTATGAAGTTGATCCTACTAAGGAAACTCTACAATCCTTTCTTATGGGTGGGAAGTGGAAGAGAAAGAATTGCTTCTATCCTTTCTAGATCTATTTTTAACCCATTTCTTGACACAATATGCCCTAAGAGCTTTCCTTGGTCAATAGAAAATATACACTTCTTGGGGCTTAGGGACACACCATACCCTCTGCATCTTTCAAATACTTGTCTTAGATCATAGAAATGATCTTCCACATGTGTTGAAAAGATAGTTGTATCATCCATATACGCTAGCACAAATTTTTCCAACATACCCTTGAAGGGCATCTCTATTGCCTAATGAAATGTGGCACCTACATTGGTTAGTCCAAAAGGCATCCTACAATAGGAATAGGTGCCCCACTTAGTAGTGAAATTAGTCTTATATCTATCAAACTCTTGAACCAATAATTGGTTATAACTAGAAAACCCATCTAAGAAAGAAAACCTTTCTAAAACACTAACCTTGGATATGACTTGTTCCATGGAGGGAAGGGGGTGGTGATCTTTAAGAGATGCACTATTAAGGTCTCTAAAGTATACTCATAGTCTAATCTCTCCACTCTTCTTCCTAACAAGAACAAGGATAGCTAGCCATGAGGAGTCTTTGAAAGGAAAAATAATGTTGGCTTGTATGAGCCTTGACAATTCTTTTCTCATTAGTGATTCAATCATATGGTTAACTAGCCTCTACTTTTGTCTAACAAGCTTGGAATTATCATCTAAATATATGGTGTGCTAAGATAATTTTGGGTCAAAACCCTTTAACTCTTCATATGTCCAAGGAATAAAATCATTGAATTCTTGACAAAATTTAACAAAGACCTCTTGTTCAATATTAGTGCATACCATTCCCAAGTTGAGAGTCCTTCCAATAGCAATAGTGATAGGTGTATGATCATCCTTTCCTATAGTTAGATTTGAATCCTTTCCCTTTACTTGATCATCAGAGTTGAAAATGACCTCCAAGATGACTAGAACTTTAGGTGACTTGTTAGAGTTTAGGTTCTAAATTTGGTCCCCATACTAACTTTGAAGATTAGACTAATTTTTAGTAGAGAACTCTTCTTCATTTTGCAAGAAATCGATAATCTACACATCAATGCCAAAATCCTGCCAATTTGTGCAATTATCAAAAACAATAGGTGTTACAACAATTCTGATCTATTGCTACTTTTCATCAACAACATGCTTTGGTATATCATAAGAAGAACCAATTTCTACAAGCCCATCAACATGTTTATTTTCTCTCCTAGGGACACTCTACATGTTGAATTCTTGGAAGTCCTCAAGCAAATCCCAAGCTTTGTGCTTGTATTACTTGAGAAGGTTGTTCTTTGTAACATTCTAACTTTTTATTTGATGAACGAACAACTTACTATCACCATATACCTTTATGGATTTGATTCTTCTCCTTTGTGCAAGTTAGATACCTTGGATCAAAGCTTCATACTCTACTACATTATTGGTGCAACTAAATTGGAGCCTATAAGAGAAATAATATTTCTCCAATTCAGGGGAAATGAGCATGACACCAACCCTTGAGCCACTTTTATTTCTTGAGTAATCAAAGAAAATGCTCCATGATCCATCAATATTCTCTTCCTTCTTTATGAGATTAGGAATAGGAGCATCCCTCTATGATATGCAATATGTGCCAAGGCTTGTCTCTAGAGATTCTTGTACTGGATCAAATTGATAAGCAATGGTACACTCATCCAAAAGAAAGTTAGGCACCTCTTCCAATGAAGTGGTAGGCTCCTTTTCTATTTCCTCATCCTCTTTTTAAAAAATAGTCCAATTCATTTTTATGGGACTAGGGGTGTAGGCTTCTATATGTGCAATAAAGTCTCTAGAAAGACAAATGGAAAAATGTGGTTTGACCCTAGCTATTGATATATCTTGTGTTATAGTACAACCAAGGAAAGCATGTAATTCCATCTTTAAATTTTTTAAGACTCCTATAGTCTTGACAAATCTATCATCTAATTGGATCACATCTCTAACCATTGGCTCATATTTGATACCTATGAGGTTAGCTACAAGCCTAGGCATTAAAGAGCTACTAGCCACTAAATCTATCATAGAATTATCGAATAGTTTATCTCCTATGATTAAAGAGACATAGAAAGGAGGAGGGCTGATTTTCTTACTTGTTTCTTCTTCTTTCATTGGCTGCATCAAGCTTGTTGCACTCTCCTCTCTAAGTGGCTGATCTTTCACTTCTATGCTCTCTAGCTCTTGTTGCAGTAGCTTCTTCTATAATGGTATAGTAGAACCAACATCTCATATAGAGATATTGACATCAATATTTTTAATTTTATGTACCACATTGAAGGGAGGAGCACTAATTTTTTTGGCTAAAGCTTTAGGAACTATATGGATAGGTGGCTAAATTCAAGAAATCTAAGATTCATTAGATTTCTTGTTGATCATATCCTATCTCTATTGAGGAGTAACATTAGATTGTCAATTCATCATTGGCACATGAGGAGAAACATCTAAAGTTAAAGGTTTATTAGGTTGAGGAATGGCATCCTCAATAGCTCTTCTCTTACTTTTGGTGTTGTGAGCTATGGAATCATGATTAGTATGGTAGTGTTCCTCTAAATGATAGTTCATGAAAGAAGAATCACCTTGCCATTGTAGATGAGAAGCATCAACAAGTTGATTAGCATTGTGTTGCTTCTCTACTACTTGTTCTTGTGTAGTTAATGCTAGGTAAGACTCTACCCTCTAACACATACAATATCCATATGAGTAGTTACAAGAAGGGAAGAAGTCTTGATCTTGAGAAAGATTATTTTGGGGCACTAAATCCCTATTCAGGTTGGTATTCATAGTAGGAGTAGTATCAATAGGTCTATTTTGATTGTAGGGGACATGAATATGGTTTGGGGGTCTATTATGTATGGGACCTTAATACTGAAGTTGGGGAGGATTATTATTTTGAGCTTGTTGCCTCTTCATAGTCACCAACTCATTACTTATTTTTTGCATCACTACACAATTTTCCTTCATCTTCTTTTCTTGATCTCGCAACTTCTTTTCTATATTCTACATCAAAGTTTGCATCATGACCTTAATCTCAACAACTCCATTGGAAGATGTGGAAGCTATTGGGACCACAACAAGGAACTAACTTATAGAGTAAGTTAGAATAGGGGTTATTGTAGGTTGGTGATTGGAAATGTCAAGAAAGAAAGGCATTGGAGGCCTTAGAGCTAGCCTCCCTACTTGTATCAAGATATTCTCTTCCCTTATAGAAATCTCATAAGAACTTGGTAGAGTGTCCCCTCCCATAGATTACAGAGTGGTAGCAATATCACTATTAAAGGCTCTAAGGTAATACAAGAATGCATTACCAAGAGAAGGCTTTACTATAGTGGGTATTCTATACCATGTCTTATGAAATCTATAATTAAAATTAGTCATATATTCATGGGGTACTCTCTTGATGGTTGTTAGCTGCTTTAAAAGTGATAGGTGATCACTTTTGTCTTTGAAATGCTTACAAAGCCCTTTTCCTAAACCATCCCAATCAATAATCGAGTTATGATGTAAACCTCTATACCATTACAATGCTTTTCCTTTTAAGGATTAAGCTAGAAGCCTAACAACAACATCATCCTCTATAATACCATGTATATTGCAAACATTTGAAATCTCTTGAATATGTTCTATGGGGGAGATGGAAGTTTCACCAGTGAAATAAGGTATACTTTTGAGAGCTGACATTGGAATATCATGTCTTTGAGTGAAAAGGAGAGGACCCCCACCATTGAAGGTTGAAAATACATGTGCGCTAGGTTGTGCCCTATGGAATAATGATCTATTATATGAAAATATGGCAACCTAGGTTGTGATCTATCAAAAGGAGGAGTGGAAAAATATCTTGCAGGTGTATGTGTTACTACTGCACTCATAATTGGTGATAGAGATAATATATTTCTCTTTCTTCTAAGGTTTTAAAATGAGAGCTAAGTGTATTGTAAATTACCTCTCAAAGATTCCCTTGTATGAGCCTTGGGCATGAATCACAAAAATTGGGTCTAGAAACTAGATGTATTGTAGAATAGAGTTGCCAAGTACTTGCAAATGAGTCTCTTGAAGGCCTAAAAATACTAAGAACAACACTATCTTCTCAGCATTTTTTTGAACTTTTCTTCTTAGACATTGGTGAACTTAGAATGCCTAAAATCTTACCTAAAGGAAACCTTGTGTAACATGGAAACAATCTTGAATGTGTGGGACTTTACAACTTGAGATTGAATCTATGGAGAAGGTTAGCCTCCTCACTATCAAGATGCACCTAACTATTTCTTGAGAGGAAAAGGGAGAAGGAATGCATGAAAGAAAACTACCTAACTTGTTCTAAGAGGAGGTGATACACCAAATATTATGATCAACATTATCTCTTCCCAAGAATGGATAGTTCATCAATATAACCTCAAAGTATACAAATTAAATCCTTGCTTAATCCAACAACCATATGTAGTTTAGAAACTAAAAGAATGTTATAAGGAAGAGACCACTTTATATCATTCAAAAGCCAAGTAGAGATAATAATACAGTTGAGAAATGAAGACAATACATTAACACAAAGGCAAGAAGGTATTGCACAATATATCAATGGAAAAAAGAGATATAATAGAGGAATGTATTAACTCAGAGGCAAAGGAAATTATAGTAGCGGAGCATAGACATATAGTGCTATAGAATCAAAGAAAAGATCAACCCTAAGAAGGGCTAAAAAATCTACTTTTATAGTTCAAGCATAACTCAAATAGTTTCTACCCTAAGGAAAAACTCAACAACTGCATTCAAGATTACATAGAACAATCATGGAAAACCTAGGAAAGATCTAATCATGGCACACATCTAGAGGTAGAAAAATCACTTGTTCACCAAATGGAACCTTGAGAAGATTGAAACAATGACTATTAGCATTCTAATTGATTAGATGGATCCCAAAGTGGAGATGCAGTGTCCCTTCACATTTATCAGACATGGGGAATGATGAAAGTGGTTGAAGAAGATTGAAAATATTAGATTTGCCATCAAAGAACTACTTCCTTTTTTATCAACACACCAAGTTAGCCATGTCATCCGTCAACTCAAGTCAATCCTCAGGCTTCTCTATGTGGACCAATCATAATTCATCATTTAGCCACCTTGCCAACATTCAACTTATGTTTCATGTTTGACCACCCTTGATTGCAAATTTGCAACCACCTTTCTTCATTAGCTATTATTCCTTGTGAAATTGTGAAAAAAAGATATCGCTACTTCATAGCTTTTCCTTAAAATATTCTCCTAACTATCATGATTAGATGACAATGTGAAACTGGCATCTCACATCATTGCCACTTAATATCCAAATAGCATTAGATGCCTGTGATTGTGTGAAATAGTGATCCAAACTGCCAATATATCATTCATGTCATCACAACATGAACCTTGAATTGACATGAAATGCCTATGACCATGCAAAAATGGACTTAAATTCCATTGCTTAATCTCCATTTAGGCCTACTAAGAAATGTGGCATGATGTCATTATGTCGCTATGACTTTTAATCATATGTTTTCCTGTAACAATATAATGACAACCATAGATCCAATTGATCAAAATAAAGTTGGGACCCCTCTTGCATAGTTTAGCTCTTCAACCAATTAGGAACTACCACATCACCAAGGTTATCCATATGGTGCCATGCCGCAACTCTGTGACCTCAATTTAGGATTATTTGGAACTCATCATGACCATGTGAATAGGAAGAGACACATGATCACAGTACTAACTATGGTTCAAGCCATAACTCTAGTGAAGCTAAGATGACCATTTGGTGTGCTCATTTCATCTTATCTTTGTTTCACAACTTGATTCTTTAAGCCATCATTGACCCCAAAAACCATGCACACAAGGTGATTCATGACTTCATTATCCTCACCATGATTAACACTAAACTCTTTGTGATCATGTGAATTGTGAAGGGTCATGACATCACAACTTAAACCTTGAGTCAAGATCATAACCTTGCAACTGAGCAATAAAGAGAGATCACTATGTCACCACTCATAATTGGATGTAAGCTTTCTAAATTGTGAAGTTGTGCTGACCACTAAAAATACCATGTTATACATTCACACCCCCTTAACAGTTAAGCCATAGACTATAGCAACTGGGCGATGAAGGATAGTCGCACAATCATGACTTGAGTCTCTAAGGGGATATAGCATAAAAAGCCTAAGACTTATAATATAAGGGGATAACCCAGAGTTTTAAATATATCTTTTATAACATTTGATTATTTGAATAGTTGAAAATATGACCATTGGACATGTTTGACAGGAAAACTCAAATTTTGGCAGTAGGGAAAATATGGCTAGCAGGTTCCTTTTTGTAGTTGCATTACTCTACAATTTTTTTTGTCCACCTCCTCTTTGGTATTGATAAAGAAAATTTCTGATTTGTTAGTATTTATTATTTGACTAGATGTTTCCATATAATTATTTATTATTTGTTTAAAATTTTGAGCTTCTTCCAAAGTGCTTTCTCTAGATAGAATTGCATCATTTTCAAATTGTTGATGTTTTATTTTAGGTACCTCCTTAATTATTGTGATTCTTCTAATTTTGCTTTTAGTTTGAGCCTTTTTTATAGCTCTACCAAAAGTTTTTGTCATCATAATGAAGATAAAAGGTAATATAGGATCCCCTTGTTTGATGCCTCTACAAATGCTAGAAAAGTCTTCAAGGGTGTCATTTATGAGAAGGGAAATTATTGGTGTCAAAATATAGTTACATATTAAGTTGACCCATTGCCAAGAGAATCCAAAATCTTCAAGTGTTTTAAGTAAGAATTTCCAATTCACGTTATCATAGGATTTTTGGACATCTAGTTTCATTAGAATAAAAGATTTATTATTAATTTGAAAAGGATGAATTAATTTTTGGATTATGATAATACTGTTGAGAATTGACCTATTAGGAAAAAAAAACCTATCTAATCCTTTTAAATGTGCTTTGGTAGTACTTTTTCAAGTTTGTTAGGTAGTACTTTTGAAAGTATTTTGTATATTGTATTACATAAGGCTATGGGTCTCAAATATCCTAGATCCATGTGTTCAATTTTCTTTGGAATTAATGTTAGGAATATATATTATTAATTTCAGCTAGAAGAGAACCATAATTCCTAGATGCCTCAATAGCCTTCTAGAGGTCGTCTCTTAGGATATCCCAACATTTTAAAAAAAAAAGGCTTGAAAGCCATTAGGGCCCAAAGATTTAATAGGATTCATTTAAAAGAGGGTTTCTTTAATTTCTTCTTTAGTAAATTTCCTATTTAAGTTTTTATTATCTTCTATAGTCATTAATTTTGAAATAGATACTAACATCATATTCTAAGCTATTAAATTTGATGATTCGAAGTTATTAAGGATATCTGTGTAATAATTCAAAAAAAATTCCACTATCTCATTTGGGTTTTCAATTACCCTTCCCATACTATCCTTGATTTTTGTTATTATATTAATATTTCTTCTTTTAATAGTACTATTGTAAAAATAATTTGTATTTTTATTATCTTCTAAGAACCATGTTTCTCTTGAGTTTTTTTCCTGAAATTTTCTTCTTTTGCTAGGATATTTCTTGTTTAGCTAGAAGTTCTTTTTCTTTGTTATACTTTTCATTATCCATTCCTACCCTAATGATTTCTATGTTTATATTTTTCAATTCTTCTTCATTCTCTAAGTTTTTTTTAAATATATTATTAAAATAATCTTTATTACATTTTTTTATTTTTTCCTTAATGATTTAAATTTGGCTATGAAATAAAACATCCTTGATCCTTCAAAATTGTCATCGTACCACCATTGATATATATTATTCATATATTCTTTACATAGAAACCTCATCCATTCACACTTAAATGGGTTTCTTGATGATTTTTGTGATTCACCTATTTCGAGTCTAACTAGATAGTGATCAGTTCATGCATTATGGAGAATGACCTTATTGAAAGGATGATTAAAAGATATTAAATTTTCTTTAAATATAAATTTGTCCAATCTTTCTTTTATATTACAAAATCTAGCTTGTTTATTATTTCATATGAAGAATCCATTAGATGTTGGAATGTCAACAAGGTTATCTTTTGCAAACCATGCTTTGAAGTCTAACATAACCTAATTAATGGTCATGGATCCACCTAATTTTTCTCCTAAATCAATAATTACATTAAAATATTCCCTAATGAAAACATTCCATATTTCTTTCTTATTCATTATTGGTGATGGCCCATACACATTAATAAGTAGGAATTGAATTTCACTTTTGAAGATTTTTAGTCTCTCCCCAACCAATTATTATTGGATACAAGTGGATTTAAATCTACCCTCCTTGGATCCCATATAATGCCAATCCCACTTGAGGCCCCTACCAAATGAACTAGTTCCATTTTCAAAACACCTAGTTTTCTTCTAAATGTTCTCCTTCTTCTTTGTTAAGTTTTAGTTCTTGTATTAATACTACATATGATTTAAATAATTTTAAATAGCACTAAGTAAATGCTTTTTAGTAGGGGAATTTAGGCCCCTAACATCCCATGTTGTTAGCGTCATGGCTTCGTGGGAAGGAACATCCCCTTCCCTACATTTAGAAGATCATTAATCTTTTTTTGATTACCATCTAGACCTATAGTTGCTCTAAGTTCACCTAAGGATTTTCTCCCTCTTTTTTTTCTTTTTTTGCCACATTTTGGATATTCTTATACTTTCAAATCTATTATGATACCAAGGTTATCTAAATTTTTACTAGCCTTATGCAAACCTGTAGTAATAGATTCATCTTGATCTTTATCTGAATATTCATTTTCTAATTCTTTCATAATTTTGTTTCTAATTCATGTATCATCCTCATTTGTATCTCTACCTATATGTTTCTTAACTTGATAATTTTCTCCATTTACTTTCTCAATATCTAGAACTAAAATACTTTTGTTTGGTGGATCCTAAATTCCTCTGAATTTTTTATTTTTCTTACTTTATTCCAATTTAGATTATTGAAATTCCAATTATTTGGAAATTCTTCATGATTTATCAATTCAAATTCTCTCAAAAATGTCTCTACCTCAATAGGAACATATATGTAAGATGCTTCCCCTACTCCTACTTGAATGTCTAAGGAGGTGTTATTATCAGGCATTTATATAATATTATCCTTAATCTCTACTGAATTGTTTTTTTCTACATTATCCTATAAATGATTATCTTCAAATTCCTCCTTATCCATTTCCATGATTCTCTTAATTAATTATTTTTTCTCCTTTATCACTTCTTCACGTTTTTCATCTTCTAGTTTAGAATCGAGGACCTTAAAGAAGTCTTCTTTATCTAAGTCATTTATGCTTTACAACTTAATGAGTGTTTCTTTTTTCTTAGGAATTTGGTTAAACAAATTTTGCTTCCCTTTCTACATGTTTCTTGTTTAGTGATGGCTTCCTCAAGATGTTTTTTCCCCACCAATTGGTGTCTACCAAAGTTTAGTAAGTGTTTTCCTTATCTTATTTTTTCTAATAATTGTTCATCCATACCTTTTGGGGAAATTGTGTCTTCTTGGTCTATATGTATTGAGAATTTTTTGAATTTTGAAGTGTTATTATTTAAAGGAGGTAGTGTATGTACTTCCTTAATGATTCTGTTTGGAGCCTTATCATCTTCTTTTGGTCGAATCACATTTATTTTGTTTGGATGCTCTCTCTTGTTTCTTAGAGGTGGAAACATTTATTTGTCTAAATACAAACTATGTTCTTTTGATGGAATGTGGAGCTCTACATTTTCTAAATCTACATGATTGTCTTTAGTGTATTCTTTTGTGCCCTATTGTTATAAGGAACATTTTTCTAGCCTTGTGTTTATTTCTTCCCCCTAACCCAAATGTTTATTTTCTACACTTGGAGGCTTCTCATTTGTTTTTTCCTTTGTTCTTTCCTTACTTCAAATGCTATTTATGGAATTCCTCCCACAAGGTGATCTTCAACATATAAATGTTAGTTTTATATATGTTAATTAATTATATTTAGAGTTAGTTCTTATCTGTGTGTGTGTGTGTGTGTGTGTGTGTGTGTGTGTGTGTGTGTGTGTGTGTGTGTGTGTGTGTGTGTGTGTGTGTGTGTGTGTGTGTGTGTGTGTGTGTGTACGTGTGTGCGTGTGTGTGTGCATGTGCATGTGCGCGCGCGTGCGCGCGCGTGTGTGTGTGTGTGTGTGTGTGTGTGTGTGTGTGTTAATTAATTAAACTTGGTATATTATATGGTTAGCTCATATATACTTAATTTTATTTATTAAAAAATAGGGTTCAAGGTGGTTTGATTTATGATTTGGATTTAGTTTGGCCACACATTTAATTAGGCTTAAAAGTTCACTTTTAATGGGCTCTATTTTTATGGTTAGCTTATTATTTGGCCTAATCATTTTTTTCCAATTTGCTGTTCTACTTGATTTAGAAACCATCTTGAATTAGATTTTATAGTTTGTTTACTTTAAAAGTTAAAGTTGGATTAATGTTCAATTTATAATTTGTGTTAAGTTATATGTTAGATGTTGTTAAGAGATGTAATTATTCATGGGAGAATTAGAAAATATATATTTGAGGAGGTATTTGTCATGATTAATATTAATTTTTGTAGTTCTATAGTAATCAATTAGAATGTAAACATTCTTTATAAATCAAATTGAATCAAAATTGGATAATACAAAATAAAACTGATTTCATTTATTATCAAAAAGATCTATTATGTTGTATAGAGATGATTCAATTATGTGTTTTTCATAGTTTATTTACTACAAAGTTGGATCAATGTCAAATTTATAATTAGTGTGAAGCTATATATTAGACATTGTTAAGAGGTTTAATTATTTATTGTTGGAAAATATTTATTTTAATAGATATTTAAAATATAAATATCATGATTTTTATTGAGTTTTGTAGTTCTAAAGTAATTAATGAAAAATTAAACATGCTTTCAAATCAGATTAGTTAAATCTTGGGTAATACAAAATATAACTAATTTCATTTATTACAAAATAATGTAGCAAAAATTGAAACGAATGACATGATATTTTTTATTTGTGAAAATATTGTACATCAACTTATTTCTAAAGTTTTAAATCTATTTTCTTCATCTTTTCATCTTTCAAGTTGTTTTCCCTTCTTTTATTTTTCATAACCATCATATGTGAATGCTGGAATTATTCTTAGTCCTCCAAAATTTACATGAGAAATGGAAACAAAATTTGTTTCCATTATTTTAGAGGGTCCAATTGCAATAGTTTCTTTTTAAAGTGTCAAACCTTGTGATTTGTGTATTTTCATGGCCCAAGACAATCTTAAAGGTAGTTTTATTGTAGAACCACTTTGTCTTGCACTAATATGATCTATCTGTGAATTTTTCTCATTGAGTGGTAGTCCAAAATAACCATCAAATTTGACCATTATATATGTTGGTAGTTCTAGTGGCATGCTTCTAGGTTTGTAGATGACATTTTGAACATTACCTAAAGAACCATTCACAAGACCTTCTTCTATCCATAGGTTTAGGTTAACATTACTCTTGCATTCTTACTAATCAATAATACTTGGATTAATTCCATTTCTCCCTAGACATTAGGATGTTTTGAGGTCATTCATGATGTCTAGTTTATAGTATTAGCATCACCTATTTTTATAGGTAGACCAAAGAACATAGTTTGACTGGTGTCTAAATCAAACACTATGTGGACCATTTTTATTTATTTTTAAATATTATAATTGCAATTTCATTCCAAATCATTAAGTGCATTATAACTTATTATAACATTTGAATAAAACTTATCATTTCCTATTTTTATTGTAATTATTTCTACAAACATTCTCTATTTATTGTAAAGTTATAATTTGTACCATGTTGATCTTTTCTTCAAACAATAATTATTGGCAATTCATTAATTACATGTGGCAAAATTTTGGAAATTTGGTCAATATTTTGTGGAAAGGATATTGTTAGTTATTTGTATTTATACTAACCACTTGTTTCATGTGTGACTTATAAAATTTAACTTACACATGCAATTAAAATTTCTTCTAGTTGAGCTAGGTTACCAAGTTCATGTGGTTGTTATATATTCTATATTCTTTTTCGATATCATTTATATGTTGACTATTTATACAATAAGTTAATTAACTATTCTATTGTTGTGTTTGGAAATTCAGTTTGGAAAACTACTATTCTATATATTACCATTAAATTTATAAAATATTTTGAATATTACTATCACTTTGAAATGAGTTACAAAAAAAGGAAATTTAGGAACAAAAAAAACCCTAAGCATCATATAAACCTTGATCCATGTCCTAAATACTATTGCAAAAACCTATAAAACATTGTTTTTAAAATGAAAGGAAGTGAAAGCCTATAGATTTATTAATATTTAAGAAGGATTACATTATATTTGAAGAAAATAATAATAAAATTTGACCAATTAATACTTAGAATGACGATCCATGGTCACCACAAATTGTTACACTAATAAGCTATACATTTTACTAGTCGGGAGGGGAGGGTTCAGTAAAAAATAGCCTATGTTTCTATAATTTGAAATATTTATGGAAATAGTTTGTTACAATTTGGAGTGTTAACCATAGATATAGACCCATTATCAATTTCCAAATTTTCCAAATGATTAGCTAGTGAATTCCCTTCTCCATATGTATGAGAAATTACATACATTCTAAACTTATCCAAGAGACACCAACACCAAGTGAGTATGTATTTTAATTTCCAATTTTTGCAAGATCATTTCTAGATAGCATGAATAATGACTTGAGAACCCCCTCAAAATGTAATTTTAAAATCCCTAATTGAACAACATTCTGGATACTATAAAGTAGAGAAAAAGCTTCATCTTAATTATTGGAACCTGACACCAAGGGTATGACCTTGGCTAAAACTAAACTCCCCTAAAAATATCTTACACAATAACCTACATTGGATACACTCAGGTTACCTCTAGAGGACTCATAAAAAATTAGCTAAGCAAGGAGAATGAAGGACTACACTATCAAATCTCTATTTTATTAACTTTCATCTTAGGAGTGGAATAAAACATAGGAATCCTAACACCCAACCAAACCTTTAGAATTTCATTATCCCATGAACAAAAATGAGTATTAGTTGCAACATTATTAATTGTGAATGCATTTAAGGATTCTACTATAGAAGAAACCTTTATATCCTGAACAATCTCAATAGGTCACTTAACATCTTGTGAAATATTAGTTTATTCCTCTCCTACCAAATAGATCATATGACTATGGCAAGAATTATTTCCCACATTTTGGACAAAAATGACCCTAAATATAGAGTTGGCAAAAATTGATGTAGATCCCAAAGATTAGAGTGGATGGGATAAATATAACATAATTTTTCAAGTATGAAATACCAACATTCATAAGAAAAATGATAGAGAAAAAAAAATGATCTACATCTTCAGGAGCCATACTACACATGCCACACCTCACCGAATCCAAATGTTAAACTTATATAATATATCTATAGTCAAGATTCAATATTTCAATGCCATCCAATTAAATGTGCCCAGCCTTGGAGGGGTATCATTATTCCAACAAAACTTATAAGTACATTGTGGGTTGATTCCATGGTCACAAGCTTGAAGGACTAAATAACCAGCTTTAATAGTGTATTTTCCATTATTAGAAGGAAGGAAAACCATATTATGAGGTTGTGTAAAGAAAAAAACAACTCTATTATCTAGCATGTATTCAAGAAAAGTCTTACTCACTTGGTCAATAGGGAGAATATTAGGATCCTTCCACATAACATTTCCTAAGAGAATACCAACATGGTCAAAATAATGAATCAATTGCATACCCCTAAGTTGATAAATCATCTTAGAAAGTTGAAGAAAGTGATCATCATGAATTAATGGAACAAACCCATTCCAATGATCCAACCAGAATGAGACATATACCCCCTTATGAACTTCCCAAGATAAGAAATGTGTAATTAGATGGGATGATGCCATCATAAAATCCCATAAAATTTAACCTTTTGGAGGATTTACAATTTTAAATAATTTAATAGAATTTTTGGAAGCTAGGTACTTATCTTGCATCATTCTAGACCATGGAAGATTTGGATTAGAATATAACTACCAAACCAAATTGGAACCAAATGCCAAATTTGTTTTTCCAATATCATGTACCCCTGAACCCCCACAATGTTTATTAAAATTCATACCATCAATATATATCAAAGGGATCCATTTTTCCCATCATGATCATTATTCCAAAGGAAATTTCTAATTATTTTTTCAATCTGCTTAATGATATATTTAGGTTCCTTTTATCAAAACAAATATATAGTTTGGAATTAATGCAAGAACTATTTTTACCAATGTTAGCCTTCCAACAAATGACACCCATCTAACATTCCAATTGGAAGTTCTCACTCTCAACCTTTTAATAATAGAAAACCAATATTGCTTCTTATTAGAACCCTATAAAAATGGAATGCCTAAATAGGAGCTAGGTAAATTGGCCTTAGAAAACTTGCAACAATTTAAAATTGTAGCTTTAACTTTAGAATTTGTATTGAAGAAAAAGATTGATGACTTGACATGATTTTCTTGTTGATTTGAATCATTTTGGTATAAATTAATTACCTTATTAACTTGATCAATCTCCATGATGGAAGCTTTGCAAAAAATAAAGTGTCATCCACAAAAATGTGAGTGTGTAGAAACTAAATCTGAATTTGGTAATGAAATACCTTACTATAACCCTTAGAGGTTAGATCCACTAATAGTATGACTCAAAGATTCTTCCATAATGATGAATAGAAATGGAGATAAAGTGTCCCTATACCTAACTCCTTGAGTTGCTTTAAACTTAGCATAGAAAAAACCATTGACAAGGACAAAAATGTTTGCTCCCCTTAGGAAAGCTTAAACCCACTTACACCATTTTCTGGAAAAAAATCCAAACTTCAACATAACCATGTCTAAAAATTTCAATCTAGCTATATCATATTCTTTCAACATATCCAATTTAATAACAAAAGCTAGGATGTTATTTTGTTTGATAGGTTGGAAAGCCTCATGAACTACCAGGGAACTATTGTGGCTACATAATACATGCCCCATTTTCCTGTAAAAAAATAGGAATCCACATTTCTTTAAATTCATATAAAAGAGAGTCTATTTTCTAGAATAGGGAGCTCTCAATGTGCCTCATGTTGGGACTCAAAATTGCATCAAGATTTTGAGTACCTATTAGAAAATTTTGCAAAATAATCCCCTATAGATGTTTTTTGCACATATGTGTTAGGCAATAATTTTGAGTCATGTGATGCATTCCAAGTCCTCATTGTCTTTCATTTAGTGTATTCATCCACCTCATGTCACTATTTTTAAATTTTCAATCATTTGATGAGGTGTTGTTTTGAGCACTTGTCAAATCTAAAAAATTGCTCAAGTGTCAAACAACATTTAGAAGCTAGTTTTCATTTGAATATCTTGTACCATGTTAACTTTAATGACTCACCACTTTGGAAGTGTTTATTATGAATATTATTGAACCTATGTTTCATATTTCAAGTCACTTGGATATGTTTTGATAGGGTATTGAATTCCTCAAAGTTGGTTGATCATCCCTATCCTGATTTTGCACTTTGCACATTAATCTAGTATGCCCTTTTCATAGTGAATATTTTGTGACCTGTTGAGAATTTTGAACAAATGGTAATACCACTGAATTGAAATTATAAATGATATCCTATGTTTTTAATTTCAAGGTTCAATGAGGGTAAAAGCACAAACCTATGTCAACCTTTTATAAAGGAAAAGGCTAACAAAAGTATAATTGTTCATCTTTAAAACCATAACAAATGAAGTCAAACCAATTGCACCAATATGTTCTATACTAAAAATAATTCAAGCATGCTGGAGTTTACAAGTTTTCAAAAATTCATTAGCACACTTTCCCAAATCTATTCCATATGCCAAAAAAATTGTTTTAGCAGTGTGCAGTTCAGCAAGTTTTAGAGGCCAAATTTGCATGCTTTCAAAATGTGCACAGTTATTTTTCATGAGCCAAAAATGAACAATCATATTGTCTATATAAAATCCTACCAATGACCTAGGTTTTAGTCTCCCAAGTGACCATTTGACTTATTTTTGAAATCAAAACAAAATGCAATGATATGTTATTTGAAAGATCATAATGAAATGAGAAACTTTGGCAGTTAATATTTTTTCACCTAGATGTCGTCATTAAGCAAGATTTTGTAGGTGAGATATATGTGGAAAAAGGAGCATGTCTACTAGATGTTAGGTCATGATTAGGTGATCTTGACATTTTTTAAGGCTAGTTCCATGGCTCCTCAACACAAATTTGAAAGTTTGCAAAGGTGATAAACAATGAGCTAAATGACAAACCAGTGATTGGTTTTGAACCTAATCAATATGAGTAGCTAATTGGATCATTCTAAAGAGTTAGATATTTGAAAGTAATTTTACTTTAGGTAAACCCACTTTGGGGTCTAGCTAACTTCATCAGACTACTAAGATTTTATGGAAATTGAAGATGTTTGAGAGGTTATAATCATGATTGATTATTAAATTAATAATGTAAAGATGATATCAATAATGTAAATCTTCATAGATAAGAGGAATACACCTTTTGTGATCAAGAAGGAATGGCATGAAATATCATCAATTGAGATCAAATAAGTATATGAACTTATACACACTAACAATAAAGGAAGGAGTTTAATATCCCAAGGAAATTCTTAAGCTCATATATGTTGAGATCCACTTCAGCAATATTTTCTTTCTATGGAATTGTTTTCTGTGGCTTGTCTCATGAAATAATGCATTAAAAGGCTTAGTATAGATGAAGTTGTGGTCAATAGAGTTGAGGCCTCATCAATGTAAGAGTGTATCTCAAATAGTGAGCAAAAGAAGTATGAAGTAAATGTATTGTTTCCTTACTAAAGGTCCTCATCCATAGGCATTGATCAAAGTGGAAATAGAAAACTACATGTGTGAATAGCTAACAATCCAAGATAAATATGGTTAAGTCATATTGATTGACTTCTACTAAAATAAATCCACCCATTTCCCTAGAGCCGCCTTAGTTTTTTTTTTGAGCTCTATACAGAGTTTGGGCCAATATTTATGACTAATAGTACATGATTTGGGTGGTCAATTGCAACTCTATATAGGGATTTGTAATCCAGTGATCATGTGTTTTGGGATTTAGAGGATGGCAGTCTAATTTTAAGGATGCAACTTTAATGAATAATGTAAAATCATATAGAATAGATTTTAGGATTGACCAACTAAGGATTGTGAAGAGTTTCAGCCTAGAGTGAATTCATTATAATACTCAACGTCTGATCTTGATGAAGAATTTAGCATTATAGACTTTCCAAAATCTAGTCATGAAGATATGTGTTTGATCTATTTCATTGGCAGATCATTATCGAAAGCTTATGTTAACCTTGGACTGATTGTGCCTCTCCATTTTACATGGGATAGGCTAATCTCTAGACAAAATGCACTAAAGACAAAATAAAGTCAAACTTTTTTTTGAAAACATAGTAAATTTTTTTCAATTTTTTTGTTGCTTTAGACTACAAACTATGCAGATCATGAAGATCAAATGCTATTTTTTTTGGAAAAATCCATGATGCTTTTAATTTTTTGAAAATTAGTCAACTATATAGTTGCATCCATTTTACATTGGAAACAATTTTTTGAAGGATAATTGGGTAAAAGCACAAACCCATGTCACCCTTTTGTAAAGGAAAAGGCTAACAAATGTATAATTGTTCACCTTCAATGACATAAAACTGTCATTATTATTTAGAATTTAAAAATGAAGTAAACTAATGAAATGTGTAGAAATGGATGAAGTTTAGGATTATATATTCTAATAATTATTTGGAATAAGAATTGATATATTTTCTTAGTTTTTATAGCTAGATTTTTAGTTGTTGAAAAGCACTGAAAATTAGGGATCTAGTTCCCACCACAAAACTATATGGAAATAAATTTATTTTCATTTGAACTTTGACTATGTTATAGATAATATATATATCTAGAACAATAAAAATAAAAATTGACTTTAGACCTATATTTTCTCTTTTATAATGATTCAAATTTCAACTCACATGAAATCGATAGTTTTCATCTTCCACCACATTTTTCACAACAAACCTATTCTAACTAGAAGAATAATTATACATTCTTGAAGAGGATTATCTCCTCTAGAATATCATATTTTTAAAAAAAAAAATTATATGATTTAATGTTTATTTCTTTCCCAAAATTGACATCTTTTCAAATGTTAAAATATGTACTCGTAGAATTTTTTATTTACAATATACTCTATCTAATTAAAACATAATAAACCCTACATGAGAATATTCTTGACTTTGAGCTCTATAAAATGGTGTTTATATGTTACTAATAAAGTATCATAAAAAATAGTATGTGTTATTGAAATGTTATATTTCTGAAATAATTTTATTTCTTTAGTAATAAGATACAAACTAGTATAAAACATGCATTTAATAGACATTTCCAATTGGAAAGATGTGAGATCATATTTAAGTTAGCTTGAATGAAATTATCTAGATCATATGTTTGAACAAAATTGAGTTTTGGATATAAATACTCAAATTTAATCATTTTTATCAGTCAGCCTCAAAGGTGACACAACTTTGTACTTTTACCCGATTGCATTTTCTCAAGCTCTGGTGGTTACCAAATTCAAGAAACCTCCATTATCAAGCTCATCTCCCTAGTATATTGTGCAAGCACAAAAATTCCATGCAGACTATTTCAATTGTTTACCATTGATCACTCATTTTCAAAGTATAGTGCATCATTTTCTAGCAAAAAAAACTCGATTAAGGGATACTAATGATGATTTGAGTGTTGAATTGAATGACCTTGATTGATGCTCAATTATTTCATCCATGGAGTGAATGTATGTACAAAACCCATGGCTAATTATCTGATGGTGACATGGTGGAATTGACACATGGGAAGATACCAAAGAGGAAAAGTGGCCCAATCAAAATTTGATACATATTTGCAAGCCCTGTAGTGAGGTGGCAAAATTGGCAGCAAATCAAAGAGCACCAAATGGTGTTGACAGGGCATCCTAGATGTAGAACCAATAAGGATCTAGTAGACCAATAGGATGATGACATGTATCACATGAGAAAAGGTGAACAAGGTTTGACTATTATTGGTTTGAAGGTAAAGTTTGACAAATTTCAAATTAAATAACAATATACTTCCTTAAAGTGAGTGTTTCAAGCATTCAAAATATGGGGAATATTAATTAAAGGGTTCAAATATGATGTGGGTCCCACAAGGAAAAGGAAAGCATCTATTGGTTGTAAATTGCATTCTTCCAAACTTGTGCATACTTTTAAATGGGTATGATTTTTAATATACTTTTTACTATTCTAAAAAATGAAATATTTTTAAGTTGGCAACATCCATGTTCATCATTTTAGTTTGCAACTTCAACTAGACACCCACAGCCCACTTTTTTGCCCAAACCCAACACTATTATATATCATTGGAAAGGTCTTGGAGTGAAATTTTGAATTTTGCAACTAGATTAAGTGCATGTAGTAGTTGGTGAATTTTATTCCAAGATTTTTTTTTACTATAGGGACATTTGTCAAAATGTATTTTATTGACCTTTCTTTTTCAGTTCAGATTTAGTTTGTGGCCAAATGATGATATGGGTCGCCTCCAAACTTGGAGGAGGTTTTGATACTAAGGTTATTTTACCTTCCAATTCATTTGGTGGAGCTTTTAGTAATTTTTTTATCTACAAATTTGATTTTATTCCAAAGAAGGGTTTTCATCATTTTGAAGAGATGCTTTCAAAGTTAATTGCAATGATGTTCAAGATTTGATTTAGTTCTTAATTGAGGAAAGAGGAGAGAAGCTTTTTTTTTTCAACAAATGGAATAGATTGAAGTGGGAAAATTGCATCATCAAATCAAATCTAGGATTTCTTCCTCTTCTATATCTTTCTTCTTTCTCTCATTGTAGAGGGTTGGTTCCCAAATGTTTGAGAAAGTTCTCAACTTGGTTTAACACCCTTCTTCAACATTCTTCTAGTTTTGAATAGTAGATGCATTTCCTTGAGCAATAATAAAGAAATAGTGACAAATCTAGTTTATTGTGTGTTTTACATTTACTTTAAAGAAATGAATACAAAGTAGTAGTTATCAGATTATAGTTTTATGGTGAATCTTGTCTCCTATCTCGTCTCCTATCTCTAAGTTGTTCAATATGTTGTGATTTTTGGATAAATAACACAAATCCTAGTTGCAAATTATTTATTGATTTATGTTATTGTATTTTTTTTAATTTAAAATTTAAGCAATAATGTACATGCATAGTGTATTTTGATAGGGTTGTATGTCTCATGGAAGGATCTTGATGAGTAGAAGATTCATTTGGAAAGATGGCATCTTATTTACAAAGTAAATGGATAGATCTTCAATATAATGATGTGTGTTTTTATTTGAGTAACACCCAATGGATAGAGCACTAATTTCAGTTGAGTAATTCTATACTCTTTTTGTTGTATATATGTGTTATGCTGAAATAGATCAAATATTAAAATCCATTTCTCTTTCATGTGTTGTAGAGCTAAAAGGATAACCCTCACTTGGTGTATGAATGCATAGGCTTTGTAATTAGCTAATGCACACCTTTTTTATTGTATGAGTATAAAATAATTTGAGGTTTTAATCAACTTTTTTTACATTCAAATTTGTATTTTACCATTGGTTATTGTTTCCTTTGAACCTAGGTCTTCTAGAGCTTGAAATGTAGAGGGAGTATAGCCTTATAGTTGGTCTAGCTTCTCATCAAAGTGGATCCATCATAGGAGTTCGATACCCTTAGATGTATTTTATTTCAACTACTAGGTTATTCAAACATTGTTAAATTAGGAGCCAACATCTCAAAGAGTGGAACTCCTATGGTCCTTGTTCAGAGTTTGTCCAATTGTCATTGTTCAAAATTAGGCTATCCAAGAGTTGATTGCTTTTAAAAAGTATTAAAGTGTACATTTGTGCACTAAGAGCACATGTGCATGTTTATGAGGTGTGAAAAGTGTACCATTTTCAACTCCCTAAGGGGCATAAATTTGCATATGCACACCATTAGAGGTAGTGTGCACCTCAACACCCCTAGTGCCTAAAGTCACTCCCCTGTATGGGTATATGAATTCCTTATTTTGGAGGTCATCAATGATCATAGCTCTGTACCTGTGTATGTGCACTTTCTTATGAGCTCCCAAGGTAAAATTGGGGGTGCACATGCACATCTCTACAAGGTGTGCATGGTTCAATAGGTGTGCATCATGCACTTAGTTGACTAAACCCTTTTTCATTGCCCAAAAAAAGCATGGGCACCTTCATACATGATCTACTATGAACCTGTGCACATAAAAAATATAGAATCATAGTTCACCCCTTGGTCACTATGCACACATGCACATGTGCACCTAGTGGGCATATGCACTTTGAAGGCTTTTTGTCAATTTTTTCATTCTTCTGTTTGTTTTTTTCCAATTTGGTTGTGTCAATTAGTATCTTTTGAGTCTTTCCACATTGATATACATACATGTCTCTACCATGCAAGTCAAAATTCCATCCTCATCATCCTTTATGGAAGAAAAGATTGCACAAAAACTAATCACTTTCAAGTTTTAGGTTGCCACAAAGAAATAATGAATTATAGACAAGCATTCAAAATTCTAGGACACTGAAATTGGACATATTGATTGGAACACATTCCTATTTTTGTGGAACAAATCAAGGGAGAGATTGTATATGATATCATCACTAATCCTAAGTGTGTTAGTGAATGCATCTTCGTATCCCATGTCTATTCAATATTCAAATTTGATCATGGAACTAACCCATCATAACATGTCAAATGAGAAGGTTGTGAGAAGCATCACAAGGGACATGGTTCTAGACATACACCCCAACAACATAGAGAAGGTATTTTACCTACCATTTGCAGACTAATTCTAGAAGATAAATTATGACATAGAAGACAAGTGGTAGAAGGAGCATGAACATGAGACAAAAGGCATAGTGCAATAGAAGTGCCTTCTTACCTAACCTCCTTCCAGCAAAAGAGTTAGGAAAGTTGGTATGACTCAGAGGTAAATGATACATGATACTGGTTATGACATAGTCCTTCATAGAAGAGGCATGGGACTCAATGTGACCAGTCATCTTGAAACATGGATGGTTGATTTCATAGAAACCATCAAAAGAAGTGGATTGCCAATGGAATAGGCCACCATCATCACCGATAACCTAGATGAGGAAATTGTTTCATTGTGTTTTTGTAAATCCTTTTGCAAGGTGGACCTAGTCATCCTTATTGCTCCTAATAGGGAAAATCATCAGAAGTGATCATTGGAAGCCTTAACATGCCAACTTTATACTACATTACTAAAGCTTGTGGGTAGCATCCCCACTCAAGTTTTACTTTCCATTTGGAAGGTTTCTGGGTCACCAAATTATGTATCAAAAGTGTTATGAATGCTTTAATGATTTCAATTTTTCATGCATGCAATTATATCAAAATACACATGAAGGATTAATTGCTAATAAGTATTAAAAGTTTTATTAGTTACTAATTTACCACTCCCCTCTCAATAACTTAGCCTTTCACATATATTTCCAATAATTGGAATTAGAGCATTGTGGTTCTCAAGAAAGAAGTTTAACAACTTGAGCAAAGATCAAAGGTTGTCAAGGTATTCAGACTTGACAAGGCTCTTGACAACTAAAAAATGGATTTGGAATTGGCTATTAGACAACTCAAGAAAGAAAAGGAGAAACTCTCTCAATCCTTGAAAAGAAGAGAAGATCTAGCAAATCCAGATGAATGACCAACTCTACATTGAAGAAAGAATTGAAGACATCCACTCAGAAAGTAATTTAGATGAAGCTAATGAAGCAATCAAAGAATTATAGGAAAAGAATAGTTCACTTCAATAAGAAGTAAGAAAACTTAAAAGAGAGAGAAATTTAGTCGGTAAGATTATGTGAAGTCATGGAAGAGAAAAACAAGATAAAAGAAGAGATAGAAGGAAAGAGCAATGAAATTTAGCATCTATCCCTTCAACAGACATACTTCATTGATTAGCTCACCAATGCAAATGAAGAAATCATGAATCTGAGATCAAAGAATGAAAAATTGTAGAATGATCTAAAGAGTAATGATAAAATCTCAAGTAGACATGAATCAATTGAATGAGCAAAGTCATTGCAAAATAAAGGAAAGGTAGGAATTTTATATATAGAAGAAGGTGAATCATCCAAGCAAGGAGCTCAAAAGAATCAAAGACCTACTTTCAGTCACTATGGTAAGATAGGTTGAATACATCAAACAAATGTTGGAGCAATGGGAAAGCCAAATTCAATGGAAAATGTTACAATTGCAATCAACATGGTCATAGAGCATGGTCATAGAGCTAATGAATGCAAAGAGAAACCTAATTTTGAAGGAAAATTTCACAAATGTAAAAAGCATGGGCACAAATCTTCAGAATGCAAAACTAAGATACTAAACCCAACAAAATAGATTGTAAAAGCTATATTTGTTTGGGACTATAACACTTGGTGCAGATGTCATTACTATGGAGAATTTGGACTCATTGGGATGAATTGTGTAAAACATCACATGAGGATAAGAAACACTACCAAAAGATGTTTCATTTGTATAGAACTTGGTCATCTTATCAAGAACTATATGAATACTAGAAGAATTAAAGATGAAAAGAAGGAAGAAGTTGATAGCATTAGAAAGAAGATGAGAGAGAAATGGATTCCAAAATGTTCTAAGAATGCAAGTCCAAGCAATGATGAACATGTCACTCAAGAATTGGGTGACTCGAACACTTCCACTTGATCTCTCAAGGAGAAATGGAACTAGGATTCTAAAAAGGACATCTCACATTAGTTCTAGTTAGCAGAATGAAAGATCCATATCAGCATTCAAGATGCAAAGGGATCAGAAATTATACAAATGATGTTAGTCCTTACCAAGTGAGTTCAGGTTGTAAGACCCTACTGACCAAGGTTAGAGCTACTATATTTGTTGTGTGGTTTCCAAGTCATGGATGACTCTATCAAGCATTTAATACAAGAAAAGTGGAGACCGATCTATCATTTGAGTGAACAATCATACCAAGCATTTATGACAATCCTAAGGAATTTCTTTTTAAAAAGGGTGAAATCCAATTCATTTCTTACTGTGGATTTTTTGAGAGCTATTTGTGCATAACATTCCTAGTGCATCCAAGCGATCTATACAAATCACTGTTGAAGATTTTTATGTTCTCTCAAACCCCACCAAGAAAAATGGCATCCACTAGTAGAAAATCAATGAAAGGATATAACATGTTAGTTCAAGGCATGGAATGGAAGGCACCAGACTCTAAGTTGAGTCTGACTATCACTGAAACCCTAGATCCAAGTGAAGCTCAATCACAAATTGCACCAAAGGTACTATTAATCAACAATATTCATTCACATTTTAAATGTGCTATTCAAGATATTGGAACTTTGGAAATGGATGAATCCTTGAAAGAATTATGTGTGAATGGTGTGTTAAAATCGAAGCATCAACACCTTGAAGCAAAGGGTTTAACTCACATTCCACATATGCCACAGGATTTTCAAATCAAAATGGATAAGATTCATTCTCAGTCATGTGCATAGTGGTCAAATATGGTTGGAAAAACTTATTTTGATAACCAAGAAGATGATCCATAGGATCACCAGTCTTCCTATGTTGGCAAAAGCTAAAACAAACAAAACCCTAAGTTGGTTTGAGCTGTAAAAGAAAACTCTTTCCGAGTGGGATGGAAAGGGAATGAAGATTAGTTGTGTCATAGATATGAAACTAAAGTTCATAATATATGTCATTGTGCACTTGATATATAGTTATAGCACACTAAACAATGTATCATGTGAATTAGTGGATCTTGCATACAAGGTGGCCAAAAATAACATATCACTTGACCTTGCCGAGTTGATGTTGAACCAGTTCAACAAGAATATGGAGAGTATAAGAAATTCAAAAAACAAATTTTGTAAATTTGGATCACTCTTAACTTGTCTATTTTTCTATGTGTAAAAGTTTTTCCCATCTAGAGGTACAGTCATATGGAGGAAGGATGCACTTGTTCTTTATCAGATTAATGAATATATAGCTAAAATGGGAGAAAACTATGTGAGTATTGGACAATTACTTTGATGCATTCCAAGACAAGATGAATAACAGATTTGGGATCACAAAGAAACTTGTTAATGATTACAAAGATGATGTTTGTTTCATGGTTGATAGTGACAAAGTATATATTCAGGTAGTTAGACTGAGAGTTGTATGGGTTAAGACTCTAGGTTATGAGATTAACATTGATGAAACTAAGGACATTATTGAAGCACTAAATAATAAACCTATTGACCCAAATGCTACATACTTTGGCACCTATGATGAAGCAAAAGAAAGAATTGAACTAGAAATTAAACTCCCTTAGGCAATCAACAAAGGGAAGAAGAGAATTTCAAAATTGAAAACTAGCTCCACTCTTCTATTTATTGAAGGCAAAGGGGATGACAATGAGGAAGATGAAGCAGAAGGTGAAGAGAAATTAGAGGAAGAAGAGCCAGTAAAGAAGAAAGGTAAGATTATAATAACCAAACCTTCCAAACCATCTATTGTTGTATTCACAAGGAGATCATCTAGGAAGAAACATGATAAAGGAGGAGATGTGATATTTAAAATACCCCCACACACCTTTGAGGAAAGAATAAAAGAAATAGAGCCAGGAGTAGGCATAGGAAACTTCAAAGCACTAAAATATGAGACCATGACTACAAAGGAGTAGAAGTAAATAGAAGACGTAATAATGTCTAAAATGCGTAAATGGAAGTATTCCTCCAACCAGCTTACTCAGCAGATTCCAAATGTTTTAATGGAGAAGATTAAACCAAGATGGGAGAATGCCATGAAAATTGTAAAAGACATATATGAATAGACACTAAGGAAACTCATGCCAAGTTTGAATGACAAGGAGGTAAAAGAATCATTAAAGAAGAATGAAGAAAATCTTACCTTGAAGTTTAACACTTGTCTTATTTTGATGAATGGCATTGAACGTGTGGTAATAAATGCCACCAACACATGGGAAAACATTTATGTTCTTCATAGCAAAAGTGGTTTTGTGCTAAATGTCAGTGACAAGTATGAGGATGATGATGAAGATGAAAAAGATGAGGAAATTAATGATGAAGAAGTTACACATTTTGATAACATAGATGATGAGGAAGAGGTATAGGAAGCTACCAAGGATGGCTTACCTAAAGTTTAGAACACTGAGGAGACCAACCCAAAGAAAATTGTTGTAGGTGTCATAGCCTCACTTCCTCATTCTCTAAGAAAAGCAATGAAAACATCAAGCCTAGAGAAAGCTACTATAGGATTTATTGTGACTAACATTGTAAGTACACACACACACACAATCAATTTTTGCACCTATTTATCTTAGTACTTCATTGACAAAAGTGACAAGAACTTCATCTACCGAGTAGAAAACACTTCCTCCTACATTAGTTTTGGTTACACCAGGTATTTCAACAATTGATATTTCAGCAATAAGTGTAGTATCTACCTTTTTAGGAAGTCCTACTATTTCTATCATTGTTTCCATTCCTAGCATGCAAATAATAAGTGTAAAGATAGTTGAGACCAAGCCTCAATCGAGCGCAAAATTTTTGAATAAAGGAAAAGAGAAAGAAGAAGAAATTGATCTTGATGAAGAGATTGTTATTCCAAAATGGGACATCACATATCTAAACTTAGATCAAATGCATATGTTTGGAGAGCTACTTCAGAAGAAAGATAAGTAGAAAACGCTTACAAAAGAAAGAAATAAAGAATTTTAAATAATTGATGAGGATGCAAAAAATATCCTAGCAAAGGCACTAAAGATAGAGGTTGACACTTCTCAATCAATTTTGACTCAGTTAGTAGAGGTAGTCCAGAAGTTCAATGAAGATTTGAATGGGTAGGAGAAATTGTTGCAGAGAGCTAAAAGAAGTTTGAGAATAAAGTTTTGGAAATGATAGCTCAATAGATTTCTATTCATTAGGTAGAATTATCTACTATTCTAGGCTCATTGGAGACCTCTTGCAATAATGTATGCTCATTATTCAGTAAACTCTATGATATTTCAATTTTCACCAAATAAATTAAAGAAAAACTTTCTAAGATTGATGAAGATCTAAAGGCAAGTGCACAAAAATTGCAACTTGGCTCAAGCTACATCTCTACCCACTACACAAAGATCAGATTATTAACTAATATGTAGCTAGAATTTCTAAGACAAGAAGCCAGAATAAGAGCCACATTGATAAATATATAGGGCATGATTCTCCCAAACATGAATGCATTACAAAAACATATTTCACATGCCAAAACACTCATCCATGAAAACAACTTCTCAATTGCAGATCATATAATAGAACTTTTAGTAGAAGTTCAAGTTGCATTGCACACATGCAAGGTTTTGCAAGAAATTTGGGACAAGATAGTGGAACTAATTTTAAAGGTACATTTAGATTTCTTGTAACATTTTGGAATTATTGTATAATATATAGCATACATCTTTGGCATTAATGTCAAAAGGGGGGAGAAGATGTATAAAGATGTATATTGTAAAAAGGGAAGTATAAATAAAGGGGGAGAAAATGTAAATATTAGATGTGAAAAGATGTAAACTATATTGTATATTATGTATGGGGGAGCATTATCATATTATACATGTGAAAATATTCAGAGATACATCTTTTACAAAAGAAATTTTGAAAAATCTCAAAAAAAGAGTACTCTACTAAGTTGGAGACACAAGGTGATGGATGAAAAGGTGTTCTTGAATTTTTGAATTTAGTTTTGACTGATAAGTGTTTTTGTCACTAATGCTAAAGGGGGAGATTGTTGACATTACATTCATGTTTATAATTAGTGACATACACTTATTTAGATTGTAATTATATACCAAGCATATTGTACAGTTAAAAAAGTTAAACAAGGATTTTAGTCTCTACCGAGTTCTACAGTTGCTACAAAGTCCAAGGGACAATATTCATTTTGTACTGAGTAGTTTCTACTAGGTTGGTGATCAAAAATGTAACTCTAGCATCTCAGTGTATGTTGAGTTACTCAATGCATACCAAGTTGTATAATGCTTACTGAGTTCATAGTTGTATTGATATGAATCTAGTGTTGATTGAGCCACTCAGTGTTAACTAGATGATTCAGTTTATACCTAGCTTGTTGTGATAAAATTGACTGAGCTATGTAGTGTGAATCAAATGATTCAGTTTATATGTTGAGTTTCACAATAGTCACTAAGTCACCAGTGCAGACCAAGTCCAAGACTACTTGGAAGTGATCAGTATGAATTAAGATTCTATGTCTACCGAGTGCGTGACAATGTTGAGCATTGATAGTGGATTCCAAGTATTAGAAACACATTGAGCTAGCCTTCAAAACCTAAGTTCCTATAGTTGGGAAAGCTTTGTGTATTTTGTGAAAACTTGTATTGTAGCCAAATTTGTTAATTTGTAATTGGATTGATATATATGTAATGTATTATATCACATTCAAGTAGTATGATGTAATGTAACAAGTAGAGAAGAGAAGAAGAGAAAGTTACAAAGGCTACAATAGTATAAGGAGCAACAAGGGTTTACCTATCATAGCAAGGTGATTGTTACACTCAAGGGAATCTCACTCAACAAACCAAGTTGCAAATTAGAGATCAGCTATTGTTTCATCCTAACAAGTGGATCAATTAAATCCTTTTATGAGGTAGACTTAATAATCATTTGTAAATCTCTTTACCAAGTGCATAATTCATTGTGTGTTTGTAAATCCTTTTCCAAGGTGGACCTAGTAGTCCTTATTGCTCGTAATAGTGTAGATCATTAGAAGTGATCATTGTAAGCCTTAACAAGCCAAATTTATACTACAATACTAAATCTTTTTGGTATCATCCCCACCCCAGTTTTACTTTCTATTTGGAAGGTTTTTGGGTCACCAAATTGTGTGTCAAAAGTGTTATGCATGCAATTAGATCAGAATACACATGAAGGATTAATTGCTAGCAAGGATTAAAAGTTTTAGTAGTTATTGATGCACCCCTTCTCTCTCAGTAACTTAGCCTTTCACGTATATTTCCAACACCAATATCTCATAGGAAAGTAGTTCATACCTAATGCTACTATTGAAGATCTTTTGATGAACTATGTAGATGACTATGATGTTCAAATTAGGAACTATTATAGAATGAGCCTATGACTCATAGTAAGTACCCTCAATTTGCACATTCCTTTGAAGATATGGAAAAAAGATAGTCTTGATCCATTGGAACTTCTATACAATATGGATAGGATCTTGGAGAGGCCTATAATGAATGTCAAGATTGGGTGAGAAGAGAATGATGACATATGGCATCAAGACAAGAATGTAAGTGAATTGACTAGAGATTTAGTAAGGAATCCTTTCCACTTGGGTCTAGATCCTAATGCACCAACATTACATGATACAATAGGACCTTAAAAAGGAAAAGGAACTAAAGTCACAATTTCAACTTACAAAGATAAGTCTCTAGTTAGACTAGATATTGTATACAAGCATGAGTGCAAAGTGGCATACTTTTGCAATGATAAAGTCAAAGGGAAGAAAAGAAAGAATGTTGTATAAGATGAGGACTCCCTACCAAAAGAGGGTCAAATCAGAAAAGAACAAACTAAGGAAGGGAAATTTTAGGCTCCACTTGAAGAAGCCCTAGCCCAAAAAAATGCTTCTATGTTGATGCCTAAAAGGGATAGGACCAAAATAGTGGTGATAGGAAAAAAGAGGAGGAAGTTGAATAAGAAGAGAAAGGGGAAGAGATTAAATATCTCCCATTCAATAGGAAAACTTAGTCAGCTAGGATCACAAAAGAAGAAAGATCAAGGACTACAACCTAAAAACCTCCCTCCATTATGGAGCATCCCATCTCTTGTGAAGAGTCTATGGATAAGGAATAGGAGGGATGGATGATGTCTACAAAAGTAGATGGCTGTGATGTATTTGACCACTTTGAGTTTTATTTTATGCCAACAAGGACCCATTTAGAGGGTAGAGTGATAAGGGACACTACATGAAGATAATAATTAGGTGAGGATTATAATTAAATTCCTCCACTTATACAAGTAGAAGTGGGTATACTACCTCCACCACTAAGAAAACCACCTTCACCTCTTACTCCTCCACCATTAGAGAAGGAAACCACACCTTTTCCACCACCAATGACTAGATCAGATAGCCAACAGGGATGATTTCAAACAATTACATACTCATGAGTTTTCATAGGAGGGAAAAGTTGTTGGAGAGAGAGAGAGAGAGAGAGAGAGAGAGAGAGAGAGAGAGAGAGAGAGAGAGAGAGAGAGAGAGAGAGAGAGAGAGAGAGAGAGAGATCACCACTTATACAAGTATTAGAAACCTCTCCTCCAAGGATGATAATATCCACTTCATTAGTCAAGCCATCAAGAATGGAGAAAATCCTAGAAAGGAGTGATGGGTGCAAGAGGCCTATTTTTGAAAAGACCTCATCATCAGGCCACTACATGTCTCTAATAGAAAACACTCTAACATGGTTGAAACATGAAGTATTAACTCACCAAAGGAGATATGTATAATATATGGAGGTGGAAGGATTGGAGGTGTTAACAAAGCCAATTAAGACACTAGCATCTATCTAGATGATCCTATGAAACTAGCATTTGTAATGAGGAATCAAAGAAATGACTTAATAACACATATAGTTATTCCTCTTCCTCATATAGATGTCCAATTCATTTCCCCTAAAGACAAGAAGATGTAGGAAATGGTGTTGGAGAAGGCCACCTGAGAGAAACGGATAGTTTGACTACCACGAGCCACAAACAAGTGTTCTGACACTTGGATGAAGACATGGTTGAGATTTTGGAACTAAGAAAGAAGAATGATCTTCTTTGAGAGTTTGTAAAGATGGTAGTCAATCTATTAGAACCTAACCACCCTAAGGTTACCCTCACATCTTCTCTCAATAAAAGAGCTCTAGCCTCGACACCCAAAAGTTCAATTTTGGATACATATCAAAGATGGCACTACAGTTTTGAGAATAGAGGAGTACAAATAATTGAATTAAACATGAACCTACTATAGAGTATTCAAAAGAATGATGACACCTTCATTACATTAGTGCAGTAAGCTTTGGATTGATGGATGAAGTGGCCACTTGGAGAAATGATTTGGAAGCATAAAGGACCATAATGGGACATAGATATTAGATGCTACTCGATGTATAATTGATAGAATTGTAGATACGATAGACAACTAGATCAAGAAGATAGCGATTGGAAATAATGTTACGATCAATCTCTAAAATGATATTTAGGAAATGAAGGACAAGGATTTGGAACAAGTTTTAGAGGTAAATAAGTACTATAGTGCTGCCAGCTTGGAATTTTTGGGAGACAACTCAAGAACTCAATTATCTTCAGTTGAAATAGTCATACAATAATTTTTGCATTGTTTTAAGGAAAATTTCTAAAGATGATGTCAGGCATGTATTCAATGTTTAAAAGGCACTAAATGAGTTAGATTCCAAGCTAGAAAATTTTGCAAAAATCTAGCAGGAAATTAATGACTATGAGCGAGAAGTACACACTAAGTATATGAGTCTTTGAACTTAATGAGTATTGAAGAAATCAATGTCACAAAACAAAAGTTAAAAGTGACACATTGAGACATCATTATGGTGCAAGGATCACAAAACCTAGATGTTGGAAATTGAAGTTTTGACACTTAGAATAAATTTGTCAATTTTGGTCGTGCCACCTAAAGGTGTGCTAGTGCAAACATGTACAACACACAAAGGTGTTCCTTTCATAAGGAGAGCCAAATAGTAAGGTGCAATGATAATTTTGATTAGTTTCAGTGGCCTTGATAATCAAGTTTCGATTCTATTTTTTGAGCATTTCATGCACAACGTTTTTTGGCAATAGTTTAACTTGTAGGGACTCATAGTGAAGAACAAGCTTACCTCTAAAGAAGTTCCAAAGACTCCCAAATATCTAGTAGTCATTGGTAAACATTTATTTGCATTGATTAGGTGGTTCTTTTTATAGTGTTGTTTTGAAAACCAATTAGCTAAATTTTAAAATTTTAGGGTTAGTTAAAGTTGAATGAGAATATTTTGGTGGTTTATTATCAAATAAATTAGATTTGTATCAACTTAATGTCCCTAATATCTCCTAGAAATAATCTCTCTCAATTTATTAATTTTATTTTGAGATTTGAATAGTACATGCTCCACTTGAGTTCACATTGATAATATTTCTAGAGTAATTTTTATCTAAGTTAAACTTTTCATTACTATAAATATCACATAATTTTTTATTGTATTTTTTAATATAATTCTATATTCTCTCATAGGTAGTGGTGAATTATTCTTATTTTGGAAAAGTATAATCCTTAATTTGGGCATATTGAATATTAATTTTTTGTATTTCTATAAAAGGTGCATATTTTGATTGATTTTAAGTCATTATATAATCAGAAATTCATTCGTACCCTAATTTTGTATCTATAATACAATAGGATCAAGATATTTTCAATGCATTTCTCAATGAGAATTATAATTGCAAAAATTATAAATTTTGATATCTACAACTTGTTTGGTCTTAAATCTTGTAATTTTTTATTTATTTTTGCTAGTTCTAAAATTAAGTAGTCTAGGGAACCCAATTCTCTCTCTCTCTCTCTCTCTCTCTCTCTCTCTCTCTCTCTCTCTCTCTCTCTCTCTCTCTCCTCCCCCCCCCCCCCCCCCCCCTCTCCACCCTTTTGAACATTCTACAAAATATTTCTAAATTATGTAACACCAAAAATTATTGCTATTTAAAATACAAATCAATATATACAATAATTAGTTTACACTAAAGTACTACACTAACTTTAAGATAATCACATAATCCATATTCTCTAGTCATATGAGTATTTGTAAGTTTGCACTTATTGGATGGACACATTATGAAAGATTGATACTATAACTATAGACGACATGCATTCAACTTTTTTATCTCTACTATATGTATTCCCATCTGAATATAACTTTTTTTTATCCACAAATTTTAATTATTTCTTGTGTTGGGTTCATGTCAATATTCAACATAAAACTTTGTGGCATGATCACTTTAGAGATATGTCATTTTTTATATCTCTTATACTATGGGTTTTGGGTATATTAGTAATGAAATCCATATCCTCTATTATAATCTCTTATAGTTTTAACATTTATTTTGGATTTCATGAAGGGAAATCAAAACCCTCTTTTTCTCTTTTATCTATATGTGCACCTATAATGCTAATACACATATTTTTTTATAAACCTATGATTTGAATAAATAATCATCAATTTTAATACTCTTTATAGGAGTACCAGATCCTCATTTATCCAATTATGTTACAAATGGGGAGTATTATATATCCATTGTTATTATACATAAATAAACAATATATAGTACCAACTTTAGCTTACAAATATTTTTCATTATCTTGAATTATTATGGAAATCTTTGAGCACCTAGATGATTCATCTTTGTCCATAGATCTTTTCTATATTTATTTCCACAAGTTTCTAATTTATTACTTTTCTTACTAATGTTTGGGAAACTTTGTATGAATATGACATCTCTTATTGCTAACTTGATGATAATTTTATATTTTCCAAAATTACTATATAGTATAATTATTTTCTCTTATATTCCTTTTGAGAATGAGATGATTCCTTGGAATATAACTTTGGTTATATATCTTGGTAATGGGGGAAACATAGTTTTTAGCATTCATAAACCATCTTTATCTTTCAATAAGAAGTATTTTCTAATCTGAATGTAATAAAATACCCATAGATAGGATATTTACTAGGCACTTGAAGCAAGTGTTTGAATAATCTATAACTAATCTTTTCTATAACTCTACCTTGCATGTACTTCATTTTGAGGATGGAATAGATTGGTTAATATACACGGTTACAAACTTCCTAATTCTTCTCATTCTCATAGGCTGGAGCATTATCTCTTTTAGGTGGATGCTCTCCATCTAATACTTCCCATGCAAATATAAAATAGAAAATAAAAGTTATTTCCACGTGGATGGCTTTTGGATAAGACAGATTTCTGAAATGATGGATCATATTAAGTATTCAAGGGCATCATGGTATCAGTCTATTAGCAAAGGGGGTTTCATCAAAAACTTGTAGCTTCTAATTTTTAAAAATGGTCAAGTGTTAGTTTGATTAGCTTTGGATAGTTCTTCATCCACATGTTATTATTTAACAAATAATTGTTTTACTAACTAGATAGTTAGAGTTGGGACAAATAGTTTTTTAATAATTGAATCTGTTTAGAAGAAACTAGAAACTAACTTGGTAAGCACTCCTAAGTTGTTTTAATATCAATCGTCAATTGAGAATTGATCTTGACCATTAGTTTTCCAATAGGAGTACTTGATAAGGGGGTCAAAGGGTATTTAGAGAAAACAATTTTGAGAAGAATTTGCCATATTAGAAAATGAATTTGTAGTGATAGAAAATAGTCTTGTAGTGTTAGCAAGGGCAAAGTGATAGCATTGGTGATAGCAATGGGGAATATTAGTAAGACAAATCAGGAGGTTGTCAGAGTTCTTCCAATAAGAGGCAAGGAAATTTGTATCTCTTCATTTTTTGAAGTTTAATAATATTTCTCATGTATAGAACTATTTTTCCCTTATGGTTTTTTCCATGGATTATTTGTCTGAAAATATTGTGCTCTGTGTGTTGCATATTTCTTTCCATATTTTATTGGTGAAGTTGTAGTTTTGTTATTTTTTGATATTAGCTATGAATTTATTTTTGGTAGTTTAATAATTGTTTAAGATAGGAGATTAATAATCAGTGACAATAATAGGAATTTTTACATGGTATCAAAGAAGTGTTTAGGGTAGAAATATTTTTCCCTAGGAAAGAAATTGAGGGTTTATGAAACCTAGTTTGACCTATTTAGATTTATTATTACTTTAATCCCTTGAGATGGATTTAGTTGGTTTAAGAGATCAGGATATATTGGATGGTTCTTCAAATTTTTATGCCTAGAAGGCCAAACTATCTTTATTATTAGAAGAGAATTGTATCAATGATTATGTTGCTAGTGTTGTAGTTGTACATAAAGATGCAACACAAATTGTAGGATAGAAGAAGGACAATGCTAAGGTGAGGAGGATAATCCTTGATGTTGTCAAGGACCAAATTTTTCCACATATATTAGAGCTAGATACAACAAAGAATATGTGGGATCCCATTTTTAATCTGTACCAAAATGCTACCACCAATAGGAAGATGGTTCTTAGAGAGAAATTGAAGAATACTTCAATGAACTAGGGAGAAGACATCACAAGTTACCTCTTTTGACTTAGATTTGTCAAAGATGAGTTAGAATTTGTTGGAGTTACCCCTAGTAATGATGAGCTAGTATGAATAGTCCTAAATGACTTTACTAAATAATGAGGTGTCTTTATTCAAGTTGTGAGTGGACAAGACACCTTACTAAATCAGGATTGACTATGAACTAATTTCACTTAGGAGGATTTTGGACTAAGTCTTGTTAATGGGACCAATAAGAGTTAGAAAAGTGAGGTGGAACAACATTACCCTAGTGGGAAATGGGAAATAAAAAAAGGGGTCTAGCAAAGGATCAAATTCACAAAGTGAAAAGAAGAAAAAGAAGAAGGCAAATAAGAAGGACCTTTCTAAGGTTAGGTTCTTTGGTTATCATGAGTATGGCCACTATGCCAATGATTGCCCAGAAAGGAACAAGGGAAAGAAGTAGGTGGAAACTTCAACAAGTGTAGAAGAACTTTCTAGTACAATGGAAGATGAATATGGACTCATACCTTGTATGGTTAGCTCAACATCATAATGTGTTTGGTATATAGATTGTGGGGCATCATTTCATATGACAAGAGTTAGAGAGTATTTCTCTAGTTATAAGGAGGAGAAAACCAATATCTAGATTGCTATGGGAAACTTTTCCAAACACAACAGAGTTGAGAAAGGGATTTTTCAATTTTAGAGGGAGAATCGAATTTATGATGTATTGTATGTGGTAGACTTAGATATGAATCTAATTTCCATATCTATTCTTCAGGATAGGGGGTATACTATACTCTTTAGAGGGACACATGTATTGATTAAGAAGAAAGATTGGAAGTCACTAATACCTATTGGAGTTAGAAGTGATCATCTTTATAGATTTCAATTTGTTACTCCTAAGGCACTCATGCAAAGAAATAATTCTATAGATCTTGGAGACCTATGGCATAGGATGATGGGCCATATTCATCATGGAGCATTTAATTTCTTTGTGAGATAGTAATAAGAGTTCTAAAGTTGAGTGCAAAGAATGATGATATATGCAAGGTATGTGTGCTAGGGAAGTTTGTGAAATCATCTTTTCCAAGGAGTGATACTAGATTTAAGGGTGTTCTTTATCTAGTACATTTAGAGGTATGTGGATTGATGTTGAAAATTTCTCTCAAAGGATATGAGTATTATGTTATTTTTATTGATGATTTCTCCTAGAAGACCTAGATATACTTCTTGAAGACAAAGAATGATCTTTTTAGTCAATTCAAGAGTTTAAGTCTCTTGTGGAGAACTCAACAAGAAGGAAGATAAAGGTTATTCAGTCAAACAATGGAAGTGAGTTCAAAGGAAATAACTTCCAAGAGTTCTATACCATGGAAGGAATCAAGAGAGAGTGGATTGTTCCTTACAACCTATAGTAGATTGAAGTTATTGAGATGAAGAACCATTTTATATTAGAGGTGACAAGGATTATGCTACATGACCAATACTATGATACACCTATAGAGGAGCAAGTAGTAAACATTCTAACTAAGGCATTGGGGAAGGCTAAATTCATCTTCTTTAGAGATAAGTTAGGTGTAATGCAAAATAACTTCCTCGCAAAGAGGGAGTGTTAGTTTCATTAGATTTGGATAGTTATTCATCCGCATACTATTATTTAGCAAATAGTTATTTTACTAACTAGATAGTTAGATTTGGGGAAAATATTTTCTCATTAATTGACTCCTTTTAAAAACAACTAGAAACCAAATTGGTTAGGTTTGTTAAGTTATTTTAATCTCGACCATCAATTGAGAATCAATCTTGACCATTTTTTTTCTAATAGGAGTAGTATATCAGAGGTTCAAGCGGGCATTCGGAGAACACAAGTTTCAAAAGCATTTGCAATGTTACCAAATCAATTTGTAGTGATATTAAATAGTCTTGCATTGTTAGCAAGGGCGTGGTGATAATGTTGGGGATAGTAGTCACAAATATTAGCCAAAGATATTGGGAGGTTATAGAGTTCTTCTAGTAAGAGGCAAGGAATTTTGTATCTCTTGATTTGTTGAAGTTTAATATAATTCCTCATTTGTAGAATTGGTTTTCCCTTAGGGGTTTTTTCTAGGGGCAATTTTTTTGAAAATATTGTGTTCTTTGTGCTGCATATTTATTTCCATATTTTATTGGTGAAGCTATAGTTGTGCTATTTTTTGATATTAGCTATGAATTTACTTTTTGGCAAATTAATAATCATTTAAGATGAGAGATTAATAATCAATGACTACAATAGGAATTTTCCCATCAAGGAATATGTTTTTCTCCATCCTCTCTTGTCTTCTTAGTGAAAACCTATGACAATTAGAGTTACATCAAGTTGTCTAAGAAACCACTATTTCATGATAGGTCAAAACATTTAGACATCAGATATCACCTCATCAAAGATTGTGTACAATCGACATTTGTTCAACTTTACTACATACCTACAAAGGAGTAGGTAGTGCACATTCTGACTAAGGTATTGGGGAAGGCTAAATTCATCTTCTTTAGAGATACATTAGGTGTGACACAAAACAACTTCCTTGCAAAGAGGGAGTGTTAGTTTGATTAGCTTTGGATAGTTGTTCATCCACATGCTATTATTTAGCAAATAATTATTTTACTAACTAGATAGTTAGATTTGAGACAAATATTTGTTCATTAATGGACTCCTTTTAAAAGCAACTAGAAACCAACTTGGTTAGGGTTGTTAAGTTATTTTAATCTTGACCATTGATTGAGAATCAATCTCGACCATTGTTTTTCTAATAGGAGCAATATATCAAGGGGTCAAGGGGGCATTTGGAGAACACAAGTTTTAGAAGCATTTGCAATGTTAGTAAATGAATTTGTAGTGATAATAAATAGTCTTGAATTGTTAGCAAGGGCTTGGTGATAATGTTGGGGATAGTAGTGGGGAATATCAGTAGGAGATATTGGGAGGTTGTCAGAGTTCTTCTAGTAAGAGGCAAGGAATTTTGTATCTCATGATTTGTTGAAATTTAATATAATTCCTCATATGTAGAACTAGTTTTCCCTTAGGGGTTTTTTCCAAGGATGATTTGTTTGAAAATATTGTGTTCCTTGTGTTGCATATTTATTTCAATATTTTATTGGTGAATTTGTAGTTGTGTTATTTTTCAATATTAGCTGTGAATTTATTTTTGGCAATTTAATAATCATTTAAGATGAGAGATTAATCAATGATTGCAATAGGAATTTCCACGTCAAGGTATATGTATTTCTCATCCTCTCTTGTTTTGTTAGCGAAAACCTATAGTTTTGTCTAATAAACTCTATTGTATTTTGTGCAATAAAATTATGTTTATTAAAAATGAAAGAAAACAAGTTGTAGATGTAACTTTATTGCATTTAATATATGAGTACAATGAGTATCTTTTTATTTAGAAATGTGATGCATGCTTTTGTGTATATTATTTTTGACACCATACTTTTAGAGGGATCCAAGCATCAATTATCATTTTTGGGAAATTCATGCCAATAACACAACTGGAAGCGACTGATGGATATACACAAAAAATGATAGAGATTAGGGCATCAACAATGTTAGTGTATTTAGTATCGAGGCGTAATATTTATGTAATGCTCACTAGGATAAACAAAACATTTTTATTTTCCTTTTTTAGTTTGTTCAACTTCTTTTGATTCCTATCTCTTATAAGAAATTGTAGATTTGAATGATTGAAACTAGAAGCTAAATGTTTATAATGATACCATAGATTAGACGGACAAAACACAAACCTTTATTGTTATTATTCAATGAGTGGCCTAAATTCAATGCTTAGTTTTAAAGAAATGGTTATCCTCAAAAATTTAGTATATTGTAGGGGTTTCTCTAAAATGAGTGATAGTAAGATAGAAGTATAATTTGTTTATTTGACATAAATTTCAAAAATAGAATAATATTTTTATTGCTTAATTATATGTAAATCATCATTGTATTTTAAAATTTATATATATTAAAAAAATAAGTTGTCTTTATAATGTGTGTGTGTGTGTGTGTGTGTGTGTGTGTGTGTGTGTGTGTGTGTGGGTGTGTGTGTGTGTGTGTGTGTGTGTGTGTGTGTGTGTGTGTGTGTGTGTGTGTGTGTGTGTGTGTGTGTGTGCGGATGTTGTGCTCATGGGAATGGACTTGAAATTTTCATGAAATATGAAAAGGTCAAAATTGGAATAGGAATATGTATTCCAATAACACCTATTTAGTTGGATTAGAAAATGTTCATTTTGGGGCCAAAATGGGAATACATATTCCTATTCTTAATTTTGATTTGATGCATCCAAACAAAGGATTCAAGATTTTAAGCATATACAAATGCCTATTCCAATCTAATTCCTACTACCAAATGGGCCCTAATATATTAGAACCGAGATAATTTCATTATATTGGTCAATGAAAATTCTAATTGAAAAAATTATAAATTCTGATAACCACAATTTTTTTGGTCTTTAATATTGTAATTTTTCATAAATTATCTTTGCTAGTTTCATAACTGAGTAGTCTGGGGAAGCCAAGCCACTGTCTCTCTCCCCACTTGAGCATTCTACATAATATTTCTCAATTATGCAAGGCCAAAAAAAATCACTATTCAAAGTACAAATCAATATATACCTTTAGGAGTCTATTGGTCTTGACATGCACAAAGTTTATCTTGAAGCCTATCATTCTAAGATTCCAAGAGCTATTATCAACAAAGGAAACATTAAATTCATACCTAAAGTTGGTGATCCTGAGGATATATGTAATTGGCAACCCATCACTTTGCTTAGTGTGTCTTATAAGATTATCGCTAAGGAAATTTTTCTTAAAATTTACCATCTCCTACCTTTAATAGTGTAGCCAAAACAAACTAGCTTTATTAAGTCTAGGTATATTCTTGACAACATCATTACTATCTAGGAAGGCATGAAGTGGACTTCCAAATTGAATCATTCACTTGTGCTTTTGAAAATTGATTTTGCTAAAGCTTATGACTAGATTGAATGGTCTTTCATCTTGGCTATGCTTCAAGCTCTTGGTTTTAGTCCCAATTTTCTTTACTCTATGGAGATGCTTTTTGGGGATGCTAATTCTTGTATTACTACCAATAGCTCTCAATCTAAAGCCTTTGGGCTCTTTTTGTCCATTTGACAAGGTTGCCCTTTGGATATAGCTTTAAATATGTTCTTGTTGCTAAAAGGTTTGGTTACTTGCTAGCTACTCCATTTCTTCTAGTTTGGTTCATGGAATTTCCTTGCTAGATTCCTCCTCTTAGTTGGTCAATGGCCACTTGTTGATGATTCATTTCTCAATATTTTGGAGGATAAGGAAAACATCACTAATTCTTTGCAATGCCTGGAGACCTTTTTTTAAGCCTCTGGCTCAGCTATTCAATGGCACAAGTGGCAATCTTTTCTACTAGCTCTGCCATTTCTTGACCAATTTGAATTGAACTAGGTCATGAACAAGGAGATCTTTCACTTTTTGGGCATTCTATTTTCCTTTCAAGATTTTCCATTTGATTTACAAAACATTATGCTTATCAAGATTGAAAAGAAGCTTTACTATTGGCTTACTAAACCCCTTTCTCTTGCGAGGAAATTTTAAATTTGGTCAAAGGTCCTAGTGGCTACAAATGTTTATTATTCTTCCTGTTGGGCACCTCCCAAAGCCTGTTGTCTAAAATTAGAGTGATTTCTCCATGACTTTCTATGGGCATCTAGTTCTGACCATCATGGATTTCATAGAGTGGCTTGGGGATTTTTTTGCCTACCCAAAGAGTCTGGAGGCCTTGGCCTTCTTTCTAAGAAGAAGTACGGCCTCACTCTTTGTGCAAAATGTATTGTGCATGCCATTATGAGAGATGAAGCTTAGAAAGTTTTAGTTTAGCATTGCAATTCTTTCGGGTTTCTTGTTAATAGGCCTACATTGAAGGGGATTGGATTTCAAATTGTTCTCATCATGCAGGAACCTATGCATATACAAGGCTCTTTTGTTATCAAAAGCATATGGAAAGCTCAAGAAGTTATCAATCCTTGGCTTCACTAATCTGGTGATGGGATCCTTATGGGATCTCTTTGAATCAGTAGCACATTTGGTAGTCTCCACTTTTTTCATTCAGGGTATTCCTTTGGCCAAGACTCAAGGTGCTAGTGCTCTATTTTTTTTCAAATGTGGCATCAAAACATCGAAGGACCTCTTTTCTAGGGTCTCAATAAGTCTCAAATCATGGGAAGATATGCAAGTCCAATTATGTCTTGCCCATTCAGATCGGCAAAATTTTGATATGTTGCTTTCTACAATTCCATATCACTCAATTCACAAGGTGGGTACTTAGTCTATTCAACCTTGGTGGTAAAATTGGAAGTGGTAACCTACCACTCTCTTTACCAACAACAAACCAAGTTTGGGGTATTGATGGCTTTCTCCCCATTTGCTGATGGTAGATACCCTCAACCAGCACTGGCATTTACAGTCTTCCCTTTCTCAATGGAGAAAGCATTTTAACACTATTTTGAGTTCCATTACAAAACTCAAGATTGTACATTTTTCTTGGTGCCTAATTTTTCAAGGTATTCCCCTTGGGCCTTAGCTTAAGCATATTGAGATTTCAAATCCTCAGTGTCCATTTTGTGGGCAGCTAGAGTCTTTTTTGCATTTTTTTTAGTTCTATAGATGTGATCAAAACTATTGGCACTCAATTCATGATTTCTTTAAGTTGTTTCAGCTTGACCCTTTTTCCTAGCATATGGTTCTTTTGGGTGACTCTCCCAAGTTCCCTATGCCATTTACCCAGATCTGGCATAGTTTTAGGATGGATATTTTGTTTAATTTGTGGAATGATAGGAATTTTGTTCTTTTCACTCACATTTTTCTTAACATAAATGTTGCTATGTACACTAAAGCATGCATTTGTAACAATGTAATAATGTAGATTTGAGTCCAAGCCAATAAGGTGGCTTTGGAGGTGGCCCACCTTCAAGAGCTACTCAATCATTGGGGTAATGATCCTTGCATAGTTGCTAGAGTGCCTCCTGACATCTTGATAGATCACACTCCACCCAGGGGCTGCCATTGGAGGAACAATTCATCTGCCTACCATTCTCAAATGTCATGCTCATAGGCTTCCCGCCACTGCTCTCCTAGTGGTGGCAATGGTGGTTTTCATCAGCACTCAGCTTCTCCACTTCACCATGGCTCTATTTCACCCCCAGGTCCAATGGTTCCCCATCCTGGTTCTCCTCATCTAGTTTTTGGCAAATGGCCTTTTCACCTGGAGTTGGCTATTTCACCCCCCATCAGCTAATACAAAGTATTGTGACTAGGCCCCTAATGATGCTACTAATGGCTGGACTATTCCCAACCTACCTACCAATTCTAGGGATCACCCCCTCAGTTGACACTACTTTGGCAGCCTAAGGGGTTACTTAATGATTTTTCTTATTAATAGTTATTGATTCCTACTTTGTTAGTGTGAACACTCACGATGTGATTTTGTATCCCCTGACCCTTTTTTGTGAATTGTAACTAGTATATTATTTATTAATAGAAAAGGACTATTCATCAAAAAACATATACACAAAAATTAGTTTATGCTAAAGTACTATAGTAATTTCAAGATAATCACATAATCCATATTCTCTACTCATATAAGATTTTGTAAGTTTGCACTTATTAGATGGAGACATTATGAAAGATTAATACTATAACTATAGAGCATATGCATTCAACTTTTTTATCTCTAATACATGTATTGTCATCGAAATATAAATTTTCTTTATCCACAAATTTTAATTATTTCCTATGGTAGGTTCATGTCAATTTTCAACATAGAACTTTGTGGCATGAGCACTTCACAGGTATGCCATTTTTTTTAATAGTCTGTAACTAATCTTTTCTATAACTCTACCCTAAAGGTACTTCATTCTAAGGATGAAACACATTGGTTTATATACATGGTTATAGCCTTCCTAATACAGTTATAGCCTTCCTGATTCTCCTCATTGATATCATAGGCTGGAGCATTGTATTTTTCAGGTGGATGTTATCCATCTACTACTTCCCATGCAAATACAAAATAAAAAATACAAGTTATTTTCACATGGAGGACTTTTGGATAAGGCATATTTTTGAAGTGATAAATCATATTAAGTATTCAGGGGCATCGTGGGATGGCAGAAGATGCTATGGGTGTTGTAACTAGTTTTTTCAAAATGAAGAAAAAAAAAGAAAAAAAAAAGGTGTAGCTATAATGCATTTGATATCCAGTCATACCAAGTATGCTTTTGTATTTATCATTTTAAACACAATACTTTTATAAAGATCCAACCATCAGTTAACATTTCTAGGTAACTCATGGTAGTGATGTAGCAAGAAGTGACAGATGGAGATGTTAAAAAAGTGCAAAAGTTGATGATGTTGCAAATGTTCAAAAACTATTGGAGATCTAGGCGTAATATTTGAATGTAATGCTCACTTCGAAAAACAAAACATTTTATTTTATTTTCCCTTTTTTGATTCTGCATGGTTGCTTTTGATTCCTATCTTTCATTACAACTTGTAGATTTGAATTATCAAAATGAAACATTTATCATGATAACATATATTAGATAGACTAAACCCAAACCTTCATTGCTATTACTCAAAGACTCGACTAAATGCAATGCTTAATTTTGAAAAAATTGTTATCCTCACAAATTTTGTATAGTGTAGGAGCTCCTCTAAAATGAGTGATGGTGAGATAGAAATGTAGTTTATTTTTTTAACTAAATATAAAAAATAGAATTATAATTTTATTGTTTAATCAAATGTAAATCATGATACTAATATCAAGATATAAGTGTGTAGTTTTGAATCAAATTTATTTGTACTCATTTTTTATGAGTATTGATGTACATGTTAGTCTTGTTGAAAAGAGATTGTTTGAAGTGTAGAACCTATCATGGAACAATCATTATTTTGTCAATTCAATCTCAAACCTTCTATTTTCTGGTAAGTCATCTTGCTATCAAAATCATTAATATATGTTGTAAGGTAGGCATTCTCATTCAATCTCATGACCTAGAACAATTTGTAAATTCCCTTTTGAAACCTTACATTGAAGTAAAATGTACATTCATTAGGGTTCTTCTTAATGTTGTTGAAATCACTTAACTATAAAACCAACATTAGTGTTATCTCTATATTGTTCCTTAAATAACTTTTCTAAATCACTCCAAGAACTAATGCTACCATTAGGAAGTGTTCTAAACCAAACCCTTTCATCTTTAGTTAGTGAGTGAACAAAAAACTTCATTACCACATCCTCATGTTCAACTTCAAAATTATTCAGCATGTTTATGAAAATTCTCAAATGCTCTTCACCAATAACAACATTATTTCCAAAAAACTTGACAACTTTGTCTCTTAGGTCAAATTATATAGGGTGTGGAGAACTAGGAATATCTAAGAATGACATTTGTCTATACTTTTTCATGTAAATGGGTTTCTTCTTAAAGCCAAAAACATTTAAGTTCTTGCTATATTAGCTTGGCTATGGCTAACACCTTGAGATTGTTGGATCTAAGTAGTAAGGACTTGGGTGTTAGTGGTGGATGAGGAAGTAGGGGTAGATTGATATATGTTTTGATTAGAGACTATAGATCCACAAGAAGTTGCATAAATTGTAGCTTGGGTGGAGAAGTTTGGCCATGAGACTAAGGCAGAATTGGACTTGATGAATTGAATCTTTCCTCTAGTTTCTACTGCTTGAGCTTCATTTTCAACTTTTTCAAGCTCTTTGGCAAGATCCTCCTTCTCCTTTCTAGAGTTTTCCAACTATAGATCTAGCTTAGAAATGAGAATATTTGAGGGATTATTTGGTATAGCTTGAGGTTCATTAATATAGATTCCTATAGCCTTGCCTTTCCCTTTATCTGTTTGCTTGATAGTAAGTTCTACATGATCTATTTGGACATGCTTATAGGGTTGGACTTGAGATATGATAGGTTCTTGCCTTTGGCTTATGAGCTTTTCTTGTTCTTGAACCTTGGTTCTTAGACTGTCAATATACCCAAAGGCATCACCATGAAGGACATAGGTCCTTTCTTCTAACTTCTTGTTTTGCTCCTTTAAGGCAGCTATTCTTCTAAGTAAGTTATCTCTTTCAATAATGGCATTCAATGTGGCTTGCTCTCTTTCTTTCTCTAAATGAGCATGTTTAGCTTATTCTAAAACCCACTTCTTTAAAACTCCTATCTTTGAGTATACTTATTTTGGATCTATAGAAGTGACCTCTGAACTAGTGGAGTCCTTAAGATCTATAAGGTTTGTCTCCAACATATGGAACTATCCTAGGATTGAAAGGGTCCTCCATTACATTCTTATATCCTAACCTTTGATTCATTTCAGCCATTACATCTAGTCTATGTAGTGCATCTCCCATTGGGGACATACCCTTGTCTTGATAAATTCTTTCATCTTGCAATGGGGTAATAAATATTCCTTCTAAGAGCCTTATGATTTCTGATTCAGAGCTTAATGAAGAAAATCTTCTCCCTACCACTGGTTGGTATTGAGAGCTTTTAGATGAACTACCCCTTGGTTTCTAGGTAGGATTTTTATTTTCCTTTTTTTTTGCTTTGGTTCTTCCTACCACACTAGGGTAAATCAATATACAATGGTATATCAAGATTGGCTCTTACATAAGCTCATGTACTTTGCCTTTTGTCATTGATTTGTGGGATTACTTATCAAATAAGAACTAGCTTCAAAACCTTGACTGAGATTCCACCTTGTTCTAGGGAAAATATAACAATAAAATAGCTTTTGACTTCAAGGGAAGGACACAAGAAAATTTGACACATATTGGCAAACATGAGAACCAATCACAAAGGACATAGGACACTTCATAGGAGCTATATACATTAGTGTACCCTTGTGGTACTAGGGTTTTTCTTCTTTCTTTTTAAAATTCTCCACTATAACCATGAGTTGTATTACAAAGATCTCACAAACACATATACACCAAGATCAAAGAAATTGCCATACTTATTACACACAAATGTGTGTTGAACAAATCCCTAACAGAGTTGCCATTTTGTTGATGGTTTTACACTATTAAGCAACACAATAATTAATACCAAGATAGTAATGATCACAACAACCTAAGTATTAGCTAATTCCCATAAACAATTAATGTGTTCTTCAAATCTAGACACAACTTGAACAAAATCATTAAAAAAATTGTACTCTTTTGTCTCTGCAAAACCAAGGCGAGTGCACTCTAGGGATGAAATATTTTAAATTTGACACTACATACATATTTCACTCATTCCATGACATTTTACAACAATGCACATCCCTCATAGCAGATTGGTCACAATTCTTCTTAGATTCATAGGTAATTCTAGGCAATAGCAGCTAACTAAGAATGAGAAGTTAAATGTAAAAAAGTGTTGACTAGCTTTGACATTCTTCAAATATTAAAGTAAAATTGATTTGATTTGATTTTAAGCTTGATGCTTATTCATGATTCTCTTCATCTTATAGACTAAACCAATAGATCAGTGCCTCATCCATTGGGATTTAGAGTCTATCCAATTTCCAAACCTAATCAACTGCTTTACAATCAAGATTATCAACAACTCTCACTAGAACTCATTCTTATACACATCCTTCCTACTACCATGGAAATCTTGTTGGCTTCATTGAAGCATTTACTTAGTTCATTAAATAAAAAGAAATAGTGAAAATGATATACAACTTAACCTAATTGCATTTAATTGGACAAGCTTTACTCATGTAATTTCAAGATAACTAGATAATAAAAATGGAGACAAGATTTAGCAAGAAAACATATGGGGATAGTTCATCGTTCTATTAATTTCCTTTGAAAATTGTATAAAAATAGAAATAGAACTCAAAATAACTCAAGAAAGGACATCAAGATCTTGTAACATCTATGTATTCTTGGATATTTGCAGAGAAAACACATCATAAAGTTTGCAACAAGACTGGACCCAAAAAAACCTAGTTAAAACTAAAATTTGCAAATGACTGGACCCCTTTCTCTAGCCTTGGAATCTCACTTATATAGAGTGAGATGCAACAAGCTTTAGGCATAGAGAACTAATAGTTGTCCTTAAGAAAAAAGATATTTACAATTGTTATTTTCATAAAAGACAAAATAAATTGTGCAATAGAGAAACTTTACATCATAAACATTCTTTTTGTGGGACCATTTCCTACTGCATCCTTTTGTTACACTTCATTTTTGTTGTGGTTCTCGAAAGATGTGGCTAATGGAATTGATAGTGATGTTTCTAGCTTTGATTTCTACAAACTCACTTTAACTCAAGGATCTCCATTTATATCATCATGAATTGATAGGACCACAATTATACCTGATTCTTCTTTTGCCAAGTCAGCAATATGAATTTTTGTGCTTGAAATTGTGATTGGTTGTTCACCTTTGTCCTCTTCTTATTTTTTTGATGTGTCAACAATCTTCACTTCATCTTTTTCCATATCTTCATCATCAGTTTTAACATGTTCTAACTGATTTCTATTAACTAATTCTACCATCCACTTGTCAAATAGTGTGTCATCTGGCCAATTAAATTGTAGAATATCATGCTGTTTGTTTATAACATATTTTACAATTTTGTCAATTTCCTCAGTTGTGGCTGCCCACCATGCATTTCTCTTTCATTTATAACTTCATTCATTTGGAAAAAAAATAAATCATCTAATTCCTAGGCCCATTCCTCCTTATTTTTCAATTTTTCCTTTTTATCTAAAGCATGTGGGAACAATCTAAAGTTAACACTTTTATATTTGTCCAGATAACTAACAATTATCCTTTGTAGCTCAACTCTTTTATCATCAAATTCTAAGAGATCATTGGCAACATCATAAGTTTTCTCTATGTACTAATAAGATAAATTGATGACCAAAAAACATAAAAGAGTAATCTCTTTACTCCTCTTACTCTACTTGTTGACTATTGGCTTCAAGTCTTCATAATTTTCCTCTATCTCATCCCACACATTTATTGTCTTTGTTAATTGTTCATAAAATGAGGACCAATCAACTTTATTAACTAAATACATGAGAGCTTTCCTTAGCTTATATTCATATTGTACATTTAGTTCCACATGCAGTGCCCATAGTTTTCTCTTTTCTTCTTCAAAATCTTCTATAGTATAATACTATGGCCTTTGCAGTGTATTTGGAATCTCAATGAGAGGAGTGGATTTAAAAGGCTCCATTGGTGGATAAGAATAGGTGATTCTAGGCCTACTAGACTACCCTTGATGTCCCATCAGTTTATTTTCAAGTTTAATTTTTTTTTGAACTTCTTTATTAGACGAAGCTAGAATCTTTTCATACTTATCTTGTAATTTTGACCTTTCCCTTTCATTTGTTTGAGTTGTGGCTAAGGTCAAGTTGGTTGATCCAACACCTAGTTTTGCAACTTCTACTCTAGTAGTCTCTTCCACTCTCTTTACAATTAGGTTTCTTATCAAGCCAGTATCATCAGGCTAGGAAGAGCCTATTTTGGATCCTTTTCTTATTGACCAAATTACCAATGTAGCCTGGTCCTCACTAAATTTATGACCTTTCATTTATTTCTTTTGTTTATCCTCTATACTCATTTTATTTTTAATAGAGTTAAAAACCAAAGCATCTACAATATCCCAATTGGGTAGTAGCAAAACACCAAATGCTTTTATCATTCATCTTCCTTCTTGAGGGGTCAAACTCTTGAATTCTTGCATCATCTCTTCCTTTATTTGATTTTTCACATCTACCTCCTCTATTTCTGAATGCTAATTTTTCAATTTATTGCATCTTTCTTCAAACATTCCAATGTTTTCTCTCGAAGAAAATTGGTAGAAGGCTATAGATTTGAAAAAATTATCATCAGAGATGACTTCATGGCTGGTCTATTCTATCATGGGGTCCAACTCCCTTCCTCTGTAATCTTCCATAGTTAACACAAGGCTTGGGATTGGAGGTTCCTAAGGATTTCCCTCTTCTAATTTTGCTTGTGTAATGAATACTCCCCCTTGAGATCCCAACTATTCCATCTACTCCCTAGTGAGCTATTCATCTCCTATTTGTAATGTGGACTAAGTAGGTGAATATTCCTCAATTTAAGGGGTTTGTTCGTTTATTATTTTTTTCCTCTTGCATGAGGGCTTATCATTTCTTTCCTCAAGAACAACACTGGATGATCCCATTATCTATTTTCCTTTATCCACAGTGACCCTTTTATTTTGGATGACATTATAGCCAAGTCTCCTTTGAACAATCAACTTCCCTAATCCTTCTATAGGAGTAAAAGATAATCTTCCCATGACCTCTTTGGCCTTCTTTGGAAAAGAATTGATAAATAATATTTAATTCTCATTCATGACTTCGATGATTTTAGAAAAAGTAGTCATGAGTTTATTCAACCTATGTGCCTCTATTTTTGTATCAATTAGTGGCTTATAATAACTATCAAAATAATGAATGAAATCCAAAATTCTAGAGTAAACTCTCCATTTTTATTTCTTGATCTCTTTTTCTTGCAAATAAAATTAATTCCTTATTATATCCTTAGGGAAATAGAATTGGTGTTCCTTTACACCAACTTTGGCCCTTTTCTAAACACATCAAAAAATCCCTCAATATCACAGAAATGGGGATGAGATACAACCATATTGTACTAGTCTAGGTATTTATACAAGAATAGCCAACCACCCTTTGTGATTATGAAATTGTAGGCCACAATACAAGTGGGAAAATTTGAGCCTTTTTTCTACGAGCCATTTGTGCTTCCTCCAATCCCCCTATTTCCCACAACACCTTAGCTATCCCTACCTTCAAAGGCACCTGGTAGGGAAATACATTTTGAGTCCTTTAGAATCCATAAATACTAAAAACTATTGAAATAGGGTATGGTATGATATCAACCCAATTATGTGATACTTTCAAATTAGAATGATTATACCATAGGCTTGATAAAATCCATCAATGCCTTGGGGATTTTGGGATTGTCCCTCAATAAGAGGCTTCTCAATATAGAGGCAAAATACCTATCAAACCTAACAAAACTAGCCTCCTCTACATCGTAGGTCATGTCTGCACTCCACAACTAGACTAGCAGATCCTCTTCTTCATACTTTTGGTTCAAAACCATCTCCTTTTCAAAATATGTAATTCATTTAAAAAGGAACATGTGCATCAATAGTGAATAATGGCCAATAGTCTTTTCCACCTTTCTCTTTACAATTCTAGCTAACCCTATATGGATCTCTTATGCTAAATTGGATGTAAAATCAAAAATAACATTGACACCAAAAGAAGAGATCTAAGCCAACATATACATAAATTTTATTGGCAGAAATTTTTTCTCATCCTCACCAAAAACCCTACACAGAGTCATATATATTTTAATGGCCCTAGAAGTGAAAAAATCCTTCTTAAAATTCTCTTTAGTAGATGTTGTAACTACTAACAAAATTCAAATTGAACCCAAGTGTGCCCTTAGTTAACTTTTCCTAATCTTATCTTTCTTTGACAAGTATTCTTTCTCCAGTCTAGTAGGTCTGTGGTTACATGATAATATAAAAATGGTTCTAGACCAAGAACCTTTCTAATTTCTTTAGTATTTATTCTTAGTAGGCATTCCCCATTTATTCTTCTTACTATCCTAGCTACTGGATCATAATTTTGGGCAATGCCCATGAGTAGGTCAAAATCCATAAATACACTAGGGACCACTAGTTTTCCCAAATTAAAATTCCAAATGTAACATGGATAGAAAACAATTTTTTTTCTAAGAACTACTTAAAAAGATGGAATCCTATTTTAGTAGTAGTAGCATATAAATTCCCTCTATCATATAAGCCATTCATAATCTTGAGTCTAGGGTTCACATAAGTTAGCTTTTTCATCTAGGCAAACTCATTTGTAGACTCAAGCAATAATTCAAGAAGGTCATCATGTATATTTCTATTTTCATAATCTACCTATCGTAAGAAAACCTTCTTTGGAGGAATGTTTACTAATGACATAGAATACCATAATTCTCTACTATATAATGGATTTAGATACCTACTTGGCTTTTTGTTTCCCTTCTTGAAATTCTACAACAAATGGTGGATACTGAAAATCTTTTGCAATTTGAAATGTGTGAGGAACATTTCTTAAGATGGCTCTTAGCTCTCTGTAATTCTAAAATTCATTTGCATAAAGAAGAATATGCAAAATGTCACAATATATCTCTAGTTCTAGTTTGCATTGGGAGCTTTCAATTTTCATAAATAAATTGTAAGGAGAAATAGGGTGGCATCACCTTCTAATTTTGAAAACACACTGTTGATTCTAAAGAATCCAATGATCTAGAAATAAAATTGTAAATGACTCACTTTCAATTTTCTAGCTTGATAGTCAATCCAATCAAGTTTCTCCATGTAAGATTTTCCTTCCACTATTAACAACTTATTCTAGACCCACTGATGCTCACAAACACGTGTCACCCTCTTGCTATGTCATTATGCATAAACATTGAGCAACTCTTTCATGCGACATGCTGACCATCATTGATGAACCTTTGATCTAATTATGTGTATTTTATGATTTTTTTAATGCAACTATGGTGGGTCCTCTTCATTTTACTTTGGTCACCATGTCACATGCACTAAATATCGTGCAAGTCCCTATAGTGACATGGCACCCACCATCAATCTAAAAAGATCTGATGGCGCTAATCAACACAAATCTCCTTATGAGTGTGAATCAACGTTGTATATGACTTTAGACCACCTTGACATGCTAGGATAGTCATTTATTTCAATTAGCATTTTTGGTGCTGCCTTTTTGAAATCAAACCCACCATGTTTTTCTTTCATGGGAAGTCACTATGTCACTACCAGTGAAGTTGTTGAAATTTCTAGTGGCAACATGGTGACCACCATATTTTTCAAAGAAATCTAGCATCATGAAATGAGTATGTTCACATTATGATACTTTATTTATTGTACCTTTGACATTCCATAATGATGACATGGCTTATTAATCACAAAGAGACTTCATGGCACCTATCTTCAATGTTGACCCCACCATGTTTCACTTTCGTGAGAGGTCACTATGTCGCTACTAGAAAAGTTGTCAAAATTCCTAGCGGTGACATAGCGACCACCGTGAGTCTACATAAAACTAGCATCATGAAAAGAAAATAGCATGTCCTTTCCCTGGTACCTTCTTTACTATGCCTAACACATCTGACAACCCATCATGCTAGCGAATCTCATTTATGATAGACCAAAATCTTGACACCTACCTTTAAGTTTGGCCACACCATTTTTCACTTTTGCAAGGGGTCACCATGTTGCTACCAATAAAAACCTTGTATTTCTCTATGGCGACATAGTGACCACCATAGATCTTAAAAGATTACATGGCATGGGCAAAACACATCAAAATCATGCTTACTTGACTAGGTCCCAATAGTAATTCTTACTTAGTCACTATGTCGCATGAACTAAAATGGATACAATTTTTTATAGTGATAAGTCAAACACTGTAGATCATGAATAGATCTAATGGTGAGGAACCTTTTAGGGAAAAATGAAGTAACAATGAAAATTATTTAAAAGGTTCCCGAAAAATATATGCCTTTTTTCAAAAACAATTTTCCCGCTCGATCTTCAAAGTAAGGTATATAATCTAAAGGGCTTGCTTGGGGCACAAATCTATTTTTAATTAGGGCTTTCCCTAGGGTTAATGAATTTTGATAAGATCGAACCCTAATTTGTTCATAAAAACAAAGAAATTTCATAGAATGAAATATTCAGAAACAACATGAGGCAAAAACATGACCAACAGTTTAAATTCTTGAAAGGTGAACAAGTTGTTAGAGATGAAGAGTATGAAGGCCAAGAAGAATGGAGGACTGAACTAGAGATCTATAATCTGCAAGTGAGTTGTATTTTTTTTTATTAGATCAAGTTTGATGTTACTTTCTAACAACTGTACCAGTGTGGATAAATCCTTTCGACTAAGGTTGACCTAACAATCATTTGTAAATCTTTTAACAGACTAACATTCTAATGGAATTTTTTTAAGTCCTCTAAGAAGGCTCACTCCTAATAGGGTGATTGAAATCCTTTAACCAAATCACGCTTAATAATGTGTATTTTAACCTTTAACAAGGTTGGCCTTTAATAGGGCATCACTTCGGAAGATTGAAATTGGGTAGTATGTTACCAGTTTTTCCCAGATTCAGTTTCCACATAAAATCCTTGTGTCAAATTGTGTGAATGAGTTTGTATAATTTCATGTTTACATTTCAACAAAGTTACTTTGACCTATAATAGTGATCTACTAGGTTGAGGCATTGTATAATCTAATGGATGCATGCATTTTATGGCTTTATGGATATGAATCTATTAAGAAATGAAAATTTTTATTTGTACATTTGGACCTTGGATAAATGATTCACCACCCCCCCACCCCTTAGTTATTCTAAAGAATTCCAAAAATTGGTATTAGAGCATTGGTGCTTGTGAGGAAATAGTTTAAGGGTACTAAAAGCTAAAGATCAAAATGTAAATAAAGGAGGTACCCAAACTAAACAAGGAAAATTTTCCTGCATGGAAAAGTTTGTTGAAGCTACATCTATGAAGCCTTGGAGACTATGCAAATCTACCATCACCACTAAGCATGTTGATCCTAATGGAGCCCTTACTATTGATGATCTAAAAAATAAGAACACAACTAGACAATGTTAGAGATTGCCTCTACCCTAAGCTACTTAGAGTTTGATGACATCAAAGGATGTAATTGTGCTAAGAAGATGTGGGATGCTATAGAGATTATCTATGGAGGATATAAGAATGTTCTGAGAGCCAAATTTGAAAGTCTAAGAGGAAAGTTTGATGACATGAGAATGCAAGAAGGTGAGGCCATAGTCTAGTATTACACAAGAATCAAAGATGCATTGAATGCTATCATAGGAGAAAATGGTGTTATTGAAGATGAGACTGTGATCAGCAAAGTATTGAGAACCTTGTTTCCTATATATGTTATTAGAGTCTCTACCATACAAGAATTAAGGTGTGTTCTTGGTAGTAATCTAACCCGTGAAGGACCAAGGGGTAGACTCATTACTTTTGAACTCTCTAATTTTGATAATTTCAAAACTAAATTTTTTAAATCTTCTTCCAGAGCTAAACTAACACTGAAAGAACTAAAAGAGAAAAGAAAAAAGGTCAAGAATGTTTCTAGTGACAATGATACAGATGAAGATGATGTAGAAGAGCTTGAAGCATTATTGGTGAGGAGATTGCATAGAGGAAAAGGGAAATAGAAAGGTAAGCTACCTATCATTTGTTTCAATTTTAATGAGGTTGGTCAAATTGATGCTAGGTATGTAGAGAAGAAGAGCAATAGAAGTGGAGATAAATATAGAAGTAAAAGAGATAAGAACAAAAAAGATTATAAAGGCAAAGGAAACAAGTCTTGCTACATTGTTGAAGAGGAAACAAAAGATGGATTTGATGACCATGATGATGAATTTGTCTATGTTTCTATGAAAGGGTGATAGATGGATGATTGATACTAGATGTTCACATCACATGAATGGAGATAAAAGTAAGTTCATTACCCTTGATTACTACAATGGAAATAGCATTAGATTTGGTAATGATGCATCCTATCTGATAAAAGGTAAATGATCAATCTCACTGATAGAAAAAGATCATATGTGATAGTGCTTACTATGTAGAAGGACTTAACTATAACTTGTTGAGTATGTCACAATTGAATAGTGTAGATTGCAAAGTTGAATTTGATAACAAGAAAGAAAATATCTATGAAACTAATGGAAAAGTAATTGGAAATGGAGATTAGACTAGAGGTAATCTATTTTATCTTGACATGAATGATGCCACTTGTCTTGTTGTAGAATTTGATGATGCATGGCTATGACACAAGAGGTTATGTTATGTTAACTTTGATAACTTAGTCAATATCAGTAACATAAAAAAAATTAGAGGTATGTAAAAATTGAAAAAAACTAATAATATGATTTACAAACAACGTCAGTTAGGAAATATGACAAAATATAGTTTTAAAAGTAAGACTCACTCCTCTACAAAAATTCTAGAATTAATTCATACTAAATTGTTTGGACCAATTAATGTGAAAAGCTAAAAAGGTGACAATTGCATTATCTTCTTTGTTGATGATTATTCTAGGATGATGATAGTTATGTTTTTGAAACAAAAATCTGATGCTTTGCAAATGTTTAAGTGCTATCTAACAAGAGTTGAAAAGGAGATTGGCAATAGCTTGAAATGTCTCTGATCCAACAGAGGTGGAGAATTTACATCAAATAAGTTTGAGATATTATTTAATGATAAAGGAATGAAAAGATAGACTTATGCGCCTGGGACCTCTCCACAAAATGGGATTTCTAAAAGGAGGAATAGATTTGTAATGGACTATGCTATAACACTGATGATGAGGAATAATGTTTCTTTGAAATAATGGACTGAATCTATAAGTACAATTGTTTATACCTTGAACTAAATACAAGTCAAGAAAGGTACACATTCCACACCTTTTAAACTATGGTATGGATACTCACACAATGCAAAATATTTTAAGGTATTTGGAAGTAAGTGTTACATTCTGAAGGATATCAAGAATGATAAAAATGATTCTAAAAGTGATGTAGGTATATTCCTAGGCTATTCCACAAAAAATAAAACTTATAAGTGTTTAAATACTAACACTAAAAAAGTAGTGGAAAGTGCAAATGTGAAGTTTGATGAATGTAAAGAGGTAAATGAAGTTGAACCTAAGAAGGAACCTAAAGAGCACAAAAACTTCATAAACTACTATGAAGACATGAATGCTGATGAAGCTATGAACCAAGGTGTAAATCAATAGCAACAAGTATTAGAGATTGTTGAGTCACATACAATAGATGTCGAGTTGCATTTAGAAATTGAGTTGCAATTAGGAGTCGAGTTGTAGATAGAAGCCAAGGTACATTTTGACACTAAGATCAATGTACATGAATGAAATGTCAAGTTATTTGATAGAGAAGTACATAATGATTCTAAAGTTCAAAGACCCACTGAAGAAAGAAGAGCATAAACAAGACTATCAAAGTATGTCAGAAGACATCACCCTACTAAACAAATTATTGGAGATAAAGATGCTAGACCAATAATAGGGAATAGGTTGAAAAGTGAAACATGTTTTTTGAGCATGAATGAACCTAAGTCAGTGAAGGATGCATTAGAGAATGAAGACTAGAGTAAAGACATGAAAGAAGAGATTGATCAAATTGAGAAGAACAAAACATGGACTCTAGTACCTAGACCAAAGAACAAGAATGTTATTAGAACCAAAAGGGTATATAGAAACAAATTGGATGAGAATGATGAAGTCACAAGGAATGAAGCAAGATTAGTTTGCAAGGGGTATGCACAAGAAGAGAGGGAATTGACTATGGAGAGACATTTTCCCTAATTGCAAGATTGGAAGGAGTAAGAACTCTTCTTACTTACACTGCATACAAAGGTTTCAATGTTTATCATATAGATGTGAAGTCAACATTTCTGAATGGTACACTAAAAGAGGAATTTTACATTGAACAACCAGAAGGATTTTTTGACCCAAACAACAAGAACATGATATGTAGATTACACAAAGATTTATATGGTTTAAAGCAAGCCCCAAGAGAAGGATATGAAAGGCATCACAATTATCTTGTGAAGATTGGTTTTCAAAATATTAATGATAACAACAATCTGCACTTGAAGCCAAAATGAGGTAAAGGGATTTTACTAGTTGGGATTTTTGTTGATGATATCATATTTGGAGGACAAAATGCATTATGTAAGAAATTTGCAAATGAAATGAAGAAAGAATTTGAGATGTCTATGTTTGGAGAGATAAATTTCTTTGTTGGTTTTCATGTATATTAGATGAGATATGGTATATACATCACTCAGTCTAAGTATGTAAAAGAAATATTAAAAACTTTTGATATGGAGGATTCAAAACCTATTAGCACTCCTATGGTGACTAGGCCCAAACTATCCAAAATTGATAATGTTGTTGAAGTAAATCAAACATTATACAGGTCTATGATTGACAAGTTGCAATATGTAGTACATAACAGATCTAAAATTGCATTAGCTATTGGGATTGCTACAAGGTTTTTTACAAATCCTAAGGAGAATCATTTGATGGTTATTATAAGGATCATGAGATACTTGAAAGGAACAAAAGGCTATGGTCTATACTACAAGAAGAATGATAAGTTTGAATTAAGAGCCTATACATATGTTGATTGGGCTAGAAAAATTGATGACACAAAGAGTACAAGTGGTGGAGCATATTTCTTCTGAAAGAGATTGGTCACCTCAACTAGTAAGAAATAAAATTGTATATCTCAATCTACCATTAAAGCTGAATATGTGGTTGTTGTAGTAAATTATACAAATGTGTTATGGATCAAACAACTACTCAAACGAATGAAGAAAGAAATTACTAAACTTGTGGTACTTTATTGTGATAATACAAGTGCTATAAACATATCGAAGAACCCTATGATGCACACAAAAATAAAGCAAATTGCAATCAAGTATCATTACTTGAGAGAGTTGGTTCAAGACAAACAAGTGAGAATGGAATATGTGAATACAAAAGAATAGATAGTTGATGTATTCACAAAAGCTTTACCTAAGGATTCTCATGAATACCTTAGAGGTAAAATAGGAGTGATACCCCTATCTAATACTACTTAAGAAGAAGAGTAGTGCTATGAGGTCTTGCCCCGACCCATTGTAGCATAGTGATACATTACTATTATTTTGATATTCACGACTCGAGATGTCGAGACATTATCTGATGCTTAGAACATACTTGATTATTTCATGTTGTGTGATGTTACTTTCAGATATATTTGATGATTGTCATTTAATGTTTCATGTATACGTATGTTGATGAAATCAGTAAATGTAGGATTGAGACTTTGATTTAAGAGATTTTAAATGATTAAGAATTAAGAAGGATGGAGAAACCCTTATTGATGTATGTTTTAATTTATGAGAATTTTTGATACATATACAATTATGTACATGTGATTTTACGAGACTACTAATGTGTGCAATGAGTGTGTAGATATTTAGCTGAGAAACCCTATGGAGGAATAGAACTGATCTCCTTGTGCTAATTTTGGAGACCTTGTTGTTCGTAATTCATGTATTGTCTTGTGAGATATATGTATGTATATTCTTTGTTCAGTGAATGTTAATGTTCGTAATTATGTTCTTTCAGTGTCGCTTGACACTCGTAAAATGTTTATGTGCTTTAGTGGCTGTTTAGGGTTAGTTGTTTAACCTTTGTACCCAAGTTGGTTTAGTTGGTGTCAGTTTGCTAATTGGGTTCTTAATCAAAGTTAGTCATCCCTTAATCCAAATTAGTGTTTAATCTGCAAAGTTGGAGTAGTTAGATGGTCCTATTTTATTCCTAGATTTTATTTGGCTCTAAACCTCTTTCCTAAGGCTTAAAACTTGATATAATTATACCCAAAGGGTATGGGTATGGGTATGGGTTAGGGGTCATTTCCAACCCCTAAGACCCTTTTATTGACTTTTGAGGTCACTCAAAAAGTCTCTTTTTGCCTTTGTGTGAAAAATTGACCAAGGTTATCTTGAGTTACTTCACCTCATCTCCACTTAGGGTTTAATCATAGTGTAGGTTGAGTTAGGAGTTTCTAGAATTGCAAGTAGGTGGGGGTAGTTATTGAGCCCTTGGGTGGTTGAGTTGGAGGCCTATTTAGAGGCCCTTCTTGGACTTGTGGAGGTTGTTACTTAATCTCTACATTTAGAGAGGAGTTCTTGAAGATTTAAGGAAGGAAGTGGAAACTCTACTCAAACTTGTTCTTTGCCATTACCTCTTTTTGAAGGTAGGAAATTCTCATCTCCCTTATTCAATTTTTATGTTTTGTTTCATGATCATGCTCATGCTACTTTGTTGTTGTTTCAATGTTTGTATGGTTGTGGGTATGTTGAGAAGATTTGAAAACCATGTTATTTTGGTTGTTTTCCTTTCTTGTTTATGTTTAAAATTTTGAGATTTTCCTCGCATGGGTGTTTTGGTATTACTCACCCTTGGAGAGGGCAGAAGTGACCAATTTTGAGAAAGGTTTGTTTAGTTGGACTCCAACTAGTGTAGAGTCTCTTCTCAAGATGAGAAGAGGGAGAAAGGGTAGGGTGTTATGGGCCCCTACCCGTCAGTACAAACCTCGTATGAGTATGGCATTTCTAAATGGAAGAACAAAAGTTCTTGATAATTAGCCCTGATTGGGCATCTGTTTGGGTGTTGTGCTCGACTTCTCCTAGTTGGAAGAATCCACCTTTCCCTATTGTTGGTTTATTGTAGATCTTGTTGTGAAAACCTTGTATAAATATGCATTTTTTGAATTGTTCTTGGTCATGCTTTTGGTCACCTGATCAGATTTTGTTTCCTCCATGGTTCTAGAAATGAGTTGTAGAAAACATTATAAATCCCTTGATTAGGGTCATGAATAAAATTTGATTAAATTGTTCAAATTTGGGATTGAGATCCTATTGTAATTTGTATTTTAAACCTTGTTGTAATTGGCAACGAATCCAAGTTTTCTTCCTGATTCTTTCCCGGCTGAGCCTTTGAATCAGGTTGGCCAATAAAATTGGTGTTGAGTATAATTGTTTGTCATGTGATCTAATTGTAAATTCTAATTTTAGATGGATGAATTTTAAAATTTGGATGGAATTGATGATGTTTAATTTGGTAAAAATTTCAAGTTTACTCCTATGTTGAAAACAAAAATTATATCATGGATGTAGATTCAATTTGATTGAGCAAATTCTCAAGTTCTTTATGTGTTCCATATATGTTCAAAATGATAATTATGTTGAGAAAAGAAAATGATTAGAGTTGACGATTCAATTTAGGTTGTTTGAGATATCAATGCATCTTGTATGAATGTGTCACAAGGATTAAATCTATGTTTAAATCCATCAAGAATAATAATAATAATAATAATAAGGAAATCATATTATGAATGTAGAGTAAGCTATCATGATTATCAAATCAACCATTCTAGTATTATTGAATAAATCAGATGATTCATATCCTTGGTATTTTTTTTGTTGCGTCAATCCTTTGACTTGCTTTTGAAAAAAAATTTCCCCCCCTTGGTTATTAAATCAACTAAAAATTCTTACTTAGAAAAATTTAAGACAAAAAGAAAAAAAATGTGTCAAGAGAGCAAAAACTCTTTGGATTTTGTATGGGGAGCAATTTAAATGCTCCCCCTTGAGATAGAGAATCTAATAGATTCTCTTATTATCCTCTTGCTATTTGAATATTGCTTGTTTTAAATTAAAAATAATAATAGAATAAACAAAGAAAAAAATAAATAAATAAGAAACTTCAATACCCTAAATATCTATTTTCTCACCTATAAAACTTTTTAACATCAATGCAAAACTTTCTTCCTTGGATGCCAGTATAGAGGAGAGAATTAAAAATGTTTTAAATTATTGCAAGTCCTTGGTCATCACATGGGATGATGTCACCTCCTTGTCCCATCAATTTGGGCGCAGTATGCAAGTGGGAGAAAGAGTAAATCTTTTTTTTTTAAACATTCAATAGTCATCATAGTGATGACGTCACCCGGTCACATCCACTTTGTTGCAGACTTGGAAAAGGTTTAATTTGGGTTGAGTCTTTTGTTTGTCCTTGTTTTTTTTTTTGAACGCCACCTTGTGAGGGCCTGCACTTGCCTTGGTCTTGGGCAGAGCGCTTACCCATGACCAGCGCTTGACCTTGGGAAGCATTTGCCTAGTGTGTAGATAGGCCTAAGGAAGGTAGGGTGGGCCAAGGGTAAGTGTAGGTGTTTTAGGGGGGGTTAGTATAGGGTAGGTGTCAGTATATTTATATATGTTATTTTATGTTGTTTTGTTATTTGTAATAGTATTAATTTATATGTTAGTTTTAGTAGTTAGTTTATATTAAGTTAATTTAAGATAGATTAAGTTTTTTGTTGTTAGTTATAGTGTTTATTTTAGCTTTTAAAGTAAATTACTAATTTTGTTAATGAAGTTTTTAGAGTTAGTGTAGTATGTTGTTTATTATAAGTTAATTATTATGTTTTTTTTTTGTGTAAGTTAATTAGTATAGTTTATTTTTAATTATCATGTTGGGTTAGATTATATTAGATTTAGTTAGTTTAGTTCTTAGATTTATTTAGTTGTTTAATTAGCTTAGAAAGTTATAATTTTAATGTTTAGTTAAAATTTAGATAGTTTAATTTTTTATTATTAATTAGTTTTATTGATAAAGGCTAATTGTTTTTTTTTTAAATGAGTTTAGTTATCGATCTTATTTGATTAGATATTTTCAATTAATCTAAACCTGAAATTCACTTACACTATTATTTAAATAATTTTCACGTATCATAGTAAGTAAATGTAATAATGAAAGTTTCAATATCTTAACGATGTAATCATCCTCATGTTTATAAACTTAAGACGTAATATAGAGAACCTGTACTTAAAATGTTATCTCAATCATTTCAGCTTAGAGCACTTTAATTAATAATTATAATTTTTATAATAAAAAAGGTGTGTTTTTGCCCTCGTAGTTTGGGCATGACAAGTGCCCTATATCAACTGAGTTGAATGTCATATTTTGAAATTTTGGTGCAATGGATCTTACTTTAGGAGTTGCCTAAAGTAATGAAGGATCTTAATTAGAAGATTTATATTCACATGCAAGGTGAAAAAGGGATAACCTAAATTGATTATATTTGCATGAAAAGATGACAACTCTTTGGTATTTTTTGTCAAAGAGGGAGATATATGAAAGAGGGAGAAATTCCTAGTGAAAGAGATATAAGTCAAAGGGAGAAGATAAATTGAAGGAGATTGACAAAGCTTACATTACTATACAAAGGAAAGAAATATACTGATAGAGGGAGAAATTTAGATATGGGCATATGCACCGAGTTGTGGTGCCAAAAAGGTGACAAGGAAATTTCTTTTTCCTATTTTGCGCTATATCGCGTACGCGCTTTTGAAAAAATAAAAAGTATATATGATGGGCTACAAACACGTAGCCCATCATTTTCATCACCATTTTCTTCTACTCCTACAGTGAGCAGCGCGTACGCGAGTTGAAGACTCAACATTTGCACCACCATTTGCCAAAATGCCTCCTCGTCGACGAAATCCAAGATTACAAGCGCACCCACGACGACGCCGTAAGTGATATAAACCTAACTTTGCATTGTTTGATATATTTTTTATATTTTTTTGTAAGTTTTTTATATTCTTTTGTAGGGTTTTTACAAATTTCATTTAGATTTGTTTATTTATTTGAATTTCAATTGATTTTTTATCAGGAAATGTTCATAATCAACCAAAAAATCCACAAGAACATCAAAACCCTCAAGAACCCCAAAACCAAAACCCTCCTCAAGAAGAACAAATTCCACAACCCGAACCAATTGCAAGACCTCCACCAGGCACACAAGAAAATATAAGAAATGAAATAGAGAGAGGTAAAACTCAATTAGAAGGAATCATTGCTCAGTTGAAAGAATCTGGACAAACCAATCCAATGAGGGCTCAATTGGCATCATCCCTTGAATCTATTAACACTCGGATAGGCTCAGTTAGTGGTCAGTTAGATATTTGGCGGGCTAAGAGGGATGAACAAAAAGGATTTTATGCAAATAAATTGTCATATGGAGATGTTAGAAAAAAGGAAATACCAAAAGGTAGTATATGTGCATTATTTAGAAAACCCAATCAGCAAAATACTATTAGAGAGGGTACTAAACAATTCCCCATCCATTTGTGCATACATGATGCTATTAGAAATAATTTTTGGGATAGATGGTGGATGGTTTTTGATGCCCCTCCTTGCAACAATCACGAGGTCCCCATGTATTTTTTGAAGAAATTATATTGTGAGTTTGTCCTTGGGGAGATCCCCAATTATTTTGATATGTTAGACTCCCAAGGTAGAGGTGGGGGGTCATTATTTGAGAGGCTCAGAGCACGTCATGACCCTAATGTAGTTAGGGCACCCATGGTCCATCCACATCATGAGCATGCGATTATTCCTTCAGTTGTGAAGGAACATGTAGAGGCCAGCACTCTAGGGACCATTAATGCTTTGATGTAGATCCTCATCCATTCCATGAGCCCATTAGTTGAGGGGGAGCCTTCTATACGTCGTGGTCACATGTGCACTTCATGCGGATCCCTATGCACATTTGGCACTCATGTCGGAGATGGTGTAGATGATGGGCTTGTCACCAATCAGTTCCTGAACGAGACATTTGGCATTGACACACAGGTAAATTACTAATTTGATCACATTTCATAAGTATAGTAAATGATTAATTAATTATGATTTATTGACATTGTTCAAAATTTAGGGTCAAAGTGTTATTGGGCCTAGCAGCGATCCTCCAGGCCCATTTTTTGTCCCTTCGACGAGTCCTGAGGTATTTATCAATTTAATCATTTTAATTAATACATATATTTATTACGTAATCATATAAAGGATTGACCAAAAAAAATAGCATGTGCATCAGTTCTCCACAGGACCCTCAACCTTTACCACAGACGCAGAGCAGAGACATCATACGAGCTTCACACAGGTACAGTTGTTTCATGTTAATTTAATTCATTTGATTATATTTATTCCATGTTTCATGTTAGATATAACATGTATTGTATGACATGTAGCTCATGATGTTGGACACACCTCCTCATCTACGACAGTCTGTTGATAGTGGAGTGGCTGCAGCTGTGGCTAGCTCACAGCCACTGACGGAGGTATGAAAGAATTGTCTTCATTTTAGTTGTTGTTTATAATAGTTAATCTCAAAATTTCTAATTTTATTTATAAGTGATTATATTTATTGAATTTTTGTAGGGTCTTGTCACGCCTGATCATCCACGAGCATTTGAGGTGGACTTACAGAGTGACTATTTGTTGGTGGTAAGAAAATAATTGATTTTGCAAGTACATATATTTGATTTCAAAGTATAATAAATATTGATTCATATCTACTTTCATTGTGTCAGTTGGACCTGGAGAAGAGCCTCAACAAGAGGTCAAGTGAGCATATCAGGAGGGCCCTGTCATCTCAACTGTCTCCCTCCACATGACGGCAGAGGACATCGAGAGACTTGTTTCCTTCCCCTCGTGGGAAGGAAAAGATGTAGCTGAGATATTTGATACATATATATATAGACTTGTTTCCTTCCCCATGTATATATATAGGCATCTGAGAGACATATTCGATACACATTTGATGTACATATGACATTCTATATTTGATGTATGACATTATTGGTTATCATAATATATTATGTGTTTGTTAATGTATATGGCATTATTGGTTATCATTTTCTATTATATGTTTGTTCATGTATGACGTTAAATTAGATATGTTCATGTATGACATTAAATTAGATATGTGCATGTATGAAATTAAATTCAATTGCTAGAGAGGTACCATTATGTCTACCAACTAGTAGATGTTCTTTTTTGCTTTATTAGTATTTCTCAAAAACTGCAAAGAAGTTGTTTCTGGTGAATAGTTGTAAACAATTGTGATCATCGACTTCATGTACTCATGGCTTTGGCTGCAAACACTTGTAACTTTGGCTATAAGCATCCATGGATTTGGCTATGTGCACTAGTGGCTTTGGCTATGAGCATTTATGGCTTTGGTTGTAGGCACAATATAGCTTTGGCTGTAGGTTGTTTTTCTTGCTGCATGTCGAAGTTACCTTCAAGAATATCATTAGTCTAAGATCATTACAATTAAAATACTATGACATAATAGCTTGGAAATATTAGTCTTTAACCCATTACTTTATTTGTTAAAACATCATGTAGTATCTACTGTAGTCCTTCTACTCAAATATGTTTTCAAAAATACTTAGTATGGCAAAGAAATGTCTATGGAAAGCTTGTCAAATAGGATATTGAAGAACTAAATGTGGATAGTCATTAGTACCCATCAATAAGAACACAGACATCTTTCTCAAGCAAGCCATATGACATTAGCAAGTAATTAATAAATTCCCTTTGTAAATAACTAGAAGATGCTATGTATATTAATACAAAGTTAATCACGAACTCATTATTCCATCCAAGAAGCATATATCACCCTAAGCCAATTAACCGACAGGATAAAAATTAATTCAATTTCAACAAAATTTTGAGTATAACAAGCATCTTAGGGATTCTAACAAGAATTAACATGATGTTCACAAGAGCATTACAAGTTCTTGTAATGCTATTTCACATATTGTAATCATATTCAGTTTTGAATGGCCATTTGTGTTACAAGCATAAATGTTCTTTAACATATTTTAATTCTAGACATGAATTTTATTATGAAGCTTTTTTATGACAACCCACTCAATGCATATATTGTTGTTCCACATTATGCTAATTTGACTTTCATTGGTTGATTTGGGTCTAGACATGACGTTATTCAATACCTTTTTTATATATTATTTTTTTGTAGTGAGGTTCTGGCCTAAATGAATGTATTAATCATCGAAGTTGTGAACCTTGGTCGAGATCCTTACAAATATATTTTCAAATTGGACCTCAAATAGTTTTCTCAGTCACCCCCTGTACACAAATACTGAAATTATAGTTAATTACAAAATTAATACTGAATTAACACAAGTTTAATTGAGAAGTATTATGTACCTCAATAGGCTAGATTATTATTGACCGGGAAGCTTTATCTTAGAGCAGTTGGTTTCCTAAATCTTTAGCACAATGACAGTCTTATGGAATGTGGAATTAGGTCTGCTAGATAAGGAACGTTCTCTAAAAGGTAGAGGAAACTCAAGACTCACATGTTTCCAATCAATATAAATGTTTAAATTGCTTCTCTAATTTTTTTAATTTATGATCTTCTTAAGACTTAACTTTCTAAATGCATTGATGAGGAAATAAAAATCTTCTAGGAACTAAAGGCTAATCATGTTTAATACTTACAATTCTCTGTTTTTATCTAATAATTTAAAAAAGATTGTACAAGTGTTTTCAAATAGCAACACTTGTCACTAACATCATAAGAAGGAATATCCAAGGAGTCTTACCACTAATCCCCCACCACTAAATTCAAGAGAAAACAAAATTCCACTACTAAAGAGATAGTAACAATGATCATCCCTAGTCTCTCCCTTATCAAAAAATGATTACCATCAAAATTTACATTTCCAATTACGTCATGTGCATTGAAGCGATAGTAACATTTTCACTCTCTTACCTAATGTCTCCCATTTTTGAAACTCCTGGGGAAGGGAAAGGCCATCTTCTCAGTACTTCAAAATACAATGACTTCCATTTTTTCACATATTGATAATCATTGACTTAAACTATAGTCGAAGTATTGGCAGCCCATAGATATGCCCTGTCAAAGATCACAGCCCTGTGGCATTTAGTGACCCTTAGGGACATTCTGGTTCAGCATGCCTGAGAATGTTCGAGCACTGAAGGGGATAGGAAGAGGTTGGGGATACGATTTACCCGGCTACCTGGAGATAATGGAGCAGACAGTTTGATCCCACAATGAAAGATGAGAGAGATTTGGCAGTTGGCAACTTTGTATTGGCCAACACTACAAGTTGAAGCATCACCCGAGATGGCATTGTAGAATGAAAATGGAATGTGATCTCCAAAAAGAAAGAGAATTGATTGTAGGTCTCTACAACATAGTCTTATAGGAATTGGAATCTCATCCATATATCGCACGAGCTCCGAGATATGCCCCGTCAAAGATCGCAGCCCTGTGGCATTTAGTGACCCTTAGGAACATTCTGGTTCGGTGTGCCTGAGAACGTTTGAGCACTAAAGGGGACAAGAAAAGGTTGGAAATAGGGTTTACCCGGCCACCTAGACCTAATGGAGTAGATAGTTTGATCCCACGACGAAAGATGAGAGAGATTTGGCAGTTGGCAACTTTGTACTGGCCAACACTACAAGTTTTAGCATCACCCAAGATGGCATTGTAAAATGAAAATAGAATGTGATCTCCAAAAAGTGAGAGAGGTTATTGTAGTTCTCTACAACATGGTCCTATAAGAACTAGAATCGCATCCATACCTTGCACGAGCTTCAAGATATGCCCCATTAAAGATTGCAGCCCTATGGCATTTAGTGACCCTTAGGGACATTCTGGTTCAGTGTGCCTGAGAACGTTCGAGCACTGAAGGGGATAGGAAGAGGTTGGGGATAGGGTTTACCCAGCCACCCAGAGCTAATGGAGCAGACAGTTTGATCCCACGATGAAAGATGAGAGAGATTTGGCAGTTGGCAACTTTGTACTGGCCAACACTACAAGTTTCAGCATCGCCCGAGATGGTATTGTAAAATGAAAATAGAATGTGATCTCCAAAAAGAGAGAGAGGTTATTGTAGGTCTCTGTAACATAGTCCTATAGGAACTAGAATCATATCCATACCTTGCACAAGCTTTGAGATATGCCCCATCAAAGATCACAGCCCTATGGCATTTAGTGACCCTTAGGGACATTCTGGTTCAGTGTGCCTGAGAATGTTTGAGCACTAAAGGGGACAGAAAGAGGTTGGGGATAGGGTTTACCTGGCCACTCGGAGCTAATGGAGTAGACTGTTTGATCCCACGATGAAAGATGAGAGAGATTTGGCAGTTGGCAACTTTGTAATGGCCAACACTACAAGTTTCAGCATCACCCGAGATGGCATTGTAGAATGAAAATGGAATGTGATCTCCAAAAAGTGAGAGAATTTATTTTAGTTCTCTGCAACATAGTCTTGTAGGAATTGGAATCTCATCGATATCTCGCACGAGCTCTGAGATATGCCCCGTCAAAGATCGCAGCCCTGTGGCATTTAGTGACCCTTAGGGACATTCTGGTTCGGCGTGCCTGAGAATGTTCGAGCACTGAAGGGGACAAGACAAGGTTGGGGATAGGGTTTACCTAGCCACCCAGAGCTAATGGAGTAGACAATTTGATCCCACGATGAAAGATGAGAGAGATTTGGCAGTTGGCAACTTTGTACTGGCCAACACTACAAGTTTCAACATCACCCGAGATGGCGTTGTAAAATGAAAACAGAATGTGATCTCAAAAAAGTGAGAGAGGTTATTGTAGGTCTTTACAACACAGTCCTATAGGAACTAGAATTGCATCCATACCTCACACAAGCTCCGAGATATGCCCTGTCAAAGATCGCAGCCCTATGGCATTTAGTGACCCTTGGGGACATTCTGGATTGGCGTGCCTGAGAACATTCGAGCACTGAAGGGGATAGGATGAGGTTGGGGATAGGGTTTACTTGACCACTCGGAGCTAACGGAGCAGATAGTTCGATCCCACGACGAAAGGTGAGAGAGATTTGGCAGTTGGCAACTTTGTACTGGCCCACACTGCAAGTTTTAGCATCACCCGAGATGGCATTGTAAAAAAAAAATGGAATGTGATCTCCAAAAAGTGAGAGAGGTTATTGTAGGTCTCCACAACATGGTCTTGTAGGAACTAGAATCGCATCCATACCTCACACGAGCTCCGAGATATGCCCCGTCAAAGATTGCAACCCTATGGCATTTAGTGACCCTTGGGGACATTCTGGATTGCCATGGCTGAGAATGTTCAAGCACTAAAGAGGATAGGAAAAGGTTGGGGATAGGGTTTACCAGACCATGTAGAGCTAATAGAGTACACAATTCGATCCCATGAGGAAAGGTGAGAGAGATTTGGCAGTTGGCAACTTTGTACTAGCCAACATTGCAAGTTTCAGCACCACCCGAGATGGCGTCGTAAAATGAAAACGGAGTGTGATCTCCAAAAAGTGAGAGAGGTTATTGTAGGTCTCCAAAAAGAGTGTTTAAAAATGAAAAAATAGTGGGGGGTCCTTTGTATGGTTTGGGAGTTTGACCATTAAAACTAGAAATTGTCCTAGTAGTAAGTGCTGGTAACAGTTTTGAAATTTGATTGTTGAGTGTTGAGAAACCTCAAGTTTGGGATTTTTCTTGTTGGTTTGAGTCTATAATAACCATTTCCATCTGAAAAGTTGAGTGTTGAAACCATTTAAGAAGTATTTGCATAGTTTTCCCTAAAATTTGAGTGCATAAAAAGGGGTATGTGATTGCTCCCAAGGTGGATTTAGTCTTTTCTCCAAACAAGAGTTGCATTTTATGTTTGAAGTAATCTAGTATAACCAAAGTGAAGGTTTTTGAACCATTTTGGGGTTCTAGAGACATTGCAAAGTAAGATTTCTAGAAAGCCCTAGGGTAAAGGGGCTAGAAAGGAGGGTTTTGTAAAAACCATTGTAAAGTTGATCATGAGACCAAAAAAATAGAAGAATCCTTGCATTTGAGTCATTTCTTAAGACTTTTTTGGGTCATGGGAGTTCCAAAAGTCAACGGATTGTGAGTTGCTTTGTAAATTGCCTCAAACTAGGCCTAGTTGGTAGACTGAAATAGCCAATTTTGAGTGATATTTTACACAACAAGTGTAGTTGGTTTTGGAGTATATTTTAGAGTGAGGAAAAGGGTATTTTAATCACCCAATAGTTTAGGAAGTTCTATGGAAAATTTTGGAGAAAACAACAAATTAGTGACTGGCAAGGGCTAGTTGGAACAAGCCTAGAAGAGGCAACATTGAGAAAGTGTAAGAGATGAGTTGCTGAGAGTGTGCAAGGAGTTGGAACATGTAAGATGAGATGTTTTGAGATGATCCAAGGTGTTGAGGCCATGATATGATGCCAAGGATGAGTTTTGTTACTTGCATAGGGTGTTCCAACCAAGCTACAAATGCATAGGATAGGACCTTGTAAGGTACTTGCAAATTATGGTTCTAATGCCGACAAAATAGAACTCCCACCAAACTTGGAAATTTACCTTATCTTTAATGTCAAGGACTAAGTTCAATATGAAGGGCCTGCATTCATAGAAGGACAAACAAAATCAAAGGTTGAAGAAGTCACTATCCCATTATAATCTCAGCCAAAAGCTAAAAAGGTTATGGATTCAAGAATCAAGAAGAAGACTTGTCATGGAACCTATATGGAGCATCTTATCAAATGGAAGGATCAACCAGAATCTAAAGTAACATGGATAGATGAGAGTGATTTTGGAAAGAAAGGTATTCCTACGAAATTCCTTCAGATTTATCCACCATGAGTTCTTTGTCACAGTGTCAATTGGTGTGCATAGATCCTAGGGAAGGGGATAGTTCAGAGATATACTCTTGGGAATAGGGTCAAGAAGAAACCCTATAGGATTAGAAGTCATTGATTAGTTTGGGCATAGTGGCCTAAACTAGCAAGGTGGGTCTCCTTACATTACTGTTGGTTAGAGAATTCCAATTTTTATTTGTTCAAGGCTAAGAGACATATAAAAAACTACATTTTCAATTATGATCTCAAGGCCTGCATGGCAGTCCAAGTACATGGATGGATGATGAAATAATTATTCTTGAATTGGCTAGACCACTTTGTAAGAACAATTCCATGTGGGGTGTTTCTCTCAAAAAGGTGTCTTCTAGTATTTGATGATCATGCAATCCATATGACATGGAAAATAATTGATAAAGCAAAGAAGTTGGGCATAGATTGTGTGTCACTTGTAGCATATACCATCTATAGGTGTCAATCATTGGATGTTAGTTTTTTCTTACCATTAAAATCTTACTTAAAACATATTTGGAATGTGTGGTTGGCTAGGAACCCTCAAATCAATATTGGTCGTGAGGAGTTAGGAATGTTATCCAGCAAAGCCTCCAATTTGGGACTTACACCCGATAATATAATGAGTGGTTTCCATAGGATAGGGATATAGTCTTTGAATAGGGAGCTTTTAGTGAATGATATAGGCCCAAGAAATTTCTTCATTGTTGATGAGGATGGAAAATAGGGATCTAAACCACAACCCACAAGTAGTGGATCAGAAGAAACAACTACTGTAGATGATGCAAATATTGATGAGTTGTAAAGTGAGGGGGAGGAAATCACTATTGAATCCTTCCTAAAAATCAATGGCTTATTAGATGAACCAATTAACACTTTGTTGAGGAGTTATGGACAAAATATGAAGGGACTAGGTACAATTGCACCTAAAAATACCCAACCAGAAAACCTGAACCAGCCAGATGACTATTATAGGAGATAAAACCTTGAGCATACAATAAACATTGATATTAGATTAAGCTTGCTAATGCAAGATTCACAACCAGATTGGTTGTAGGAGGTTGTCACAAACCTTGGGTAACCAAATACTTGTGGGGATGAAAATGTTTCCCTTTTAATTCCATCCCCACCACATGTTGACCCCAAGGACGTCATCTAATGCTTTGCAAATGGTGGCAACCATGATGAAATAAATAGTTAACAATTTTTTGATACCCAGGCCCAAAATGACTATGATGGAGATGCTGATTTTATACGTTACATGCCACTAGATAGAAAACAACATAGTGTTTTACCCAGTAGATTCCTATAGCTACCAAAGAAAAGGATACAAAATTCTAAGGAACAAGAGAGACTAAGAAGTTATTTGAGGCTAATGCACTTTACATGAAGGAGAAGATCAGGGATAGGATGCATTTTTGTGATTTATTTAGAATATCTAAGATAGACTTATTTTTTATGTGAACTAAACCATTCTTACATTACTATTTAAATGTATTTGTATTGTTATAATAGTTTGATTGTTGGTCATGGTGTAAAATATGTAAAGTTTAGAAATATAAATAGTTCATCATAGAGATATTATATAATTAATTTATTTTAAATAATAGAAATAATCATAACAAATAGATAGAAATAAAAAATAATAATTTTATAGAAAAAGTTTTAATTTATTTTAAATAATTAAATAATAGAAACATCGTAGAATTAATAATTCAGTATAATCATAACAAATAGACACTAAACAATCCCAAATTCAAACATACGAAGGTCCAACTAGAATAATGACTTTAAATAACCAAATACCAAAGCCTAACAAAGGAAATGGGACTTTTACCTTAAATGAATAAATTGCATGAAGAAGGGTGGTTGGCTGTTTGGAAATCTACTTATTTTTCTTCTCTCCCTCCTGTCATCCAAGAGAACATGCAATGAAAGAAAAATATCATTACAATAAGAAAATATGAAAAATATTGTTCTAGCTTTAAAAAAATTGGACACATCAAAACATAAAATCTAGATTCTAAACAAATCAAAACATAAAATCTATGATTTAAACTAAATCTCATCACTTACGCATCATAACAATACGGTCCACCTTAGTCATGTGGACAGTCTTGGGGAAGAGGTTGCAACAATGTATTTGGATCCAGTTGATCACTCTTTCTCTCTCTCCCTCTCTCTATATTCAATCTAATGAACCAACTGGATCTGCTTGACATTTTAATGTCTCAAGTATTGCCTCGTGGTCTGACTCGCAAACTCTCCAAAGATTCTTATTATATGGTTTTTCACCATATTTTATCAAGTGGAAATTTGATGTGACAACAATATTTGAATAATGAAGAATCTTCCTCTCTGTTTTCCAATCCTCGAATAACCACAAGTTAGGGTGTTTCATAGAATATCGTCTAAGCCATGTGTTGGTTACAACCACCGCACTGACATGGTACTCTAAACCTTCACCATCTATAACCGAGTGATCCAATTTTTTTTTGGCTTGAACACAATGACACAAATAATAATTTGTCCCTTCTTCATTGTCTTTAGGTGCAATAATAGCAAAAACATGGCCTACAGTGACAAATGTACAAAATGCGATCATTAATTCAGAAAATACTTGCGTAAAAGTTATAAAGTTACATATTGAAATTACAAAGATATATAAATATATATATTACCAGGTTGCACTAGATTAGACAAGCGGTCAAAGTCAATAGACGATTCCATCTATACCATTTCTAGTGCTTGTGGGGGATGATAGGTGTCAATTGGGTCCAAAACCCGTATATCCCATTTGTCCACCCATTCAATCGACTCACAGTCATCCCACTTTTCCTCCACACATGATGGACAATAGCATACCATTTTTTGTTTGTGAATACTCCATGAACCTGCATCAAAGCTTCTAAAAGAGTGCAACTCACTGGATCCTATTAGTGTGCAACAATCCTGATATGGTGCAATGTTAGTATTATCTATCAACCAAAAAAATCTACTAACCGTAGACTCACCTTCCTCACCTAGACCCATTGTAGGATTACACCACTGGATGATGGATTTTGCATCTATCAATATTGCTCCATCTTTGTACTTTAGTTCTTCACAAGCTAAGGCTCTTTTGATGCATGCACCTGCACTATCGTGCTCTCCCTTTCCATGACCAGCCTCTGCAAAATTCCACATGTATTGAATTCTACATAACTTGTGCATCCTTCTCAACCAATAGAACATCTGTGCATTCTTGAATTGAGATGCACAATTGTCTAACCAAATAATGTGTTGATGATATGTGATGCCCCTGTTAGCCAAATCTCCATAAAATAGTTGAAAACAACCATGTACAAACTCCATAGAATGTGATCGATCATCGCTAATGTAAAAATGGTACTCCCTCAAAATCTTCCTATCATCCTCCATACTTGTAGGTGAATGCATGAATGTTATGTGAACAAATATGGAAACCTGTTGAGAAGTATAATACTTTGCATGCACCTCATTTTGTGGTTGTAGTGTGTAGTTCTCTATGAAATCTACAACTAAAATAATGGTATCCAGTGGAAACGTATCCTTGCACAACTTGAATTGTAAATCTAACCATCGAGCTCTATGGGTATGCCTTGCATACTCATAAATAATGTTTTCACAAAAAATCTTCATGAACTCAAACACTGGAATCTTTTCAATCACTAAATCACATCTTTTACCATGTTTCCCATCTTTTAGAGTATATGTCACTGTCTTAAATTTTTCATAATCTACTATTTCATTTCCAATTGCATGTGTACTATCCATATGTTGACAAGTTGATAAAAGTTGCAAAGAACCACAAAATAAGCATGTACCACCCAAGCATGATGTCTTGTAAAATTGTTGGTCGTCCCTTATTTCACATAAAATGTTGGATATGAATTCCCTTGAAGATCTTGGTGGCTCAATTATGTCACAATCCTGCAAAACAAACTGAGAATGCAAAATTACGCATATATGCCTAAAAACATCAAAATGGTTAGAAAATTCAATATGTATCCTACAACAAGTTGTGCGTGTGTGATTTATCTTCACATAAAAAGGTTTACCCATCTCAAAAAATCTTTGACTTATTTGAATTTGAGGATACATACCAACAAATTTTGTAAAAAATTGTGTCTGAGTTGTGTCCAAAAAATGTTTCGCATGTGGCTCATGATTTTGGCTACCAATCCTCCTTCTTACAACATCTCTTTGATTAGGGGAAACAACGTTTGTTATTTTTTCAAAAATCTTCGATCAATGATTTCAAGGCTTCACTAATTTCTTTATCCTTTCGCGGTAGTCTACCGCTAAATGTCCATAACTCATTTTTTGTTAGATCTTCCAATCTCTCATGCCTTATCATGGCTCTTCTTAGAGTACCTCTACCAATTTTTAATATTTTTCTTATCTTTCTCATGAGTCAAGATTTCTTCACTTGGCTACTTACTATTGTCGATGTAAGTACTCATCTTGTGATATTACTATCGTTGGTGCATGCTTTAGAACCCACTTTGTCATAAGCATTCATTAGATTCTTTACAATGTTTTGTTCATTTGAATCATCCATCGTTCTTAGCCCAAGAATCTTCATGATAGGCCTGAATTTTAAATTCTTCATCATTTCAACAAATAATTGGCATTGACCTGTAATATTTAATTCATCAAAAAATAATCTCCACATATGATTAACTTTTCTTTGACAAGTACACTTGCTAATCTTGTCAGGCATTGATTTTAAAATGTTACTGTCAATATCAATCAAATATTTTTGTCCTCTAAAACAAATTCTAGAAGGTGCTATAATCTCTTCAATTCTCTCAACATTTTGAACATCAACATAAGGTTGAGTGTATTGTGTACCTTGAACCAAAGATGATGTGCCTTGGCAATAAGATGAAAAAGATGGAGTATCACCTACTTGATGTGTTGATGTTGTGCCTTCAACATGACATGATGGAGTGTGTATATCGTCGGATCTACAAATTGGTGTCTCTTCAACATGAGAGGATGATATGACTTCAACATTGGAAGATGGTATAGTGGACGATATGACTCCAACATTAGAAGATAGTGTAGCTTCACAATTCAATTGTCTTCTTGAGCATAACAGTCTCATTTGTTCTCTTTGTCTTTCCAATTCTTCCTCTTTGTTTCTTGGTACCGGTGGTTCTTGATCCTCTTCAAAAGTCAATTCTTCATTATTGCTTTGCAATTTTCTTTGCTCACGTTGTAATTTTATTTTATCTCTTTTAATTGCCAAATCTCTCTCCCTATCTTCATTTGTTTGATTTTTTGATTTCTTCCTTGGCATGATGATGATTTCTACATGTCAAATTATTCAAACATTTGAATTACTTAAAATGTGTAGATTACAAATTATTCAAATACATATAAAAATTAAAATTATTTGAATGAATACACAATATATGTATAAAATGACTTGTCAAATTTCTAACCATTTCGAAATAAAATTTCATTAAAATATACAAATTTCAATGAATTCACTATATATTAAACAACATGTCAAATTATATTCAAATTTGTATCTATATATCAACAAACAATATTTAAAATAGATTGCACTAACCTTTCCTATACAAGAAATATTTAAAAAGTCTTCAAATCGTGTATCTAATGATTGAATTTGGTGTTTGCTAGCTTCCAAAAGTGTTTGTCACCTTGAAATAGTGTTTGTTAGCTTGAAATAGTGTTTGACACCTTGAAAGAGTGTTTGTTGTGTTGAAACCCGCAATTTCTGTCAGGATAACAGAGTGCAAAAAAGAACAAAAGCAGAGAATGAATGAAACGGGCCCCAAAGTTGCTTTTTGACCATTTTTAGGTGATTTCACATCACTCTCCACCCTCCCTACTCTCTCTCTCTCCCTACTCTCTCTCTCTTCCTACTCTCTCTCCCCTCTCCCATCCCCTACACTCTCTCTCTCCCCTCTCCCATCCTTTACTCTCTCTTGCTCTCCCTCCCCCATCGCCTACTCTCTCTATCTCTCTCACCCTCTCTCCTCTTCCATCCCCTACTCTTTAGATCTCTCACACACACTCCCATCCGCCCTATCCCACTTCTTACTCTCTCTCTCCGCCACCTCCTACTCTCTCTCACACTCTCTCCCATCCCCTACTCTCTCTTACACACACTCCCATCTGCCCCTCTCTCCCATCCGCTACTCTCTCTCTCCCCTCTCCCATCCCCTAAACTCTCTCTTTTGCAGATACACACTCCCATCCCCCCCTCTCTCTCCCCTCTCCCATCCCTTACTCTCTAGATCGCTCACACGCACTCCCATCCCTCTCTCTCCTCCTCTCCCACTCCCTCTCCCACCACCTACTATCTCTCTCCCTCTCTACTCTCTCTCTCTCTCCCATCCCCTACTCTTACTCTCTCTCTCTCCAATCCCCAACTCTCTCTCACACTCTCTCCCATCCCCTACTCTCTCTGACACTCTCTCTCATCCTTTCACTCTGTCTCTCTCATCTCGTACTCTCTCTCTCTGCCACCTCCTACTCTCTCTCTCACACTCTTTCGCATCCTTTCACTTTGTCTCTCCCATCTCATACTCTCTCTTTGCCACCCCCTACTCTCTCTCACACTCTCACACTCTCTCCTATCCCCTACTCTCTCTCTTTCACACACACACACACACACACACACACTCACTCACACTCCCATCCCCCCTCTCTCTTCTCTCTCATCCCCTACTCTCTAGATTTTTCACACGCACTCCCATCCCTCTCTCTCCTCCTCTCCCACTCCCTCTCCTAGGTCACCTACTATTTCTCTCTCTCTCCCTCTCTGCTCTCTCTCTCCCATCCCCTACTCTTACTCTCTCTCTCTCCCATTCCCAACTCTCTCTCACACTCTCTCCCATCCCCTACTCTCTCTCACACTCTCTCCCATCCTTTCACTCTGTCTCTCCCATCCCGTACTCTCTCTCTCTGCCGCTCCCTACTCTCTCTCTCTCTCACTCTCTCCCATCCTTTCACTCTATCTCTCCCATCCTTTCACTTTGTCTCTCCTATCCTATACTCTCTCTCTACCACCCCCTACTCTCTCTCACACTCTCACACTCTCTCCCATCCCCTACTCTCTCTCTTTCATAGACACACACACTCTTATCCCCCCACTCTCTTCTCTCCTATCCCCTACTCTCTACATCTATCATGCACACTCCCATCCCCCCTATCTCTCTCCCTCTCCCTCTCCTACCGCCTACTAGATCTCTCTCTCTCAAGTTCTCTCTCTCCCTCTCTACTCACTCTCTCTCTCCCATCCCATCCCTTACTCTCACTCTCTCTCTCTCCCATCCCCTACTCTCTCTAACACTCTCATCCCCTAATCTCACTCTCTCTCTCCCATCTCGTACGAGCTCTCTCCGCCACCACCAGATCTCACACTCTCACACTCTCTCCCATCCCCTACGCTGTCTCTCTTACACACATTCCCATTCCCCCTCTCTCTCTCTCCCTCTCCCACTCCCTCTCCCACTGCCTACTTTCTCTCCCCCATCCCCTACTCTCTCTCCCCTCTCCCATCCCCTACTCTCTCTCTTTCATAGACACACACTCCCATCCCCCCCTCTCTCTCCTCTCCCATCCCCTACTCTCTAGATTTTTCACACACACTCCCATCCCCCCTCTCTCTCCCTTTCCCACTCCCTCTTGCACCACCTACTATCTCTCTCTCTCAAGTACTCTCTTTCCCTCTTTACTTTCTCTCTCCCATCCCCTACTCTCACTCTCTCTCTTCCATCCCCTACTCTCTCTCACTCTCTCCCATCCCCTACTCTCTCTCTCTCTCTCACCCCCATCCTTTACAAGCTCTCTCTACCACCCCCTACTCTCTCTCAAACTCTCACACTCTCTCCCATCCCCCAATCTATCTCTCTTATACACATTCCCATTCCCCCCCTCTCTCTCTCACACACACTCCCTCTCCCATTGCCTACTCTCTCCCATCCCCAACTCTATCTCTCTTACACACTTCCATTCCCCCTCTCTCTCTCCCTCCCACTCCCTCTCCCATCGCCTACTCTCTCTCTCTCTCTCTCTCTCTCTCTCTCTCTCTCTCTCTCTCTCTCTCTCTCCCATCCCCTACTCTCACTCTCTCTCTTTGCCACCCCTACTCTCTCTCAAACTCTCACACTCTCTCCCATACCCTACTTTCTCTCTTACACACACTTCCATCCCCCCTCTCTCTCCCTCTCCCACTCCCTCTACCATTTCCTAATCTCTTTCTCTTCCATCCACCCTCTCTCTCCCTCTCTCAATCCCTCTGCCATTGCCTACTCTCTTTCTATCCCATCCCCTACTCTCTATATCTCTCTCTCCCCTCTCTCATTCCCTACTCTCTCTCTTTCACACACACCCATCCCCCCTCTCTCCTCTCCCATCCTCTACTTTTTCTCTCACTCACTCTCCCTCTCCCACTGCCTACTCTCACTCTCTCTCACTCTCTCTCTCTCTCCCTCTCTACTCTCTCTCTGCTACCCCCTACCCTCTCTCACATTTCCATCCCCCCTCTCTCTCTCCCTCTCCCACTCCATCTCCCATCGCCTACTCTCTCTCAAGGTACTCTATCTTCCCCTCTCCCATTCCCTACTCTCTCTCTTTCACACACATGCACTCCCATCCTTCTCTCTCTCGCTCTTCCTCTCCCACTCTGTCTCCCACCACCTACTCTCTCTCTCCCCCATCCCCTACTCTTAATCTCTCTCTCCCAACTTGTACTCTCTCTCACACTTCCTCTCTCTCCCATCCCCTACTTTCAATCTCTCTCCCCCATCCTGTACTCTCTCTTTGCCACCTCTACTCTCTCTCTCTCACACTTCCTCTCTCTTGCATCTTGTACTCTCTTTGCCACCCCTACTCTCTCACATTTCCTCTATCTCCCATCCTATACTCTCTCTGCCACCCCTACTCTTTCTCACTTCCTCTCTCCCCTCTACCATCCCCTACTTTCTCTCTATCTCTCTCATACACACAAATAGCCATTCCCTTGCCCCACCCCCCCTAGCTCTCTCTTGGTTTTGGTTTGCAATTTAGGTCTCAATAGTGTGTGCGCACTATAGCGCGTGTGCACTACCTTGAATTCACTAGCATTTTAATAGGGTGCACGCGCTATTCAAAGCTTTGCATTAAAACCAAGCCTAAGGCTTGGTTTTGCCTTGGAGATCCAACCCAAAGATTTGGAGTTTATAAACAGGTCTGAGACATGTTTTCCAGAAAACATACAAAAAATATTGATTTTTCTTGTGTGCTCCCCTTCAAGATTCTGCGTGGTTGGGTATCGATAAGATCAGGTTACATAACATTATAGGTCTCTGTGTTAGCTATCTAACCATATAATTTATTTTTAATTTGAACTATTTTAAGTCTTTCATCTATAATTTCTTTTGAATGTATGTTAATTTTTTGTCAGAAACCACCATGTACTAATTGGGCTGTAGATTTTAGCTCATTCATCAAATTTTGTAACAACTTAGTTTTTTAGAAACTAGACTCCATTCTACACACTTTGAAAAAAAGAAGTTTTGATTTTACATTATTTTTCAATCATTTCTAGGGGGAGCACACAGATATTTCACATCTTTGGGATGGGTCTAATTTAAAAATTCATTAAAAAAAAATTACACTTTATAAAATTACCCGAAAAATTTGGGATAAACTACATAGTGTTAGGTAACTTTTGACTGGAGTGATTAAAGAATTTCAAAAAAAAAGTTAAAATTTTAGGGGGTCCACCCTTTGTACTATGTTATGTTTTTTTGGAATAAATAGTACCACTTTCTATGGCCCCCTTTCTTGAGGACCTAAAACTAAACCATTTTGAAAAAAAATTAGTTGTTTAGAAACCAGATTCAAAGGACTACAACTTTTGTTTTTGTCATATCTTAAAATTTTGAGTGTAACTATCTTCAAATTCTTGTTGAAGTCCAGAATTTGCTGATTTTAGGAAAAAGGTGTCCACTTATACCTCCCTTTTGGCACCACAACTTGGTGCACTTACCCATATATTAATTTTCTTTTTGGTGTTGTAGTTGGTGTTGGTTTTCCATAAATTCCAAAGAGAAAGATTGTTGAAAAGAGATTGTTTGAAGTGTAGAACCTACCATGAAAACATTATTATTTTTTCAATGATGTCAAACCTGCTACTTTCTAGTGAGACAATTTCTTTTTGGTCTAAATGCTATCATTTGGTTGATTGATGAAGAAGATTTGAAAACAAAAGATAACAAGAGAACCTAAAGATAGGTTGAATTATTTAGTGTATAAAAAGAGTATGAAGACCAAGTAAGACATTGATGATATTATGTATTTTTGATCTACTTAAGGCTAAAATAAATGGTTACTTTAGCTAAGCCAAGAAGAATTGTTTTCATAAAAAGTGTTTTCCAAGCCTAGCTGACCAAATAGTGTAACCTAAACAAATTCTAGTTCAGGCCAAGTAGAAAGTTAGTATATGTTGAGTATTAGTAGAGTTTAGTAAGTGTTGAGCATTATGAAAATAATAGTAGTTCCCAAGCTAAGAAGACATAGCTAGTGCCAAGCACCCCAATATTGGTCAAGCATCAATAAACTATTATAGCCTAGTGAATAGTGTAGATCTCGAGTGATAGAAAAAAGTTTTAAATTGAAAATTTGATGAATCTCAACCAACTAATTTGATTTCTTGAATTATGTGAAGCATGTGGAAGATAAGTATGATGAGTTAGTGGCACAAAATTCAAGATAAACCATTTTGAGGTAAATTCAAGGAAGAAAATTAAAAGAATTTTCTAGAGGAACTAAAATGGAAAATTGGGTAGATTCATTGAATATTACCTAACCCTGAAATGGACAATTTTGGTTAAATGGAAAAAGATCTAATTTCTCTATTTATAGAGATACCAGGCTAGAAGCAAGGGTTTTCTAATGTGTAGCTTCTTAACTCTAGAGATTTCTTACTATATCAAGGCTAATCCTAGCCTATTTAGGGCTTCTATCCAAAACCCCAACCTATAGGACTTCTTTCCAATCCCCTTTCACCAAGAAAATCACCAATTAGTTCAAATTTCGATCCTTTAACTCCAAGTCACTAATTGTACAACATTTTGCCTAGTATCAAAAATATTCCCCAAGTGCCACAAGTATATCAAAACCAATTTTAGACTACCCTTATGAGGTTCATGACACATTTCATACCCTTCTACATCATCCTATTAAGTTCCACACACCCGCAAGCCTATCTTGTCATGTTTACTCTTGTAGCCATAAGAGCCCCTATTAGCCCTCCTAAGAACAAGGAACCCTCATTAACTCACAAAAAATCTTTAAAATGAATCTTGATATATTTAGGACTTTGATTCATAATGACCTAAGCTTTAATATTTTCCAAGTCTTAGGCTCCCATGGTGTTTGTACTATACAATTCCAGTTTGGCCCTATTTTGAGGGTTTTATGGGCAATGGCAACCAAACGCTTACCAAATGCTCAAAACTTTATAGACCTTCTCCTCCAATCTCAGGACACCTAACACCCTACTATACCTTTTACCATCCAAGATTGGCACATTCCAATCCTTTTCTCTCATTAGAATTCAATTACAAGCCTTCATTGCACCTTGTCAAGCCTTCCTTGCTTGCCTAGGGACCACTTGTAAAAATAGATTCTTGACTACCAAAAGCTCCAAAATATTTATTTAAATAGACTATAGGTGTTATTTCTTGATTTCAAAGGGCCATGATGTTTTAACCATGAAAGTTCAAGCTATAGCCATTTTAGTACTAGTGATTCAAAACTAGACAACAGGAACACAAAACTTAACTAATTTTTAAAAACCTATAAAATGAATGCTCAAGACCAAAAAAATTATGTAAATAATAAATAAATGATATTAAGGTAATACTCCATTCAAAATAGTAATCTATTCAATCTAGTTTCTATGTTCAATCCTTCAAATCACATTTTCTGTCAAGCAAAAACTCTCCTTGTTGCATATGTTGTCTATACTACTATATGTCCAACCCCTAAAAATGAGTTGAAAGGTGTTATTATAGTTTATCCTAACCAATTTATCCCTGGTTCAAAACATAACTACCCATATTACCTCTTTTCCAAATCTATGCAAAAATTGCGAAGTTGTCAATGAGCAACTTTTTGACAACTTTTGCAATTCAGGCCTCCAAACTTGACCAATTTGTTTTCAAACCTCATAAAATGAACCTAAAACACCTAAGGACCACTTTTGAATACTTATTTCCTCTTATTAGGTATTTTTCCATGTTTTTTCCTTCTTGAGCAATTTTAAGCAATTTTTGCCTATCAGGACCTAATTGGTGTTCACACTCAACTCCTTCTTAACCATACCTCCTAAACCTATCTTGGGACTTTATTTAGTCAGTAATCACTCAATAGTTGGTTAGACCAATTAAAAACCAAAACTTGAGTTAGGGTTTTACCTTACCCTAGGTGCTCCTACACCATTCTCCCCCTGCAAGGAGAAGCTTAACGTACTATTGGAGAGAGGAATTCCTTATTGATGCCATACTTCTTAAAATCACTCTTAGCAATCCAAGTTGCCTCAGCTTTAGGTGTATCTAACCACTTCACTAGATGTTTTTTATAAACCTTATTTATTTTACTCTTCTTGACCCTAGAATCCAATATCATCTCCTGCTATGGTTGTGTCCTTTTAGGTACTTGTAGGTCTAAGATATCCTTGCTGAGCTCTTCCTACTATTTTGCTTCATCTGCCTTTGGACCTTTGTAAGGCGTTAGGTCTTTGACATTAAAGATGGGAGAGATAGACATATCCTTGGGTAAGTCTACTTTGTAAGCATTGGGTCCATACTTCTCAAGTATCTTACATGCCCCAATCCTCTTCATCTATAACTTACTAGGGATGCCCTTCTATATCATTTCTTTGTTCAAATAGACTATCACCAAGTCTCCCACATGAAATTTTATCTCTCTTCTCCCCTCATCCTTCTTCTCCTTCAATTTTTTATTTACCTCCATTAAGGTTTTCTTAACCTTATCATGCACTTCTTTCATAGATCAAACAAAATTATCAGTATGCCTACTAATGTTGTCATTTTTTGGTAGGTCTCTTAACTCCATTATGCCCCTTGGATGTGTGCTATACACTACTTGAAAAGGGATTAATCCTGTTGTCCCATTCTTTCAATCATTGTAGGCAAATTCAGCCAGAGGTATAAGTTGCTCCCAACTCTATCCATACTCCTTGGTGAGACACCTTAAAAGGTCTCCTAAGACCCTATTGATGACCTCAATTTGAACATCTATTTGGGGATGGTAGGAAAAACTATGAGCTAGCTTTGTTCCCAGCCTTTTCCATAGGGTCTTCCATAATTTCCCCATAAATTTGACATCCCTATTAGCAATCATAATTCATGGTAAAAGATGTATTCTAACCACCTCCTTGAAGAATAGATTGGCTATATTGCTTGCATCATGTGTTGTCTTGCATGAGATGAAATAGCTCATCTTGTTGAACCTATCTATCACCACAAACATGCTATCTAAACTTTTCCTAGTACTCGGAAATCCCACTATGAAATCCATGTTGATCCATTCCCAAGGCCTATTAGGAATGTGTAGAGGTTGGTAAAGTCTTGCATTGGATGAAGTGCCCTTTGCCTTCTGACATATATCACACTATTCCACATACCTCCTTACATCCCTTTGCATCTTGGGCTAGTAGTAGAACCTTTCCACAAGGTCTAAGGTTTTGTTAAGGCCAAAGTGCCTAGTCATGCTCCCATTTTTCTTCTCTTGTATGAAATTTTCCCTCATAGATCCCCTTGGGATGAACAACTATTGACCATTGAAAAATAATCCATTTTTTTGGTATATTCAAAAAATTTACTATGGAAATGATTTTTAAAATTGGTACATACCTTGTAGGCCTCTAAAAATTTAGTGTCCTACTTATATAAGTCCTTGAATCCATCCAATCCTATGCTCTACAACTTGACCTCTTGTATTTTTAGTTGTTGACATTATAGTCAAGTTTTTTTAATAGTGACATGTACTTAATCACATGGTCATCAGCTACCGAGCTTACCTTGTAGTTTACTATGTCAACCAAGTAATTCAAGTTCTATTGAGTTCTACAATTGCTAATAAGTTCCAAAAATAGTATTCATTTTGCACTAAGCAATATCTACCAACTTTATACTTATTAGTGTAAACCAAGTTTCATAGTCTTTACTGAGTTACATAGTACAAACTGAGTTCTCCAGTGTTTACCATGTTTACAACATAAGTGATGTGAATCTAGTGTTCACTAATATAGGATGTGTCAACCAAGTGATTTAGTTTCTATGATAACTTTTACAATGTTCACTGAGTCACTAGTGTTGACCGAGTTCAAACTACTTGGAAGTGATTAGTATGAACTGACCTTCTACATCTATCAAAGCATGACAATACCAAGTGTTTACAATGGTTGCCAAATATTAGAACCTCAATGAGTTTATCTTCAAAACCCAATAACCAACACTTGGGCCAACTTGGTATATTTTGGTGAAACTTGTATTGTAGCCAACTTTGATGATTTATGATTTGGATTGGTATATATGTAATGTATTGTATCACATCCAAAGGAGTAAGAAAGAATATGGAAATATATGTGTAAGAGTAGAAGTGTGAATTAAGAAGGATACAAGTAGTATGAGTAGCAAAGATTTATCTATCACAATAAGGTGATCATTACATTCCAAAGGAATCTCAACTAGAAAATAAGAGTTGGAGAGTAGAGATTACCCACTAGTTCATCCTAATAGGTGGAATGGTTAAGTCCTTTCACAAGGTACACTTAACAGTCTTTTGCAAATCTCTTTAACAAGTGCATAATTCATTGTATGTTTTGTAAATCCTTTCACAAGATGGATCTAGTAGTCCATATTGCTTCTAAAATTATCGATCATCATAAGTGGTCATTTGTAAGCCTTAGCTAGCCAACTTTATACTATAGCACTAAAGCTTGTAGGTATCATTCACACCCTAGTTTTACTTTCTATTTGGAAGGTTTCTAGGTCACCATATCTTGTATTAAAGTTTTATGAATATTTTAATGCTTTTAGTTTTTCTTGTATGCAATTAGATTAGAATATATATGAAGCATTAATTAGTGAATTAAGATTAAGTTTTATTGGTTCCTGATTCATCTCTCCCCTCTCAGTAACCTAGCTTATCTTATATTTCCAACAATTGGTATCAGAGCTTTTTGGTTCTCAAAGAATAAGTTTAATAGCTCAAGCAAATATTAGAGGCAATGTAGGTATTCAAACATGATAAGGCTATTGACAATGAAAAGTTGGATGCGGAATAAGCTATTGGGAAACTTAAGAAGACAAAGGAGCAACTCTCTCAATCCTTGAAAAGAAGAAATGATATTTTAGTACAAATGAATGACAAACTTGACACTAAAGAAATAATTGGAGATATCTATTCAAAAATAAATTTAGATGAAGCTAATGAGGAAATCAAAGAACTATTAGAAAGGAATTACAACCTTCAAGAACAAGTCAAAAAGCTGAAAAAAGAACAAGAAATTTAATTAGTAAGATTGTGTGAAGTCATGGAAGAAAAAGACAAATCCAAAGATGAGATAGAAGGAAAGAACAACAAAATTCAGCATCTATCCCCTCAACAAATAGACTTCATTAATCAACATACTAATGCAAATGAAGAAATCATGAATCTAATATTGAAGAATGAAAGATTCCAAAATGATCTAAACACTAAAAAGAAAACCAATGAGAGGATGATGAAATCTCAAGAAGACATGCAATAGTTTTATAGAAAATTCAATACAGATAGAAAGGTAAAGCAAGAATAGGATACACAGAAGAAGGCGAATCATCTAAGCAAGGAGCTCAAAAGAATCAAAGGCCTACTTGTAATCACTGTGGTAAGTTAGGTCATACATCAAACAAATGTTGGAGTAATGGTAAAGCTAAATTCAATGGAAAATGTTAAAATTGCAATAAGCATGGTCATAGAGCTAATGAATGCAAAGAGAAACCTAAATTTGAAGGAAAATGTCATAAATGCAAGAAGCATGGCCACAAATCTTATGAATTCAAAACCAAGATATTGAACCCAGTAGAATAGATTGTGAAATCTATAATTGGTTGGCACTACATTACATGGTGTAGATGCCACTATTGTGGAGAATTTTGACACATTGGAGAAAACTATGTGAAACATGACATGAGGACAAGAGAGACCACTAGAAGATGTTTTATTTGTATAGAACTTGGACACCTTGCCAAGAACTATATGAACACTGGAAGAATTGAAGATGAAAAGAAATCCAAGGTTGACAACATCAAAAAGTGGATGAGGTAGCAATGGATTTTGAAATCTTCTGAGAATGTAAGTTCAAGCCATCAAGCACATGTCACTCAAGAATTGGGTGACTCAAGCATTTCTACTTGATCTCCCATAGGGATAACTAGAACTATGACTCTGAAGTGGACATCTTACATTAGTTCTAGTTAGTTAGGAGGAAAGATCCATATATGCATTCAAGATGCAAAGGGATCACCGAGGATCTAAGGAAAATCTAAACCTTACCGAGCTAGGTTAGGTTGCAAGAACTTGGCAAGGTCGAGATACACCAAATAATTATGTGGACATCAAGTGGTGAATGACTCTAATGAGCACTACGATCAAGCTGAGTGAAAGAAAAAATTTCATCAAACAAGTGATTGTACCAAGCATTTATGGTGATTGGAAACTAAAAATTTTAAAAGGAATAGAATTTAATTCATTTATCGCCTTGAATTTTCAAAGAGCTATTTGCTAAGAGCAATTTCTATTCTTCCAAGCAATCTATGTGTTTCATTGCTGAAGAATTTTTTGTTTTCATAAACCCTACCAAGCATGGCATCATCCAATAGAAAAATCAAGAAATTATCCAATATGTTGGTTCAAGGAGTTGATTGGAACGCACAAACTTCAAGTTGAGTCCAAAAATTGCAAAAGCACTTGATCCATCTAGAGCTTAGTCATAGATTCCAAGAAAGATACTACTTATTAATGATATTCATTCACATTTTCATTGTTCAATTCAAGACATTGGAACCCTAGAGATGGATGAGGCTCTAGAAAAGTTATGTGTGAATGGTGCGTTGAAACATGACCATCAACACTTAGAGACCAAGGGTTTAACACACATTCTATATATGCCTCAATATTTCTAGATAAAATTGATAAGGTTTATCCTTAGTTGTATACACAATGGGTAGCTATGGTTGGAGAATCCTATTTAAGTAATGAAGAAAATGAATCATCGAATCACACGGCTCCCAATGTTGAACAAGGTAAAGACTACCAAAACCCTACCTCAGGTAGAATTGGAAAGAAAAACTCCTTCCAAGTGGGATGGAAGAGGTATGAAGATCAGTAGTGTGATTGATATGGAGCTGAAATTTCGAATTCATGTGATAACACATAAAATCTATAGCACCAGTCATCTCAGCAATTTTTCATGTGAGGCAGTTGATCTAGCTCTCAAGCTCGTGAAGAACAAAATGTCTTTTGACTTTGCAGAGCTAATACTAATTCAATTCAAAAAGAACATGGAGAACATTAAAACTTCAAAGAATAACCTGTATAAGTTTGGTTCACTCTTAACTTTCTTATCCTTCTTTGGGCAAAAGTTTTTCCTTCAAAAGCTTAAGTCATATGGAGAAGAGATGTACCAATACTATGTTAGATTAATGAGTATATAGTAGAAATGGTTGAGAACTTTATTAATATCATGGATAATTATTTTGATTCATTCAAGGAAAAGATGAATAACATATTTAGAATTCCTAAGAAAACTTGTAGAAGATTACAAGGATGATGTTTGTTTCATGGTGGACTATGACAAAGTGTAAATTCAAGCATTCAAACCTAGAGTGGTGTGAGTTAAGCCTTTAAGCTATGAGGTTAACATTAATGACACCAAGGATATTGTTGAGGAACTATTGAATGACCTTGTGGATCCCAAGGCCACATATTTTCATACTTATGATGAAGCCAAAGCAAGAATATAACTTGGAATTAAGCTTCCTCAAGCAGGTAACAAAGGAAAGAAGAGGATAGAAAAATTGAAGCAAACAAGTTCTACTCTCCTACTAACAAAAGGAAAAGTGGATGATGTGGAAGAAGATGATGCTGAAGATGAGGCAGAAGAAACTAAATTAGAAAAAGAAAAGCCAATCAAGAAGAAAGATAAGGTTATCATAACCAGAGCTACCAAGTCATCTACTACAATATTCACTAGAAGAACATCCAGATCAAGAAAGAAATTTCAATTAGGTGAAGAAAAACTAGAGGATATTATTTTCAAAAGACCTTCAACTACATTTCAAGAAAAATTAAAAGAGATTGATGCAGGAGCTGGCATGGAAAACTTCAAATCTCTTAGATATGAGACCAGGAATGCAGATGAGAAGAAGCAAGTTGTAGACATGATTATGTCCAAGTTGGGTAAATGGAAATATTCACCTAATCAACTTGCACAAAAAATTCCCAATGAGCTTATGGAAAGAGTCAAGCCTAGATGGAAACATGCTAAGAAGACTGCAAAAAATATATTTGAATAGACTCTAAGGCAGCTCATGTCAAGTCTTAATGATAAAGAAGAAAAAGAGTCCATGAAGAGAAATGAAGAAGAATTTATTCTGAAATTCAACACTTTCATGCTATTGGTTAATGATATTGACCATGTGGTGAAGATAGCTACTATTACATGGAAAAATATCTACAATCTTCATCAAAAGAGTGATTTTCTTGTTCAGGCTAGTGATAAAGATGATGATGAAGATGATAAGGAAGAATAGGACAATAATGATGAGCAAGATATAGAAATAAATTATGTTAATCTAGATAATGAGGAGCAAGAACATGAAGATACCAAGGACAATATCCCTAAGATTTAGAGTATTAAGGAAACTAACTTGAAGATTGTAGCAATAGTTATGGCCTCATTTCCTCACTCTTCAAGAAAAGCTATAAAACCATTAAGCTTAGAGAAAGCTTCTATTGAGTTGGTTGTGGCAACCACTACAATTCTAAGAACCCATCCAATCTCAACACCTATTTAGCTAGGTACTATATTGACTAAAGTGATTAGCACTTCATTTACCAAGCAGCTAGTGCTTCCTCCTTCATTAGATTTGGCTACACAACAACTAGGTATTTCTACTATCAGTAGAATATCTACTTTTCTTGCTAGTCCTTCTATTTTTATTATCATTACAATCACAAGTGTGCAAATAGTTAGTGCAAAGATAGTTGAGAGTAAGCCTCAATCGAGTACCAAAGTTACAAGAAAGGGAAAAGAAAAAGAAGAAGACATTGATCATGATGAGGATATAGTTATCTTGAATTGGGATATCTCTACTCTGAATCCTAATCAAATGCATATAGTAGATTAAATATTGTAGAATGAACCTAAGCAACAGAGGCTTATAGAGGAGAAAAGAAGAGAAAACCAAGTGCTAGAATATGCAAATAACATACTTGTAGATGCACTCAGTATTGAGGTTGATAATGTTGGTGTTTTGAAGTGCTACAAGTTTCAAATTACCCTGATGAGAACAAGACACATCTAGCGGTAACTAACTCCCATGCTTAACACATCTTTTTAGACATCGGACCAACTATAAGGCTAGACCCTTCTTCTACATTAGGCTCTGCAAAACCTATGTGAGTGGACCTCAGATTCAATTAATATGGTACTAGTGCTAAACATATTCCTTAATCTAACAAAGTAGATAGAACCCTTATATCTCCTAATACTTATTCAATAAAAAAGATAAGTGGTAGAAAATTCCAACTCTATGAAATCCTCAAGCTAAGTGAGGGTAACACTTTCTAACTCTTCAACATGAAAGAGAAAAACAATTGATTAATGATGTTGAATTCAGCATAACCCCAAATATGCAAGTGTATGAACAAGTGATCATGTAACTAATTAGTGCCTTATCTATTGGGTAATTCCATGAATCAAACACAAACATATGGATACTTGAGACATACTAATATATTTAGATATTTGATCTATCCATTCACCTTGTAAATAGACATCTATGTCCATAAAGATCTCATTACTTACTGAATATCCTCCTGATGAAACCTACAACCCTATCATGGTAAATAAGAATTTACTTGGCTCTTCATTCCAATAGCAAACTTATCTAGACATACAACCTTAAGGGATTGCAAATGAGTTTAAGCTCTTTGTTCTCAAACACAAAAAATTGTAGACAACAAAGGAAGGAGATGAGAATCAGAATGAAACTAAAGATATTTTTTCTTAATTATATTCATTTCCTTGAAACTAGACATTCATATGCATGAAATTAAAACATAAAAATGCCTAACAGATCAAAACTAGTTGTATTATCTTCATTATTGTTGTTCATACAAGAGAAATTATTGAAGAAAATGTGGTGTCACAGTGATGAAAACCCATCAAAATTGAAACCATTGGTCTCATAGATTTGAGAAAACTCAAGATTGGAACCCCTATGGTATCATAGAAGTAAGTCTCTTTCTCTTCAAAACTCAAACCAACTGGTTTCATAGTCAAAAACTAGAACCCCCGCAATGGATGAAAAAAAAAAAGATATAGAAGAGGATGAATTATTGGATCCGATCTAAGAATGACATGTGTCCACTTGAAATTCCATCCTTTGTAGTTGCGAAATCTCTTTCATCTTTCTACCCATCTAATTTGATTTTTTTTTCATCATTATCCTATAACAAACTTGGGAGTATCTCTGCTGAATGAGGAAAGCCATTGAATAATGACTCCAACTTCAATTCCCAAAATTCATCACATCTGAAAACATAATATTCTCAAAACTGAAAATTGGACCCAAATTATACTAGAATGGCATAATATCCTCAAAACTCTTACAAAAACCTTTTACCATGTGTTTTTACCAAGCCTGTAACTGCATCTTCAATTTTTGTCCATTTCATTGAGAAGGCCCCAAAATTTACATTTTTTCCTATAACTCAAACTAGTGAATTCTTGTAGAAAAACTAACATCATAATTGGAAAGTTCATCATCTCTCAATTCTGACGATATATAATATGCCTGTATTCACCTCTCAAAAACTCTAAGAATCTCTGTTTGGAAGAAATACCCCCTCTGCTATGACTCTAGTCTACATCTTTTGAATTTTTCAAAATTTCTAAATTTCTAAACTTTATACTTTAGATTATATCATTTTTCAATTTAAAAATCTTTGTATAGGACCCTTTTGAGAAAATATTTTAAAATGACATTTTAAAATCATTTTATTTTTTCCCTCATATTGCCCCTTGGGTCAAACTTCCTTTGACTGGGCTGCCATGTGGAAGCACCTAATTGGATGAGCACTGCATCTTCACCTTCCACTAAGTGCCACATGGCACCCTCTGACTAGTGCATTCGGAACTACTAGATGCCAAGCTACATAGGGCCACCTTCTTACACAGTAAGCATCTTTCTTGTGCCTTCCATGTCACCACGGACTGGGTCCTTGCTTGCTTTATTAAAATTTTGCACATCTTTGAGAAGTGGAGAAGTACTAGCCATTGATTCTGTCCATGTAGCAAAATATTAACGTCTATTTTGGGCTATTGTTGATCTCCACATCATTGATGACATCATCTTCTTAGATTACATGGTTGGTCAAAATTGTACTCTACCTTCTAACCGACCACGGGCCCCATTCTTGCTTGCCTTATCAAAAGGATCATGTCTTATGAAAATATCAATTGTGAATGGAGAAGTATTTAAATGTTTAACAGAGACCCCACCCACTCAAGGTGGGACTAAAAGGCTTAACAAGAATTTTGACTCCTCTTACGACATACTTCCTCCATTGTTGTGTCTTAGCTATACTCTATTTCAACACCTCCTCTCTATCAATCCAAACTCTTCATAATGTCCTTGAGTTAGATGTTGATCAGTGTTAGACAACCATGCATCATGATCTGCTATTGCATCCTTATCATTTTCATCAATAACAATAACAGTGAGTTTTGCATGAAATTTCTTTACTAACTTAGTAGTTGTTGCCATAGTCTATTTTGTACCATCTGTAAGGTATGGATTTCAATCCATAATTGGTAGAAGCACATGTTTAAAATGCAATATATCCACTATAGTTATGCAATCCTTAGATGTGCGCACCTCTGCTCTGACTTTCTTTGAAGAAATTTTCCTACCCTTTGATTTCCCATACTGGCTCTGTGGAGCTCCCCGTATTTTTATCATGCATTATGACTACATCTACAACTTCATCATACCATTTGAACTATTCCCATATGGTGTCTTCTATCATCTCCCCTTCTCAGCATGTTGCCTCCTCAATTTTCTCCTACAACTTCCAGACTGGTGGCTCTTCTTTCCTTGCATGGGGTTTTCCTTGACTACCATGGGCTAACTTTTTGTTACCTTCCACTCATATTGTGGGTGCTCTATTATGTGTGGGTTACCTCTTCTTTTTCAATGAGGCTCCTTTTACTATGTCATTTCCATGTATTAGCTATGCCTAATAGTATACAAAACATGCCATGAGCTATGAATCTATCACTACATTTTAAAATGAATTGCATCATGGTGTTTATGCATGGGCATGTTTCCCATTTCAATGTCCATATCTTGGACTAAGTCCACAGCAGCATAGTCTTTAGATTTCATTCTTTTACTGTGTCTAGATGTAGGCTTTAGCTTACTAGCTAGAGTTATTTCATTCAAACAAATTGAAGTCAATTCTTCTTGGAGTACATCCAATTTTCCTTAAGTATTTTGAAGGAATAAAGAAAGTGCCTCAACTCTAGCATTAGCCTCTACTTTGTATGCCCTTTCACTACACAAAAGGCTTTCAAGGACTTGCACTATGCTTGCTCTTTCCTCATTTTTTTATTGAAGGAGTTCCTCCATTTCCCGTTCTTGTTCATCAACTCTAGCTTCTAATGTTGCAACTTTCGATAATGCATCCTATTAAATTATTTTGATCCTTCCAACTTCCTACACCAAATCAGCCTTCTCCCTCTCTAAAGTTTACATGTTCCTTTCTAAGCTTTCAATTATAGTTAATCTTTCCATAGCCAACTTTTGAATTTTTTATTTCACCTGTTGTGCTAGGGTAGCCTCATCATAAGCTTTTTCTGCCAACTCTATAGCTCTCTTGGCCTCCTTCCCTGAATGAACCTATTTCATGTATGGCAAGTAATTCATGTCTCCCTTGCTTTATCTGAGTGGGGCTTGGCAAGCTATGGGTCAGTAACTTTAAGTATATAACTTCACTAATATGCTTGAAACCTTTAGTTCATCAACTCAATCTCAATGTTTTAATTGAGTGATCACCTTCCAAATGCATAGATCAAAAACATGCCAAGGCTTACTCCACCTAGAAACCACCCATCTTGATGATGTATGTTGGAGCTATGATCATCTTTAAAACAAAAATTTGAAACATAATCATTGTTATTTAGCCTTTATTTGATCATTATGAAAGTGGATGATCCTCTTCAAAACTTCAAATTAATATCTATTTCCCCCTTTTATCTTTGTTACATTCTCCCATCAATTTGATGATGCTAGATGGGCTTGAAAATGGGTCTGGCTAAAAAAAATCATTTTCGAACAACTAATGTCTCAAACTAATCCATTGAACCCATCATACTAATTAGAACCAAGTTTGACCACTAATCGATCAATTGAAATTCATTTTATCACTTTCTTGCAAATTGTTGACTTTATGCCAAGGGGTCCTTTGACTAGCTTTGAAAATCGATCTGGACACCTGGCTAGCCTATGAAATCAAACACACTAATTCTTAGTTTCACATACTTGAACCCCATTGAATCTTATCTCCTAAAAAATCCTCATTCAAAATATATTAACTGATAAAGTTTCCTTCCCAGAAGTACCTGCAAGAAAACATGTCAAAAAATAATAAATTGTATTCAGATTTGGCTTTGAAAACTATGTAAACTAACACCTAGGGGCACAAAAACTAGGACATTGATTCACTATCATAGGGAGAGTATAAATCTTGGATTTGGGCTCATGACAAATAAAAAGATACATTTGGCCAGCAATCAAAGTGAGCTACTCAAACTTTGTAGACTAGAAACACCAATAGAAGAGCATTTTTTGCAAATGTAATGTACCTTGAAAAGCATGCAAATGAATTCTTTTAGATTTAAAAATTGGCACGCTTAAAGTATTTTTAGAATATAACATATTGGTATAATCCATTCGATCTCACCTATCATGGATTTCAAGTTATGATTTCATGAATAGGGGTACTGAAAAATTTGCATGTGCTAACACCAGTAAAAATTTAGAAATTGCATTTGGAATTGCGTTTGAAAACTAATAAAAAAAAAATTTCATAATATTGAAATTGAAACATAGTGAGTCTCTAACCTCTAAAATTAAATTCAAAAGGAAATTCATCATTTATATCCACTGGGTCAAAGTTATAACAAGTCAAACAGGGCCTTCTAGAATTCTAAACAATTCATATTAGCATGACATCAGTAAATGACAAACTTTGAGGGATTCAAAACCTAGTCAAAAAGATTTGAAATGACTCAAAATTTGAAACCTAGGTTCTTTTGTATGGACACTAAATACTCCCAAAGTGGTGAGTTATCAAACATAATTGAATGTGCAATATTCAATCGCAAACACAGCCTCCTATCACTGTTTGACACTTAGGCAAAAATGCAGATTTGACAATCGCTCAAAATGGGATCTTATGGAACGCCTCAGAATGTTAATTTATAATCATGGGATGAGTGGACATATTGAATGTAAGGTGTTAGAAATATTAAACACCTCCTATGCTTCAAATGGATAGTTGGGTACATGTGCATCAAAAAGTGCTTAAAGGGCTTGATTTCTCAATAGTACTCAAAATCGAGGCATCAATTTTGAGTCCCAATAGTGGCTCTATCTGGGGATGCATGTCCCTTGTGGGCATGGCAAAGATTCATATCTCTAGAAGAAGTAGACCACACACTTAATAGAAGAAAAATTATCTCGAACAACTTTATTGAAAGCAAGAAAACTACTCCTACTATGTACAAGTAATACCCTAGGCCATCGAACTTCAAAAAAACTTCTTATCTCTATCATACATCTGGTTTTCATCTACATTCTCATGAGGTAAGCTGGAAATATTCTTCATATCAATCTTTACAATTAGATCAACATCTTGAAACACACCACTTAGCAAAACTGCTTCTACACCTTCACTTTCAACCACTTACTCATTATGAAAGTTCTGATCAGCATGCTCAAAAATATCAGATTCAAACTAAAAATCTTCTTCATAATTTAATCATGCATATTATCACTCTTGAATATGAAAGCTTCATATTCAACATGGGGAAAAAGATCATGGATACCTTGAAAATGTGTATCCTTATGCATAACCGGATGGTACTCAAATGAGCAATTAGATTTGTACTCACACATGTGATCAATGTGATAATCTAAAACTAATCCAAGATCTTCAAATGATTCTTTAAAATCAACAAATAGTTCAGCCATCATGTAAAAATATCCATCATAAAACTTATTACAAACTGCATGCTAATTTTCAACAACAACTTCGTCAAACACCTTGTTATCCATATTATGAGATGCAACATCATCATCATAATCATTGTTAAATGTAGAAGAAGAAAAATCTGATCTCTTATAGTAATAGGATAATTTATCATCATTAAACTCATTCTCAACTAAATTTGAAACTTCCATGTGCTCTTCAAACAATGGATTGATAACTCCATAAAAAGATCCATTTTGAACACTTTGACAAAGAATGGGTTGAACATCATCACAATCCTCATCATAAAAAGCTAACACTAGTATACATTTTAAACTCATTACCCATTTCATCTTCATGGAGACTTTCAGCATGTGAAGAAAAATTAGAACTATATGAAGAGTCACCATCCATTCCATCAACGAAACATGTAGAATATGACTCAATATTACTTGCATTGTCTTAATGAAGGTGATTCAAATGTCTTGCAAACCAATCATCTTTTATCTTATCAATAGGTGTTGATGCATTAACCTTGGAATCATTTGTATATTTTTGGTTACTACTACATATATCTTCAAGACATTCATCTACACAATTAGGTAATCCATCCTTATAAATAATATCTTTGTCTTTATATTGTGCAAACAACTCTTCTTCACAACTTTCAACCTCTAGCTGATTTGCACAATTCTGAAATACAATTTCACTTCCAAATTTAGAAAAGTAACTCATATCTCTACTAGCATAAGAGTACTTACTTCCACCATTGCTTTCTTCTTTCCAATTCTCATCTGATTTGTATGAAGATGAACATGTACTATCACTATCGTCTTCTTGACTTGAGTAACAACTCTCATCATTGTCTTCACATAATGCTTATTCACAATACATTAGATCAGCAATTTCACCTTCATCACTTGACACATCACTTCCATCTTCTTCATCCTCAGACTATGGTGAACACCTTTCCTCTTCCTAATTTGATATGTTTTCATCATAAAGAAAATCACCAATAGGAGAAGGAATGGCTAAAATTTACATCTTGTATGTAGGACTCATCAAGTGAACTATCTCTATCTTTTGTTGTTGTAATATTACCAACATATGCATTCAATTTAGAAAGAATGGAATCATTTTTTCTTTGCAACAAAGAGACTTTATCTTCACATGTCTTTAATTCTAAATTTTCAACCAAATCATGTACAACAATAGTAGTATCTATTTGCTGATTTGAAATCAAATACTCTTTATGAAATTGATTTGTTCTTTGCACCTCATCTTGTTGGCAAACACTTTTAGAGAAATAACTCTACATTAAGCCATATTTTATATTTTTTTAAATCTCTATTGCTGTTATGAATGCCTGATACAAAGTCCTAAGCTCTTTATCTCTTAATAGGTAACTCATCTTATTATCAAATGCACTGGTATAGACCACTAAACACACTTGATCATATGACTTATAACTTTTAGGAATCTTATTCAAAACTTTTGCAAATCTGATATTAAATTTAGGAACTAACTCACCATTCATAATTTGGATTTTCAAGAACTTACCAAAATAATCAAAGATGCTTACTCTTTCCCCAAACTACTTCATGAAGGCTAAAATTAATTCATCCCAAGATGAAATTGAACATGCTAGCAGAAAGGAAAAGCAATCCCTAGCATCATCTTCTAAAGGTTGAAAAACAACTTCATATGAACATCTTCATGAGCAATTTCAAAATCACCAACCAAGTCATTGAATATCTCAACATGATTACTAGCTGAATTTTCATGGTTCCCACTAAACTTCTAAAATACTTTCTGACATCATAGGGCATAGGGTTTGGAAAACCATGAATGCCATCAAAAAATAATGGCATAGACTGCTTGGTAGAAACACATCTATAATTCTTATCCATGGATTGCATACTAGGTGATGGGAAATTTGACATTTTCTTACAAATTTAAAACACATTCACCATAATCACTTTCAGAATTCATTACTTGCAATAGATCTAGAATTATTTCTACCAATCCAAATATTTGAACATACTTCAAAATGTTAAAACACTTTTGTTGAACCTATTATTCACCAAGTATGCTAAGATACATCAAACCATTCTCCTACTTAGGGCTGGAAAAAGCACTTCATGGAGAAGCTTTTGTGAAGCTTACTTTCATGGAAATGAAATCAAATGAAAGTGTAAAATACATTTAGTGTTGCTGCTTGAAAACATTGGTCTGTTGATTGGCATAGGTGTTAATTTCAAATCTTCACGCCACTGATCAAATCCTTATAGAGCCACCATCTCCTTGAGAAGAACCAAATGAAATCACTATTGTGATTCATTTTAACATTTAAATTTCTTATGAGAGAAAATCAATCAACACTTTAAAACTCATCAATCAGGAACTCATAGACTTTCTCTTCTTGTCTAAAAACTTAACATAACTTTCAGATTTGAATTACCAAGCTGCAAACTCTTTGAAAGCATTTATATATAACCAATCTACATTGGTACATAGATCCTTTAGATAGTCACCACTCATAATTGTGAGAAAGATTTAAAACATGATTCATAACATGACAAATTTGAACTAGATTTTCAACTTGTAGAATTTGCAAAACTTTAAACTCTTAAAAGAGAGAAACCATCTTTAAACAACTCTAACTCTGAATTTATAGTAGTACTTTGAAAACCACAACTAGCTAAATTGACTAGAAATAAAATCTAGTAACAACACAATTTGCATTCAATCCTTCAAAGCTACTACTATCTTGAACAAACCTTCACTGGGGTGCATGAAATTTTGAATAAGAAAACTAGAAAAGCACATTAGAGAACTTACTCCTACAATTATATCATGCACTTCTCTTGCTGTATTAATTCTCCTTTTTAAATTCTTAAGGTCTGCCTATCATTCAAATTCAATATAGTCCCTAATAGATTCATCATTTTGTTGTTGTTTTGAAATGCTATAGGTTTCAAATTACCCCAATGAGAACAAGACACATCTGGGGGCACCTAACTCCCATCCTTAACACATGTTTTTAAACACTGGGCCAACTATAAGGCTAGATCATTTTTCTACTTTAGGCTCTATCAAACCTAGGTGAGTGTACCTCAAATTCAATTAATATGGTACCAGTGCTAAACATATTCCTAAGTCTAACAAAGCGGATAGAAACCTTATATATCCTAATACTTATGCAATAAAAAAGATATGTAGTAGTAAATTACAACTCTATGAAATCTACAATCTAAGTGAGGGTTACACTTTCTAGCTATTCAACATGAAAGGGAAAAATAGTTGTTTAATGATGTTGAATTCAGCATAACACCTAATATGCAACAATATGAACAAGTGATCCTGTAACTGATCAATGCCTCATCTATTGGAAAATTCCATGGATCAAACACATACATATGGATACCTAAGTCATACTCATATATTTAGATATCTAATCTATCCATTCACCTTGTAAATAGACATCTATGTCCATATAGATCTCATTAGATACTAAATATCCTCTTAATGAAACCTACAACCCTGTCAAGGTAAATAAGCATTTACTTGGCTCTTTGTTCCAATAGAAAACTTATCTAGACATACAACCTTAAGGGATTGCAAATGATTTTAAGCTCTTTGTTCTCAAACACAAAACATTATAGACAATAGAGGAAGGAGATGAGAATTAGAATGAAATTATAGAGATTTTTGTTCAATTGTATTCATTTCCTTGAAACTATACATTCATATGCATGAAATTAAAACATAGAAATGCCTAATAGATCAAAACTAGCTATATTATCTTCATTACTATTGTTCATACAAGAGAAATTGCTGAAGAAATGTCATAGTGATGAAAACCCATCAAAACTAGAACCATTGGTCTCACAGATCTGAGAAAACTCAAGATTGGAACACTTATGGTATAATAGAAGTAAGTCTTTTTCTCTCCAAAATTGGAACCAACCGGTTTCACAGTAAAAAACCAGAAACCCCACAATGGATGAAAAAAAAGAAATATATAGAAGAGGATGAAATCTTGGATCTAATCTAAGAATGACATGTATCCACTTGAAATTCCATCCTTTGTAGTTGCAAAACCTCTTTCATCTTTCTACCCATCTAATCTAATTTTGTTTTCATCATTATCTTGTAACAAACTTGGAAATATCTCTGCTAAACGATGAAAACCATTGAATCATGAATCCAACTTTAATTTACAAAATTCATTACATCTAAAAACATAATATTCTCAAAACTAAAAACTAGAGCCAAATTATACTAGAATGGCATAATATCCTCAAAACTATCCCAATAGACCTTTTACCATGTGTTTTTACCAAGCCTATAACTGCATCTTCAATTTTCACCTATTTCACTGAGAAGGCCCCAAAATTTACATTTTTGCCTATAACTTGAACTAGTGAATTCCTGTGCAAAAACTAATCTCATAATCAGAAAGTCCATCTTCTCTCGATTCTAGCAATATATAATATTCCTATATTTTCCTCCTAGAAACTCCAAAAATCTTAGTTTGAAAAAAGTACCCCCTTTGCTATGATTCTAGTCTGTATCTTTTGAATTTTTCAAAATTTTAAAATTTATAAAATTTATACTTTAGACTATATCATTTTTAGATTTAAAAATCTTGGTATAGGACCCTTTTGAGAAAATATTTTTAAATGACATTTTAAAATCATTTTATTTTTGCCCTCATATTGCCCCTTGGGTCAACCTTGCTTTGATCTAGCTGCCACATGGCAACACCTGATTGGTTGACCACTACATCCTCACCTTTCACCAGGTGCCACATCACACCCTCTGAATGGTCCATTTGGCACTGCCACATGTCAAGTTGCACATGGCGACCTTGTTGCATAGTAAGCATCTTTCTTGTGGCTGCCATGTCACTGCATACCAAGGCCTACTACCACATGGGAACTTGGTGCTTGCTAACTTTATTTAACTTTTGCACATCTTCGTGAATTGGGAAAGTGTTGGCCATTGATTCTGTCCACGTGGTAAAATCTTAACATCTCTGTTGGGCTAATGTTGATCTCCATCTCATCAATGACATCATCTTCTTAGAATATGTGGTTAGTAAAAATTTGACTCTATATTCTAGCTGACCATGGGCCCCACTCATGCTTGCCTTCTCAAAAGGCTCATGTCTTTTAAAAATAGCTTATGTGAATGGAGAAGTATTTAAACATTCAATGGAGACCCCAACCACTCAATGTGGGAGTAAAAGGCTTAATAAGAATTTTGACTCCTCTTACGACATACTTCCTCTATTGCTATGTCTCAGGTATGCTTTATTCTAGCACCTCCTCTCTATCAATCCAAACTCTTCATAGCCCCCTTGAGCAAGATGCCAACAAATTGTAGACAACCATGCATCATGATCTACTATTACATCATTATCATTTTCATCAATAACAATAACAATGACTTTTGCGTGAAATTTCATTCCTAACTTAGTAGCTGTTGCCATAGCCTATTTTGTACCATTTGTAAGGTACGGATTTTCATCCATAATGGGTAGAACTACATGTTTAAAATGCAACATATCCATTGTAGTTGTGCAATCCTTAGATACGTGTACCTCTACTCTAACTTTCTTTGAACAAAGTTACCTGCCCCTTGACATCCCCTGCTAGCTCTATGGAGCTCTTTGTATTTCGATCATGCATTATGACTACATTTGTAACTTCACCATGCAATTTGAAGTGTTCCCATAGGGTGTATTTCATCATCTCCCCTTCTCAGCATGTTGCCTCCTCTATTTGCTCCTGGGGCTTCCAAACTAGCAGCTCTTCTTTCCTTGCATGGGGATTTCCTTGACTGCCATGGGCTCACCTTTTGTCACCTTCCACTCATGTCATGGGTGCTCTGTTATGTGTGGGTTACCTTTTCTTTTTACATGAGGCTCCTTTCACTATGCCATTTCCAACTATTAGTTTCCCCTAATACTATATAGAACATGCCACGAGCTACAAATCTATCCCTATATTTTAAACTAAATTGATTCATGGTGTTTATGCTTGGGCATGGTTCCCTTTTCAATGTCCATATCTTGGATTGTGTCCACAACAGCATTGTCTTTAGATCTCATTATTTTATTGCATGTGGATGTAGTCTTTAGCTTACTATCTAGAGTTACTTCATTCAAACGAACTGAATTCAATTCTTGTTGGAGTGCATCCAATTTTCCTTGAGTATTTTGAAGTAGTGAAGAAAGTACCCTAGCTCTAGCATTAGCCTCTACTTTATATACCCTTTCACTACCCAAAAGGCTTTCAAGGACTTACACTATGCTTGCTCTTTGCCCATTTTTTGATTGAAGGAGTTCCTCCATCTCCTATTCGTGTTCGTCAACTCTAGCTTCTAATGTTCCAACTTTGGATAATGCATCCTATTTAGTTATTTTGATCCTTTCAACTTCCTACACCAAATCAACCTTCTCCCTCTCTAAATTTTCTATGTGCCTTTCTGACCTTTCCATTATGGTCAATCTTTCCATGGCCAACTTCTAAATTTCTAATTTCATTTGCTATGCTAGGGAAGCCTCATCACAAGCTTTTTCTACCACCTCTACAGCTCTCTTTGCCTCTTTCCCTACATAAACCTCTATTATGTATAGCAAGTAATTCTTGCCTCCCCTACTATATATGAGTGGGGCTTGGCATGCTATAGGTTAGTAACTTTAAGTATAGAACTTCACTCATATGCTTGAAACCTTTAATTGATCAACTCAATCTCAATGTTTTAATTGAGTGATCACCCTCTAAATGCATGGATCAGAAACATGCCAAGGCTTACACCACCTAGAAACCACCCATCTTGATGATGTATGTTGGAGCTATGATCATATTTAAAACAAAATTGAAACATAATCATTGTTATTTAGCCTTTATTTGATCATTATGAAAGTGGATAATCCTCTTCAAAACTTCAAAGTAATATCTATTCCCCCCTTGGAAACATTAAACACCTCTTGTGCTTCAAATGGACAGTTGGGTACATGTGCATTAAAAAGCACTTAAAGGCTTGATTTCTTAATAGTACTCAAAATTGGGGAATCAATTTTGAGTCCCAACAAATAGTACTCAACCTATTTTGGTTCAATTAGAATAAGTTGTTCATAAATTCATTGAAGATCTAAATGGGCAAGAAAAATTTCTATAGAGAGTAGAGAAGAAATTTGAGAATAAAGTATTGGAGCTAGTTGCATAGAAAATTACAATATATCAAGTAGACTTGTCTACAATTCTCATCACTTTGGAAACCCCTACAAATAATGTTACTTCATTGTTTAGCAAGCTATGTGATACATCCATCTTCACTAAGGAAATCAAAGATAAACTATCTAAGATAGATGAAGACATGAAGGCAAGTGAAAACTAGTTGTCACTTGACCCAAGCTACCATTCTACTCATTAATTAAATATTATATTTTCTACTAATATTCAAATGGAATTACTAAGGGAAGAAGCCAAGATTAGGGCCACACTTGTAGGCATTCAAGGCATGCTTCTTCCAAACATGGATACATTGTAGAAACAAATTGCACATGCCAAAACTCTCATTCATGATAATAACTTCACCATATCACATGATTGCATTACATGCAAGCAAGGTGTTGCAAGAAAATTGGGACAAGACAGTGTCATTGATTTTGAAGGTACATTCTAACTTCATGTCACATTTGGAATTACCATGTAGCATACACCTTTGGCATTAATGTCAAAAAGGGGGAGAAGATGAGAAGAAGATGAGAATATGAGATAAGATAAAAAGGGGGAGAAGATGTAACATAAAGACATGAGATATATAGTAAGTAAATATATATATATATATATATATATATATATATATATATATATATATGTATGTATGTATGTATGTATGTATGTATGTATGTATGTATGTATGTATGTATGTATGTATGGGGGAGCATCATAATATTATACATATACATGTACAAACAATCAGAAAACATCTTTGACAAAAGCAATTTTGAAAAATCTCAAAAATAGAGTATGTTACCGAGTTGAAGATAGAGGATGGAGATTAAAGATTGTTTTGAACTTGAAATTTTGAAATTTGAGTTTTTAATTGATAATTTTTTTTCTCACTAATGCCAATGGGGGAGATTGTTGACATTATAGTCAATTTTTTTTATTAGTGACACACAATAAAATGGTTAGTAGCTACCAAGCTTATCTTTTACTTTACTATGTTAACCAAGTAATTCAAGTTATACCGAGTTTTCTAATTGCTATTGTGTTCCAAAAATAGTATTCAGTTCACACCGAATAGTATCTACCAAGTTGATAATTATCAATGTAAACTAAGCTTTATAGTGTTTACTAAGTTTCACAAGGAAACCAAATATCTCTAGTGTTTACCAAGTTCATAGCATTAGTTATGTGAATCTAGTGTTAACCAAGCCAAGATGTGTCAACCAAGTGATTCAATTTATATTGAGCTCAGAATGTTAGTGTTGAACAAGCAATGTAGTGTCAACCAAGTGATTTAGTTTATATATTGAGTTTTGTAGTGTTCACCAAGTCACCAGTGCTAATTGAGTTTAAACTACTTGGAAGTGATTGTATGAGCTAAGATTCTATATCTACTGAGAGCATGATGATTTTGAGTGTTGACAATGGTTGCCGAGTATCAAAACCTCACCGAGTTTGTCTTCAAAACTTGAGTACTAGCAGTTGGGCTAACTCTATGTATTTTGGTGAAACTTGTATTGTATTCAACTTTAGTGATTTATGTTTTAGATTGGTATATATGTAATGTATGACATCACATACAAGGAGTAAGAAAGAATATGGAAAAATATGTGTAAGAGAAGAAGTGTGAAGTAAGAAGGCTACAAGAAGTACAAGGAGCAACAAAGATTTATCTATCACAAAAAGGTTATCATTACACTCCAAAGGAATCTCAACCAGAAAATTAGAGTTATAGATCAGAGATCAGCTATTGGTTCATCCTAATAGGTGGAATAGTTAAATCCTTTCACAAGGTAGACTTAACAATCTTTTGTAAATCTCTTTACTAAGTGCATACTTCATTATATGTTTTGTAAATCCTTTCACAAGGTGGACCTAGTAGTCCTTATTGCTCCTCATATGGAAGGTCATGAGAAGTGATCATTTGTAAGGCTTAACTAGCCAACTTTATACTACAGTACTAAAGCTTGTGGGTATTATCCTCAGCCTAGTTTTAATTTTTATTTGATAGGTTTTTGGGTCACCATATCTTGTGTTAAAGTGTTATGAATGTTTTAATACTTTCAATTTTTCATGTATGCAATTAGATTAGAATACATAGGAAGGGTTAATTGGTGAATTAAGAATAAGTTTTATTAGTTCCTAATTCACCCCTCCCCTCTCAATAACCTACCTTGTCTTATATTTCCAATAGTTAGCAACCTCTTGCTCAAAGTATTTGCCACCTTGTTATTGGTGCCCTTCTTATGTTTAATAGTGAAAGAGTAGGACTACAAGAACTCCATCCATTTGATGTACCTCACATTTAGTTTTTCTTGTGAGTTGATAAAGCTTAGTTCTTGGTTGTCAGTTAAGACAAAAAACTCCATAGCCAATAGGTAATGCTTCCACTTCTTGAGGGCTTGAACAACTGCATAGAGCTCCAAGTTATATCTTGAATACCTTGTCTTAGCTTCATTAAGTCTCTCACTAAAAAATGCCACTGGCCAACCCTCTTGGCTCAAAACTACCCCAACTTCAATATTACTAGCATCACACTTCATTACAAATGGTTTCTTAAAACTAGGAAACACCAATTGTGGTTGAGTTTCCACTTCCTTCTTCAACCTCTATAAACTTTCATCATCCACCTTGGTTGATGTGAACTTGGTCTTATACCTCCTTTGATGGTGTCATTTATGGCTGCACAAATCTCACTAAACCTCCTCACAAACTTCCTATAGAACTACATTAGGCCATGGAAACTTCTAACCTCAGTAGTAGATCTAGGAGTAGGAAAGCTCAAGATTGCCTACAGCTTGTCCTTGTTTTTTTTGTAGATTCCCTTGGGATACTATGAAACCCAAAAACATTAGCTCCTCATTCATGAACTCACTTCTCTCAAGGTTTGTTGTCAACTTTTCTTCTTGAAGCTTCCTCAATACCATTTCTAGGTGTTTCACATGCTACTCCTTTGTCTTACTAAAGATCAAGATGTCATCTAGATATATAACAATAACACTCCTATATAGTATTTTAAGACCTCATTCATGACTCTCATGAAGGTACTTGGTGCATTGGTAAGGCCAAATGGCATGACCAACCACTCATAGAGACCCTCAATAGTCTTAAATGTAGACTTTCATTCATCACCCTTCATCATAATCTAATAATAGCCACTCTTTGGATCAGTTTTGAAAAATTACATAGCTCCACCTATAGAGTCCATTAGATCTTCTATCCTAGGAATAGGAAATCTATATCTGATTGTGATTCTATTGATTTCCCTAGAATCAATACACATTCTCCACTTACCTCCCTTTTTAGGTGCTAGGAAAAATGGTACTACACATGGACTGTTGCTCTTTGTAATCTTTCCTTGATCAAACAAATCTTGGACTTGTCTAGCTATTTCTTTGTTCTACTCTAGAGTCATCTTGTATGCAAATTTTTTTTGTAGTAATGCCCCTAGTATGAAGTCAATTTGATGACTTATGGCTCTATTTAGAGGTAATGTTGGTGTTGCTCCATAACAAATTATATCTTTGAACTGATCCAATAGGTTTTGTACCTCTACAAGTATAGGCATTAGTAAAGATGGCTTCTCCTCCTTGGGCTTCACCATAATCAAATACCTGACTCCTTCACTTTCCTTCAAGTCCTTGAGGAACTCTTTCCCATTCATCAAAAATTTCTTAGTAGTAGCCTTCTCTACCTTATATTCTTCCACAATGGATTGTATCCTATAGGTAACTCCATCCTTCTTGAAAGAATACTTGTTTTTGTTCACATGATGCACTACCTCCCTGTCATACTACCAAGGCCTTCCTAATAGTATATGGAAAGCATCCATGGGAATCACATCATATAGGATCTTGTTTTAATACTTCCCAATAGTTATGTATGCCCATACTTGTTCATTTACTAGTATACTTGATCCTTGTTCAACCAATTCACCCTATAAGGAAACATATGGGGAATATTTTTTAGGCCAAGCTTTTGGACTACTTCTTTCAATAATACATTTTTAGTAGACCCTAAGTGTATGATTGCATTGCATACCTTACCTAGTATCTTGCAAGTAGTCCTAAAAAGTGGTCTTCTTTTCTTGGTTTGCTCCTTTACTAGCTTCTTAACCAAGACTTTCATCAACATGATGTTTTCACCCTTCTCTATGTCAAGGTCCACTTCACCAACTACTTTTATATTATCTTCCTCTTTTACATAAGTGATCTTCTTATCTCCATAAAATTCTTTGGAAATTTGTAGGTTGGATGCCCCAACTTACCAATATTTTTGAAACGTGAACCTCTACTACTACTCCCATATCTACCTCTTCCTCCATTATTGGATCCTCTACCTCTAGTAGAGCCTTCCCTTTGACTAGACTCACTGACCTACTCATTCCATTTGGAATCTCAATTGTGTCTCTTCTCATTGGTCCTTCCACTAGAACCTCCTCTTGATCCACCTCTAAAGTCTTTACCTTTGCCACTACCTTTGGAAGTGGAGTCCCCTTTCTTCCTCAAATTATCTTCCACTTTCCTATCCATTTGAAAACATATATGTAACATAGTGAGATTGAAAAAGCTCAAGTCATCCTAAATAGACCACTTAAGGCCATTCAGATACTTTTCCACCTCAATGCGCTTTGCCTCTTGTACCCTTGATCTTAGAGTCAACTTTTGAAACTACTCAATATAGGTAGCCACATCAAGAGCCTTTTTCTTGAGATTATGCCTCTACTTGTGAATCTAAATCTCATAACCTTCTAGAAAATAGGTCTCATTTATCTTTTCTATTTTTCAGGCATATTAATGTCTTAAATTTGATATAGTTTTTATAGTTTGAACTTACTCTTTGAGCCTTGTGAAAATCATTTCCAAAATATTTGTACCAAGCAACTTTTGGCTCAATATGCCAAATCTTACCCAAGTGTTAACAGTAGGTGAAAAAAAAGTTTGGACTACCCTTATGAGTTTCTTGACACATTTCATACTATTATATGTCATCCTATTAAGTTTCACACACCCACAAGCCTATCTTGTCATTTTTGCCCTTGATGTCGTAAGAGTCCCTATTAGCCCTCCTAGAAATAGGGAACCCTCATTAACTCAAAAAAATATTAAAAATGCATGTTGGTGTCTTTGGGAGTTTTATTCCTGATGACCTAAACTTGAATATTTTCCAAGTCTTAGGCTCCCATGGCATTCATACTATACAATTCTAGTTTGCCCCTATTTTGAGGGTTTTATGGGCAAAGGCAACCAAGCTCTTACCAAATTCAAGAAAAAAATCATCACACCTTCTCCTCTAGTATAAGGACACCTAACACCCTGCTCTACTATTTCCCATCCAAGATTGGTACATGCCAATCCTTTTTCCTCATTAGAATTCAATTACAAGCCTTCCTTGCTTGCCTAGGACTCGCTTGTAAAAAAAAGCTTCTTGACTACCAAAAACTCCAAAATCCTTATTTACATAGTGTGTAAGGGCTATTTCTTTATTTCCAAGGGCCATGTTTTTTTTACCATTTAAGTTCAAACTATAGCCATTCTAGTACTGGTTATTGAAAACTAGACAACAGGAGCACAAAACTTAACTAGTTTTTAAAACCCTATAAAATGAATGCTCAAAAAAAAAAAGAAAAAAAAAAAAAGGTATGCAAAAAGTCAACACATGATCTTAAGGCACTACTCCATTCTAAACAATAATCTATTCAATCTAGTTTCACTATTCAATCCTTCAAATCATACTTTCTATCAAGAAAAAACTCTCGTTGTTGCATAAATTATCTGTACAACTATATGTCCAACCCCTAAAAATGAGTTGGAAGGTGTTCTTATAGTTTCTCCTAACCACCTTGTCCCTATATTTGAACTATAGCTATCCATGTTACATTTTTTCTAAAATTGTGCAAAACCTATTAATGTAATTTTGCAAAAATTAAAAAGTTATTAATGAACAACTTTTTGACAACTTAGCCTCCAAACTTGACTAGTTTGTATTCAAACCTCACAAAATGAACCTAAAACACCTAAGGACTTCTTTTGAACACTTATTTCCCTTTTTTAGGTAATTTTCCATGATTTTCCTTATTGATCAATTAAAAGCATTTTTTGCCTATCAGGACATAATTGGTCTTCACACTCAACTCCTACTTAACCATACCTCCTAAACATATCTTGGGACTTTATATTGAGTACTTATTTACTCAATGTTGGATAGACCATTGACAAACCAAAACTTGAGTTAGGTTTTTACCTTACCCTAGGTGCTCCTACACCATTATGATGTGTGAGAATATAAGGAAGATAAGAAGTTGAGGGTGTTGCTTCATTTGGTGGCCGAATAGAAGAGACTACAATTGGGTTACAAGGAAAAAAGGTTTAAGAGGTTGAATTCTTGAAGGCTGAACAAGATGTCAAAGATGAAGAGTATGAATGCCAAGCAAAATGGAGGATTGAACCATAGATCTTAAACTTGCAAGTGAGTTCTATCTTTTTTATCAGATTAAGTCCTACTGTTACTTTCTAAAACATGTACTAGTGTGGATAAATCCTTTGGATAAAGGTTGACCTAAAAATCATTTGTAAATTTTTTAACCAGGTGATATTCTACTAGAATCTTCTAAAGTCCTCTAACAAGGCTCACTCCTAATAGGGTGATTAAAATCCTTTAACCAGGTCACATTGAATAGTCTGTATTGTAACCTTTAACAGGGTTAGAATTTAACATGGAAAAACTTTAGAAGAGTGAAATTGGGTCATATGTTACTAGTGGTTTTTTTCCAAATTGGATTTCCTTGTAAAACCCTTGGGTCAAATTGTATGAATGAGTTTGTAGCATTTTATGTTTACATTTATGCAATGTTATTTTGACCTAGGACAATGACCTACTAAGTCAATGCTATATTTGTACATTTGGACCTTGGATAAAAAATTCACCCCCTTTCTTAGTTATTCTAAAGAATTTCAACAAATCTATCTCTTGTGAGAATAGATGGAACAATTATCACTCGTTGGATTCAAAAGAATCACTTAGATCCAATGAGTGCTAAGTGTTCCATTTATTCTCATGGGAGATAGATTCATGTGTGAATCAATTCAAATTGACCTATTTTTCATAAGTATTGGTTCATACATGAATCCATCTCTCATGAGAATAAATGGAACACTTATTACTCATTAGATATATGAGAGAGAATAAATGGAACATTTAGCACTCATTGGATATCTGATGCTCACATATCCAATGAGTGTTTAAATGTTTTTTTTATGCTCATGAGATATGGATTCATTTGTGAATCAATACTCATAAAAAATGGGTCAATGTGTTTGACTTAAAAACTAAAAAGCTAAATCATGATAGCAATATCAGAATTTGACTTGTGGAAAAATATCACCTATTTATCAAATGTAAATCATCATTTTTATTTTAAATTTATACACATTACAAAATTAGCTAGTCATTTTAATCTATTTGCATGTATGTATACATAAATAAAATTAAGTGTGATTATTCATGATTATTCATAATATTTTGTATATTAAATTTGATAATACTAAATATATTTATTTTTGTTGTATTACACACACATGCACACACACATATACATATATGTGTATATGCATATATTGGTATATATACTTATAAATAATTAGAGATATATATACATATATATATATACACACATATATATACATATATATATACACACATATATATACATATATATATATACACATATATATATATATATTGGAGAGAGAGAGAGAGAGAGAGAGAGAGAGAGAGAGAGAGAGAGAGAGAGAGAGAGAGAGAGAGAGAGAGAATCTTATTTGCATGACATCTCACCCTCCTCCCCTCAAGAATAAAATGTTGCCTCATTTTATATAGATTGATTAACTAAATTAGGCCTCTAACATATCTAATCAAGATTTAAATATTTAGGAAAAAAATTCAACCTAATATGTTTCTATTAAATTGAATATTATTCAAAGGATTCAAGATCTATTATTTAACAAACAAGGAATAATTAAATTATTAACTAAATATGCATGTATTAGACTCCCAAGGAACCAAAATTTGTTCATTGACTCTTGTCCATGAGTATTTAAATAGCTTTCATTTCTTATTAAGGCTAAAACAAGTTTTTTATAGGGCACTAAAAAGCACAATTGTTTTATAGAAATATAATAAATTGAAAGTCCCAAAATGAAATAGTCTTTTGACTATTAAACACACCACAATGATTTCCAAAAAAACCTTGCTAAAGTCAGCACCAAAGCTAGCAACCCAAGAGATACAACTAAGTGCCTAACTAGTAGAAAACAAAACAAAAAGATAGACAACAAAAAGGTTGAACTAACTAGGCTAAAGCTTCCTCCTTGGCTTTTAGTTCCCATTGCATACTTTGTATCTTCCCAGTGGCCTATTTGATATGTTTTTGGTCTATATAGGTCTCCTTCTTTTGTTTCTTATTTTTGTTGGAGTGATTTTGTTTGCCAAGTCCACCCTTTGCTTCATCCTTTTTAACTTCCTCTAGTTGAAGAACCAACTTCACCTCCCTGCCCTAGTATGAATGGATCAGTAACCTATTCAAACACTCAATTGAAAAGTCCAACATACCCTGGCATTTAGTCAGCACGTCCTTGGTGATTTTAAAAGATTTTTTTGATTGGATCCACTCTAACATTTCCTAATTGTAGGTGCATTTACTACAATGTATTTCCCTCTTGGATCCTAAACTTCCCTTTGTCATTTTCCAATATCCTTACTATCCCAAATATGTTGAGAAAATTTCATTACAACTTTGACCTTTTTTATTATATTTTTTCTCTTAATACCTTATTGTTGTTCATGTTTCAACTTTCCTCATTCTTAAAGAATTCCATACTTTAATTTGAAATTCTCTACTTATCCTCCTAATGCATTATTTTGAGATCAATTAATTTCTATTGTTGATTTTCTTATTCACATATCTAATAAATTCTAAGTGGTAGATGTTTATTCTCACAAGAGATGGATTCATGTGTGAATCAATACTCAGGAAAAATTGGTCAATGAGTATGACTCGAGAACTACATAGTTAAATCCTAATAGCAATATTGCAATTTTACTTGTGAAAAAATATTGCCTATTTATCAAATGTAAATTATCTTTACTTTTATCTATTTTATACACACTACAGAATTAAGTAGTCATTTTCATCTATTTGTATGTATCTATATATAAATACATATGAAGTGTGAGGTATTAAATTTTAAGATAACATTAGTTATTTATTTGTGTTCTATTATACACACATACACATATACATATATACACACATAAATATATGCATACACACACACACACACATACATATGTATATACATATATATATATATATATATATATATATATATATTTGTTTACATATATGAATGTATATATACATATATATGTATATGTATATATTGTTGAAAATATAAGGATTAACTAAGAAGAGAAGGTTGAATCAGTTACCAAAAAAATAAATCCCAGATCCCTTAGATGTCAATACAAATCAAAACCAAGCTCTACTACAAATGAAAATAATATGTGACTCAGTTAGCACTGAATCACTCGGCAAACACTAAGATTCTCTATTACTCAGAATTTACTAAAATATTTACTTCTTAAAGATTTTTAGTGTTATTGACCATGATTAACTTAAATTCAAAAATAGAAAGAAAATAGCATGAACACATATGACACCAATACTTAACATGGAAACCCAATTTGGGAAAAACCACCAATTACAACTAGTTACCTTTTTTCACTCTACTAAATTGAGCCCTATTAGGAGCCAACCTTGTTAAAGGTTACAAAATTCACTACTAGGCATGACCCTATTAAAGGATTTAATCACCTTGTTAGGAGTAGCCTTATTAGAGGTCTTTAGACACTTCAATCTATAAATGGCACCTTCTTAGAGGATTTGGCAAATAGTTGTTAAGCTAGCTCTATTTAAGAGATTTGATACACTACTACAATTATTAGAGAGTAACAATGATACAACCTGATCACTGATACAACTAAATTTTCTAATTTCATATCTTTTTTTTGGCTTGAATACTTGATCCTCCTTGATTGGATAAAACTTCATAGCTTGGTCAACTCAGGATACTCTTCTATCCTTCCCTTTCAATTCCTTGGTTTGACTTTTTTTAATCCCATGCTTCTCTCATTCAATCCCACAATTTTAACTTATATCTTTTTCCTTATCATGTCAATTTGAATACACTTACAAATATTCAATATTCATCACTTAAGTTAGCTAGACTTAACAAATAAATTCATCAAACTAAATATGTTAATTCAAGAAAATTCTTCATTAGCTGAACCAGCTCGGTCAACACTAACTTGGAAAAGAATTTCTTTAGACTTCCTTTGTTAACTATGTGAACTTGATTAACACTGCATCCTAAACTAAATTCCTTCACTAATCGAGTGAGCTTGGTTAACATGGTGGTTCAAAGCCAACTTCTCTATGGTGCCTATGTAAACTTGATAAACATTTTCTTGCAAACTTCCTTTGGTTGCTGAGTGAACTCAACAAATTTTGTCTTTGAACTTGATTATCTCTGGAATGCTCAACAAACATTGGAAACTATCTTCATCGCCTAAGTGAGCTTGGAAAACACTAACTAGTAAAGACTTGATATTTTTTGTAACATCAAAAACAATATACATTTGAACAATTATATTCAACATATATATGTATATGTATATGTATGCATGTATGTATGTATGTATATGTATATGTATATGTATATGTATATGTATATGTATATGTATATGTATATGTATATGTGTGTGTGTGTGTGTGTATGTATGTATGTATGTATATAGATATATATACATATACTCTAAGCTCAAGTTTCCTATTAGTGTCTAACACTTAGTCATTTATAAGTCAGCATTGGATAGTCATCACCACAACCAAGCCATCTAGAGAAGGTCAAGCTATAGAGGACTTGTTTATATTTTATCACATATGTTGAGCAAGTTAGAAGTTGCTGATAACCCTAGTAGAGACCGAGTCAACATACATGCTAAGTAACATAGAAGAGACTAAACATTTGGAAAGTTAGTTAATGCCAAGCCAATTAGTTTATGTCAAGTGTATAGAAGTTGAATGACAACATGAATGTTAGTTACAACTGACATTAATACATTCAAGTGTCAAGTAAACCAGTTTTGACATATGAGTTTGTAATTGCACAAACACTTATGTTAATCACTTTAGACAACTTGTACAAAACATTTAAAGATTGTAGAAAAAATTAAAGAGGAGATTACAGTTTTTTTTAGAAGGCATTAATCCCAAGAAAAGAAGATTAACTAATAAGAAAATCAAAAGGGTAAAATGGAAAAAGCATGAAATATGGATTTTTTATTAAGATCTAGAACTTTCAATGATTATCTATTTAAGAAGGGTTACATCTAAGATCATAAATGTGAGTTGAGGAAAGTGTGAAGCAATGAATAAGCTAAGTACATAGAGAAGGCAGGTTAAGTTTGAAAGGAGATCATACAAAGAAACCTAGCCATGGGACAAAATAGAGATATCAGATAAGGAGATTAGACTAAGATAGCGAAGAGAGAAGATCTATAACTGTATTTGATAGGAAACTAAAGGATCAGGTATTGAATTAGTTTTGATAGATTTAATCAATGAAAATAGCTAACCAAAGTGGTTCTAATAGACCTTATTTAAATTTCCTAATAGAGTCCTTACTTTAACAAGGTAAGACATAACAATCTTAAAATATTTTAATAAAGTAGGCCCTTCATAGGGTATGTCATCAAATATGATCAAATTGTAGCCCTTATAGATGAACATTATTGTTGTAGTAGTAAATATTCATAGCTTTCACCCCCACCCTAGTTTTACCTTCAACTTGAAGTGTTTTTGGGTTACCAAAATCATTGCATTATGAGTTTATACTTTCATGGATATTATGATTAGTTAGATTTCATTTCAACATTAGAAGTTTATGATTATATTTTATATGAGATATAAGATATGAGATGGATTAGGTGTGAAACATTTTATTTTATTAATAAAGAAAAAAATTATAGATCCCAATTAACCCCCTCTATCCCTCTCTATATCTTATTTCCCATTGATATTTCCAATAATTGGTATCAGAGCACAAATCTCTTGAAAGAAGCCTAACAAATTGAGAGCACGAGATCTTGAAATGGATCAATATAGGTGATTGAAATCTAGATCATGCTACATCAACTTGAAGGAGTGAAAGACAAGTTAAGGAAATCATTAAAGAAAAGGAAAGAAATCGCCATTCAGTAGACTAAAACACTATACAAGGAATTTGATGTCAGAGGTTTTCTTATGTTCAGTCAAAATAATGATGTTAGTGATGGACCAATAGCAGATCTATTAGAGAAGAACTACATTTTGAATAAAGAAGTCAAAGAAATAAAAAAAGAATAGGAAATACAATTAGTAAGACTATATGAGGTGACCAAACAAAAGAAGAAAGATGAAGAAGACAAAAGATAAATTGCTACCTTACTTGAAGATAGATCATTTGATGTGTAGAAGCTTACAAGTAATCACTTGTTAATTTTGAATCAAGAGTTGAACTTAAAGGACATGAAGATCACAAATTTGAGGTCAAAGAGTGACAAACTAAGGAATAAGTTGAGATCTAAGAAAGAAATTTTGGGAAAGAATGAACAAACCAAGTAAAGTTATCAGATATTTTGAAGAACTAATGAGATCACCAGGTCATTCAATGATACTTCTGGTCTAGGACATATCAAGCATTCTTCATCTATTGAGGTAGGAGAGTTACCAAAGACTAGTGAGAAAAGAAATGAAAAATGCAAAGGAAAACCTACTTGTCCTCATTGTGGTAAACTTGGATGTATTGCCAACATATGCAAAAGCAAAAATGGTATCCAAAACACTAAACCTAATTTTACTAGTAACTATTTTAATTACAAGAAGGAAAGACACCAAGAACATGAATGTAGGTCAAATAAAAGTGATGCAAATCCAAAGAAAAATCTAACTGGACATCTAAAAGGCAAACACAAGCACCTAAGAAAGGTAACTCTTACAACTAGGATTACAACATATTGTATAATTTTCATTATTGTGGAAAGTATGGGCACATTATAGAAAATTTCATTAAGACACATTTCAGAGGTAACTATAAGAAATGGTTGAATAGAAACCTAGTTTCTTTTAGTTGTCTCAAGGTTGGACATGTGAAGAAAAATTGTAGGACCTGAGCACCAACATCAAATGGTGAAAGCAATAAAGGAACAAGAAAATTTGAGATGAAAAAAATATGGAAAGAAATAGTAGATGCTAGAAGCAACAATGAAAGAAAATATGACATCACCCAATCCAATGGATCACGTGATCATACCACATCCAACTATGTGACAAGGTATGTAAGGGACTACAAATTTAAGTATTATACCATACATCACTTCCTAACAAGAAAAGTGGTCAAAAGTCCATATCAACATTATAAATATCATGAGAGATGGAATCAACTATGAATTAATACTCATCAAAAATAGGTCAATGAGTTTAACTTGAAAACTACAAAGTTAAATTGTGATAGCAATATCACAATTTGACTTGTGGAAAAATATCACCTATTTATCAAATGTAAATCATCATTACTTTTTTTAAATTTATACGCTTTACAAAATTAAGTAGTCATTTTAATGTGTCTATATGTATCTATAAATAAATAACTATAAAGTGTGATTATTTGTATTATTTTGTATATTAAATTTGACAATAGTATTATTTATTTTTGTTGTATTACACACAAACGTGTGCACACACATATACATATATGTGTATATGCATGTGCATGCACAGATATATATATATATATATATATATATATATATATATATATCGGAGAGAGAGAGAGAGAGAGAGAGAGAGAGAGAGAGAGAGAGAGAGAGAGTCTTCTTTACATGACATCTTTCCTTCCTCCCCTCAAGAATAAAATGTTGCCTCATTTTATATAGAATGATGAACTAAATTAGCCCTCTAACATATCTAAACAAGATTTCAATATTTAGGAAAAAATTCAACCTCATATGTTTTTGTTAAACTGAATGTTATTCAAAGGATTCAAAATTTATTATTCAACAAACAGGGGAAAAAATTTCATAATTAAATATGCTTGTATTAGACGATCAAGGAGCAAAATCTTTTTCATGGACTCTTATCCATGAGCATTTTAATAGCTTTTGTTTTTTAGTAAGGCTAAAACAATTTTTCTATAGGGAGCTCGAAATCCCAATTGTTAAATTATAGAAAGATAGTAAACTAAAAGTCCCAAAATTAAATAGCATTATAACTAGTAGACACACCCAAAACCATTTCTAACAAAACCCTTCTAAAGTCAGCACCAAAGCTAGCAACCCAAGAGACAGAACTAACTGCCTAACTAATGGAAAACAAAACAAAAAATAAACAACAACAAAATTGAACTAACTAGGCTAAAGCTTCCACCTTGGATCTTAGCTCCTGTTTAATACTTTTTATCTTCTTAGTGGCCTATTTGATGTCTTCTTGGTCAATTGAGGTCTCCTTCTTTAGTTTCTTCTTTGTGTTGGAGCGAGTTCATTTCCTAAGTCCACCCTCTGCTTCATCCTTTTCAACTTCCTCCAGGTTGAGCACCAACTCCACCTCCTTGACCTAGTCTAAATGGCTCAGTACCCTATTCAAACACTCAACTAAAGAGTCCAATATACCCTAGCATTTAGTCAGCACACCCTTGGTGATTTCAAAACCTTTTGTTGATTAGACCTTGTATGAGATTTCCTAATTGTAGGTGCACTTACTACAACTTATTTCCCTCTTGGATCCTAAACTTTCCTTTGTCATTTTCCAATATCCTTACTATCTCAATTATGTTGAGAAAATTTCATTACAACATTGACCTTTTTTTATTATATTTGTTCTCTTAACACCCTTTAGTTGTTCATGTTGCAACTTTCCTCAATCTTGAAGATTTCCATACTTTAATTTGCAATTCTCTACTTGTCTTGCTAATGCATTATTTTGAGATCAATTAATTTATATGGTTTATTTTCTTATTCAAATATCCAATAAGTGCTAAGTGTTAGATGTTTATTCTCGTGAGAAATGGATTCATGTGTGAATCAACACTCATAAAAAATGGCCAGTGAGTTTGACTTGAGAACTAAATTGTTAAATCTTGATAGAAATATTACAATTTGACTTGTGAAAAAATATTGCCTATTTATCAAATGTAAACCATCACAATTTTTTTCACTTTTATACACATTAAAAAATTAAGTAGTCATTTTCATGTGTTTGTATTTATATATATAAATACATATGAAGTGTGAGATATTAAATTTGATCATAAGATTTTTTTTTTTTGTTCTATTATACACACATACATCTATATGTATACATATACATTTACATATATATACATATACACTCATAAATATATGCATATATATATATATATATAGACACAAATATGTTTATAAATATATCTATGTATATATTTATATAAGTACATATATATGTATATGTATATGTATATATATGTATATGTATATATATGTATATATGTATATTTGTGTGTGTGTGTGTGTGTGTGTGTGTGTATGCATATTATTAATCTCTATGCTCAAGTTACCTATTAGTGTCTAACACTTAGTCAATGCGGAGGCAACATTGGACACTTGTCACTATGATCGAATCATTTAGAGAAGGGTAAGCTACAAAGGACTTGATTATATTTTATCATATGATCAGCATGTCAAAACAACCCAGTAGAGATTGAGTCAACATACATGTCAAGTATCATGAATGAACTAGTTATGCCCAAGTGTCAAAACATTCAAGTGTTGAGTAAACTAGTTTTGAAATATGAGTTTGTAATTGCATAAAAACTTATGTAAATCACTTTAGCCGAATTCTACACAAAATTTAAATATTTCAAAGACAATAAGGAAAAGATTATGTATTTTGTTAGAAGGAATTAATCCCAAGGAAAACAGATTAACCAATCAAAAAATTAGAAGGGTTAAATGAAAAAAGGATGAAATATGGAGCATTGATTATGATCGAGAACTTTCTATAATTATCTGTTTAAGAAGGATTAGATCTTATATAATAAGTGTGAGTTGAAGAAAGAATGAAGGAGTGAACAAGATAAGTATAGAGAGAAGGAAGGCTAAGTTTGAAAGGAGATTAGATAGAGTAACCTAGGAATGAGGAGATCTCTAACCATCTTTGAGAGTATACCAAAGGGTCAGGTACTCAATAAGTTTTGATAGATTGTGTCAGGGAAAATTTCTTAACAAATTTTATCTAACACACCTTATTTAAATCTCCTAATAAAGTCCTTACTTTATTGTAAGTGTAAAATCCTTTAACAAGGTTAGACCTAACATTCTTAAAAGATTTTAATATAGCATGCCCCTCATAGGGTAGATTATCATATATGACCAAATTTTAGCCCTAACAAGAGAACTTTGTTATTATAGTAGTAAATATTTGTAGATTTCATCCCCGCCCTAGGTTTACCTTCAATTTGACGTGTTTTTGGGTTACCTAAATCATTGTTTTATGAGTTTATACTTTCATGGATGTTATGCTTAGTTAGATTTCATTTCAGCATTAGAAGTTTATGATTATATGTTTTATGAAATCTAAGATATAAGATGGATTAGGTGTGAATACATTTAATTATTTTAAGAGTGAAAATTTTTATAGATCTTGATTCACTCCCACCTAGTATCTTGTTTCTAATTCAGTTATCCAACAATTGGTATTAGAGCACAAATCTCTTGAAAGAAGCCTAATAGCTTAAGAGCACAAAATCTTGAAATGGATAAATGCAAAATGAGAAAAACTATTGAGAACTAGATGATTGAAATCTTGATCATACTATGGAAACTTGAAGGAACAAAAGATGAGTTAAGGAAATCTTTAAAGAAAAAGAAATATATGGTCATTCAATAGAATGAAACACTATACAAGGAAGTTGATGTCAAAGGTTTTCTTAATAGTCAAAATATTGATGAAAATGATGCACCAATAAAAAATATACTAGATAAGAACAACATTCTAAACAAAGAACTTAAAGAAATCAAAAGAGAATAGGAAATACAATAAATAAGACTATGTGAGGTGACCAAAAAAAAGAAGAAATCTAAAGAAGATAAAATCATAGTTGAAAAAGAACAAAAGAAAAACTACTACTATACTTGAAAAAAGATCATTTGATGTGTTGAAGCCTACAAATAATCAATTAGAAATGATGAATCAATTGTTAATAGTAAATTATGAGTTGAACAAAATGGACATGGAGATCACTAATATGAGATCATAGAGTGACCAAATAAGGAATGAATTGAGATCTGAGAAAGAACTTATGGAAAGAATGAATAAACCAAGTGAAGCTATCAGATACTTTAACAAAATGTTGATACCACTAAGGTCATCCAGTGATACTTTTGGTCTAGAAAATATCAATCATTCTTCATCTACTAAGGAAGGAGAGTTATCAAAGAGTGGTGACAAAAGAAATCCAAAATCCAAAGGTAAACCTACTTCTGATCATTGAGGCAAACTTGGACATACTACCAACATATGTAGAAGCAAAAATGGTATGAAAAACCCCAAACATAATTTTATTGGTAACTATTTTAATTGCAAGAAGAAAAGACACCAAGCACATGAATGCAGGTCAAACAAAAGTGATCCACTTACTACACCTAGATTTGGAGGACATTGTTACAACTATTAGAAATGTGGACATAGAACTTATAAACACAAATCCAAAGAAAAATCTTACTGGACATCTTAAAGGAAAACACATGCACTTAAGCAAGGTAACTCTTACAATTGGGATTCCAACACATGGTATAATTGTCATTATTGTGGAGAGTTTGGGCACATTCTAGAGAATTGCATTAAGACACATTTCAAAGGTAACTATAAGAAATGGTTGAATGGAAATCTAGTTTTTTTTAGTTGTCTCAAGGTTGTACATGTGAGTAAAAAATGTAGGACTAGAGTACCAACACCAAAAAGTGAAAGAAACAAAGGAAAAGACTAAGTTAAGATGAACAAAATATGGAAAGAAATAGTAGAAGATGGAAGCAATGAAGAAAGAAACCTGAGATCACCCAATCCAATGGATTAGGTGATCACACCACATCCAACTAAGTGAAGAGGTATGTAAGTGATTCCATATTTAAATTTTATATCATACATAAGTTCCTAACAAGAAAATTGGTCAAAAGTTCATATTAGCATGAATCAAGATGCATTAGAACAAATTTGAGAGAGGTATTGGGCAATGGAATCATCAAGTGTGGAGCATTAGTAATACATCTATATGGACCAAGCTCTGTAATATAGATGGAGAGCTTACATCAATAGAGATGATGTATTGGTACAGTGAATTGGTATTGACCAAGTGAAATTATAGTGACTAAGTATTTGAAGGAAAAGTAGTGTGAATATAACTTGTGAAGGTTGAGATGACTGTTGCGTACTTGCTAGAGTACAAACACATTTATTACAAAACTAATTGAATATATTGAAGGTATATATTGAATTTTGATGTTCATTTTCATTTTACCATGTGATTTTCAATGCACAAGTGATTCAAAGGCAATTTTAGTGATATAGCAAGAAAATCACGGTGCGTTAGTAGAAAATTGGAAGATCGTAGTAAGTTAAGTTTTTCATTGCCGAGTTAAGTTATTATTCAAAGAAATTTTGTTCAAAACTCTAGTTCAAAAATGGCATCTTCTACATTTGTGTCTATGAAGGAAATGTTGAAGGAGAGAAATGCATAGATTGTGAGGAAGGATAAGTGTCCTCCACCAAAATTCAAGGAATATTTGAATATTAGATTGACTAGTGATGAATTTGGTGCCTCATCATCAATTACACCAAGGGTATTGATGATTCACAATGCAACATCATGTTATATGTGTAAAGTGGGAGAAATTGGAGATTATGAACATTAAGTTGCTTATGATAAATTGTGTGATAATGGAGTGTTCAAGGATGAGTACCAAATTATTTTCATGAAAGGTTTGACCCATGCCCAAGCATTTTTGAAGGTTTTCAAAATTGAATGGATAAACATTGTGTTGAGAAGAGTACATGACATGAAACTATGGTTAGAAGGTGGACCAATTAAGATAAACAAGGCTACCATGCATCGACTTATTGGTAATCCTACTTTAGATACACCTAAGTTAATGAGAAGTGTCATGAGAGATGTTGTTGAGAAACAAACAAAGGAAAATATGAATGGTCATGGAATGTCGATCAATGGGATCAAAGACCTTGTCATCAATTTTACAATATGTGTGATTGCACATAGGTTCTATTAGTCAAGCCAATTAAATAGTCTGCCTTGCATTATAGTGGACCTGAGATACAAAATTTTGGAGAAAGATCATAGTTATGATCTTTCCAAGCTGAAATTACAACAATTGTCAAAAAACCTTGGAGAGATAAGAAAAGAGAAGAATACATCATGGAAGTTTGGCACTCTACTTGTTTGTATATTCTTATATGTGTAGAAATCATTCCCCATCATCAATACCATAGCATGGGATAGAACTAGACTGGCAATAAAACATATAAGTGATTGATTAATTAATTGAGAGAAAATTTTGAAGCCGTAATGGATAATTATTTTGACAAACTCAAGAACAAGATGTAGAATTGAATAAGGATACATAATTCAGTTGTCGATAATTATTTTGATGATATATGCTTTATGGTAGATAAAAAAATTATCTATGGATGGGAAATAATCTTGAGGGTTCCATGGCTAAGGCCAATGTAATATGAACTAAATATTGATGAAGTTACAACAACATTAAATACATCGTTATCTAAAGAGATTGATATGATTGTCAATCCATTTAGGACATATGACACATCCAAGAGTAGAATGACATTAGAAACAAAAGTGCCCAAGATAGATAGGAAAAGTAAGAAGAATCTTGAGGGAGAACTTGGTAAAGGTCAAATTCATATCACTAAAGGAAAAGGAGAAGATGAGGAATTCAAGATAAACTTGAATCCAAGTCATCAAAGGGGAAAGAGCTAATTGTTGCCAAGCTCAAGGCAACAAAGTAGAAGAAAGTAGTAATAATTATTGATCCAAAAGTGAAAGTGGATTTGAAGAAGGGTGTAAAGAAGGTTTTTACACAACCTGAGCCATAGCCATAAAGAAGAGTGATTACAATGTCAAAGGTAACTCAGTCCTCAACTAAAAAAGAGAAAGTCCATCAAAGAGGAAATTGGACAAGATACCAAAGAAAAATCCACCTAAGAGGTTGAGGATAAAACTAGTCATGACACAAGAGGAGGAAGATGATGAAGAAATAATGATCTAAGAAAACTTCAAATTGTATCTAGACCACCTCCAATGAGTATTGACCAGGTATATGAAATAGTAAAATTATCAACTAGCATACCAACATTAAAGAAAATAAATTTTGATTCTTTGAATAATGAAGATCAAGAGAAGCTTGAAAAAGAAATCATAGATGTGATGATATAGTTCAAATATACACCTATAGAGTTAGGTCAAGACATTCCTAAGAGTTTGTATAATAAAGGTGATGCTAAGTGGAAGTGAGCATTATCCACTAAAAGATAGATCAAGGAGAACACTTTTGTGTAGAAAATGTGAGATTTAGGGATGACACATATGTCTATAGCCCTAAGAGATTTTGTAAATAAATTTATGCCTAAGGATATTTCTTACAAAATTTTGATGAATAAAGCTCATGAAGTTGAGCAAGATAGCATAAGTATATGGAAGGAAGCATTTGGACTACTTTTTCCATTAGCCAAAGAAGATTAAGTGGAAGAAGGAAGAGATGAAGAAGAATGAGGTGAAGAATTAAGGGAAGAGAAAAATGATATAGAAGAAGTTGAAAAACTTGTGAAAGAGATAAGACAATTGGTAGAAGGATGTGAACAACAAGATGTTGTCACAATTGAGGATATTCTTGATTTATCCCCATAGAACTAAAATGTGTTGACTATGGAAGATCTAAAAATTACTACGCCATATGCCTCGGTTCACTCTCTACCATCCACCAATCTAGTGTTACTACAAGTACAAGCCTATCTAATGATTAAGAGTGCAAGTATAGAAGGTTTTAATGTTACATTAGTTAAATTAATTTTTGACATGAGTGTTGAGCAATAGGATAGGTGAATAATTGTATTTCCACAATTTACTCATGTCACAATGGGCCAAATAGATGAGAGTAAAGAAAAAGAAGAGGAAGAGATCTTAGAGGAAGAGAAAACCAAAGAACAAGAGGTCATTCAAGCTCCTATACAATTGTTGAGTGTTATACCTATAGAGACCTTAATTGTTACACATTTCAAATAGGTTAAATTAACTCAATAGGACAAGGTGCAAAGGAAGAAAAACTAGAGATAGCACTATCTAGTGATAGCACCCCTCGATCTCAAATGATGACACATCAATATGATACAATAAAGGAGTCATTGAGTCTAGATGAATTCATCACATTACCTATGTATGACTTAAACAACATGACCTTGTAATAGATGGAAGAATTTCAAACCGTGTTAAGTCGAAAGACAAAACAAGAACAATTGTGAAGAGAACATAAAAAGATACAAGTATTGTTCAATATAAAGGTCATTTTTTGTTGATGCATTTGAGATTTCTATTGTTAATGTGTAACATCCAATTTTTGATCAGATAGTATATATAGTTGATAACATTTAGATAGAAAATATAGAGACCAATGATAAAAAGATGAGATGTTCTAAGAAGAAATTTGAGCACATATTTTTGTAGAAAGTCTCAAAAAAATTTGCAATTAGGTAGGTTGAGATTGCTAACCTTACGACTCAATTGGAAGGAGTTCTAGTAGTCATTCATTCTTTGTTCATGAAACTTTATGATGTTGAGTTATTCACATTGGAGAATCAACATTCTATTGATTTCATATAGGAAGATATGAAGGCTTATACAATTTGATTAAGTAAGAATGCAAGTTCAAGCTCCCCTTCATATAATAATTTCACATTTGATCAACAAAGATTAGCTGAGTTAATGGCTAGAGATAGTGGCATAAGGAATAAATTTATTTCAATTCAATTCATGCTACTACCACATTTGGAGATAATTAAAGGGAATTATCGATAGCTCAAAGTTTAACAAAGAAATACACACATCTTGGCAAGTCATCAAATTTTTTTGAATAAATACAAGCTGACCCCTATAAACCCCGAGTGATAAGTGACAAAAAAAAGGGTGAAATATTTCAATGACATATATCAAAGAGGGAAATATTCTAACAAAGGGGGAGATAGAAATATGAATCAACATCAAATTTTACAAACATGTATATATTATATAGCATAGATTAAGTTTTCAAAGACTGAGTTACAGTCTCAAGTGGGCATTATTTTTGTATGGATAGCTAAGTCATAAAAAAGTGTTTCTTTCCACTAATGTCAAAGTAGGAGATTTTTTAATCTCTAAGCCCAAGTTTCCTATTAGTGTCTAACACTTACTCATTTCCAAGGCAATGTTGGATGGTCATCACTATGACTGAGCCATCTAGAGAAGCTGGAGATACAAAGGACATGTTTATATTTTATCATATGTCGATCAAGTCCAATTGCTAAGCACTCTATTAGAGACTGATTCAATATACATTCTGAGTAACATAGAAGAGACCAAACATGTAGAAAGTTAGTCAATGCCAAGTGAGTTAGTTTATGTTTAGCATATTGAAGCTAAGTGACAACATGAATGCTAGTTACGACCGAGTGTCAAAACATTCAAGTAATGAGTAAACCAGTTTTGACATATGAGTTTGTAATTTCACAAAAACTTTTGTAAATCATTTTAGCTAGCTTCTACATGACATTTAAAGATTGTAGAGACAATTAAGGAGAAGATTACAGATTTTGTCAAAAGGCATTAATCCCAAGAAAACAAGATTAGCCAATCAAAAGGGTAAAATGGAAAAATATTGAAATATGGATCATTGATTAAGATCTAGAACTTTCTACAATTATCTAGTTAATAAGGATTAGATCTAAGATCATAAGTATAAGATGGAAAAATTGTGAAGGAGTGAACAAGATAAGTACATACAGAAGGAAGGCTAATTTGAAATGGATATCAGATAGAGAAACTTAGCAGTGAAGGACAAAACATAAATATCAGATAAGAAGATCAGATTGAGATATTGAAGAGAGGAGATCCATAACCAGCTTTCAAAGAAAACAAAAGGTTCAAGTATTGAATCATTTTTGAAAGATTGAGTCAGTGAAAATCTCTTAATAGAGTGGTTATAATAGACCTTATTTAAATCTCCTAATAGAGTCCTTACTTTATTATAAGTGTAAAATCCTTTAACAAGGTAAGACCTAATAGTCTTAAAATATTTTAACAAAGTAGACCCCTCATAAGGTAGATCATCAAATATGATCAAATTATAGCCCTAACAGGCAAACTTTGTTGTACTAGTAGTAAAGATTTGTGGGTTTCATCCATAAACCCATTTTTACCCTCAACTTGAAGTCTTTATAGGTTACCAAAATCATTTTGTTATAAATTTATACTTTCACAGATGTTATGCTTAGACAAATTTCATTTCAGCATTAGAATTTTATTATTATATGTTTTATGAGATCTAAGATATGAGATGGATTACGTATGAATACAATTAATTGTTTTAACAATGAAAAGTTCTATAGATCTCGATTCATCCCATCCCCCCTCTCAGTATCTTGTTTCCCATTGAGATTTCCAACACACACACACACACACACACATATATATTTGTGTCTTTGGATATATAAATTAATAAATACATGTATATGTAAGTATATGTACATATATAAATATATTTAAATATATAAATACATATATATGTCTATATATATGTATGTATGTATGTATGTATGTATGTATATGTATATATATACATAGATATATGTATATATATTATACATATACATAAATATACATATTGCTGGATACAATCATTTAATTATATGTTGTCTTTGATGTTACACAAATGTCAAGTACATATCAAGAAATTAGTGTATGTTGAGCTCACTTGGGAGTCAAAGGAAGTTGCAGTGTATGATGAGTGTCTCAACATAAACCAAATTTGGAGTGAGTGTTTACCAAGCTCACTTGGAAACCAAAGAGAGTTTTTAGGAAGATAGTGTCTACTAAGCTCACTTGGTGACTAGAGAGAAGTTGGCATTGAACCAACATTAAACGAGCTCACTAGATTACCAAAGGAAGTCTAAAGGAAAATTGTTTCTAAGATAGTGTTCACCAAGTTGGGTTGGCTAACAAGGGATTTTCTTGTATCCATTTTCTTTGTTAGTTCCAGACAACTAATGGGATGAATTTCATTTATTTAAAATTGTATTCAAGCAAACTTAACAAGCTAAAACATACAAGTATAAGGTCAAGTTGAGGATTGAATGTGTGGAAGTAGCACGAGATTGAAAAGATAAATCAAGGAAGTGAATTAGGAGTTGATAAAGCTCCAAAGGAAATTTTGATCAAGAAGGATCAAGTATTCAAGCCAGAACAAATATTTGAAATCAGAAAGTATAGTTTGCATCAAATATTATGTCATATCATTGTTAATCTCTAATAATTGTAGCTATGAATCAAATCTCCTAATAGATTTAGCTTAACAACTATTTTCCAAATCCTCTAACAAAGTGGCATTTCTAGATTGAAGTGTCTAATGACCTCTAACACAGCCACTCCTAATAGGGTGAACCTAATAGTGTGGTTTGTAACCTTTAATAGGGTTGGCTCCTAGCAGGGCTCACTTTGAAAGAGTGAAAAATAGTAACTAGTTGCAATTGGTGGTTTTTCCAAAATTGGGTTTCCACATTAAATCCTTGTGTCTCTTATGTTCTTTTTATTTTCTTTGTGATTCTAGAACAAAGTTAATTAAGAGTAATCACACTTAATATCATAAGATCTACATATTTAGTGTTAACAAAGTAGCAGTTCATATATTCAATGTTAACCAAGTTTTTACTAAGTGGTAGTCATTATTAGTGTAAACTAAGTTATTGTGTTAATTGAGTGTGTTAGTGCTAACCAAGTTACAAAAATATTTTAGTTTTAGTAGAGTTTGATTTTGTTTTGTACTGACAGCTTAAGGGATCTGAGATTTTTTTTTTGGTAATGTATTGACCCCTCCCCTCTCAATTAGTCCTCTCACATTTCCAATAATTGGTATCAGAGCTCTTGGTTCTTGTAGGGAAGGTTTTAAGGACCTGAGGTAGAGATCAACATGTCTTATAGAAGGGAGATTCCTAAGATGAATAGAGATAACTTCCAAGCATGGTAAGAACTCATGAAGTTGTATTTGGAAACAATTGGAGATTTAGGCCTGAAGTATCTAAACACCAAGTATGTGGCACCTACTGGAACTATGAATGTGGAATGAATTAAAGAAAAGAATATTCATAACATTATGATGATTGAAATTTCTTTAACTCTCAACTATGTTGAATTTGATGAGGTGAAAGATTGTGCTACTACTTATGATATGTGGATAAAATTGGAAGCTATCTATGGAGGTCATGATTGTTGACCTTATGGTCAAATCATTTATCTATTAGTGACTTAACACTTATTAAGTTTACTACATTGAAACTAAGTTCCATGTGGAGAAAGAAGAGTCTCCTGAAGTTCAAAGTGTCTACCAAGCATCTAAGATATATTGTAGTGAAACTCTTATTTCACAATAGCTATCAACCTAATCATTCAGATTTTATTGTTTTCTAAGCTTTATAGAGTCTGTTGGGCTTCACGGAGTCCATTGAGTTCATCAGTACAAACCATATAGGATACAGTGTTAACTGAACTCTATAGTGTTACTCGAGCTAGTCAGTGTCTACCAAGCTACCAGTGTTAACAAAGTGAATGAAGGTAGTGTTAATCAAGCCATTCAGTATCAACTAGGTCTACTAATTTCTTTAGTATTTGTCAAGTCACCCAATGATAACCAAGTTGTTGCTACTTTGAGTGATCAATGTACACCAAGCATCAATGTCAAATAAATGCCAAAGATTTTTGAGTGTCATCATATCACCGAGTTTTCTTTAGAACCTGAGTTACAATAGTAAGCTAACTTAGTGAAGATTGTTTGAATTAGGTGTTGTAACCGACTCTAGAAAGTAACTTATTGGATTGGCATATATATGTAATATGTCTTTCCATATCAAAAGGAGAAACATATGAAAGTGAATCAAGAAAGTAGTATGAGTGCAAATTAAGAAGGCTACGAGAAGTATAAGGAAAAGAAGATTCTTATTTATCACAATCAGGTGATCATTGTATTTCATAGGAATCTCACTCGACAAACTTAGTTGCAAATTAGAGATTAGCCACTAATTCATCCTAATAGCTATATCAGCCAAATCCTCTAACAAGGTGGACTTAACAGTCTTTTCCAAATCTCCTAATAGAGTGCATACTTAATTATATGTTTTAAATCCTTTCACAAGGTGGACCTAATAGTCCTTATTGCTCCTAACAAGGAAAATCACTAGAAGTGATCAATTGTAAGCTTTAATAGGATTACTTTATACAATAATAAAAAAGCTTGTGGGTATCATCACCACCCCAGTTTTACATTTTATTTGGAAGGTTTTTGGGTTACCAAATATTGTGTCAAGTGTTATGAATGTTTTATTACTTTCAGTGTTTCATAAATGCAATTAGATCAAATTATATTGTGAAGGTATAATTGGTGAATAGAAATTAAAGTTTTATTGGTTCCTAATTCACCACCACCCCCTCTCAGTAACCTAGTCTATACTACATTTCCAATAATCGGTATTAGAGTATTGGTTCCCACATCAGAAGTTTAGTAGCTTGAGAAAAGATCAAAGACAATGGAAGTATATAGACTAGAGAAATCTATTGAAATGAAAAGTTGGATATTCAATTGGCCATGGAAAAATTCAAGAAAATGAAACAACAAATCTCTCAATCCTTGAAAATAAGAAAAATCTTGTAGCACAGATGAATGTAAATTAAAGACACTTGTCAGGAAGTAAGTTCAGATGAAGTTGATGCAATAATAAAAGATCTACTTGAAAAGAATTTTACTCTTAATGAAGAAGTTAGAAATTTGAAAAGAGAATAAGAATTTCAATTAGTCAGAATGTGTGAAATCATGGAATAGAAAGACAAAGCCAAAGAAGAAATAGAAGAAAGGGACAATGAAATTCAACAACTATTCTTCAGTAAACAGATTTGATTGATCAACTCAATGATAAAAATCAAGAGCTTATCAATTTGAGGATAGATAATGAAATATTGTAGAATGATCCCAACATAGAGAAGAAAACCAATGAGAGTATGATGAAATCTCAAGATAGCATGAATCAATTGAATGAGAAAATTCAATTTAGACACAAAAGAAAAACCAGATTAGGATACATAGAAGAAGGTCAATTATCTCAGCAAGGAGCTCAAAAGAATAAAATTCCTACTTGTAATCATTGTGGAAAGATAGGAAATACATCAAAAAAGTGTTGAAGAAATGATAAATCAAATTTTAGTGGAAAGTATTACAGTTGCACCAAACCAGGACATAGAAAAAGTGTTTCAATTACAGCAAACAATGACACAAATCTTTAGAGTGCAAGACTAAGCAATGGAACCTAGTAGAAAAAAATTTCAAAGCTATATTTGGTTGGGATTACGACACATGGTAAAGATGTCACTATTTTGGTGATTATGGGAACATTGGAGAAAATTGCATAAAACATCATACAAGGAAGAGAGCCACTATAAAGAGATGTTTTGTATGTACAGAACTTTGACATCTTTCAAAGAATTGTATGAAATGAGTAAGAATCAAAGATGAAAATAAAGAAAAATATGATGATATGAGAAGTCAAATGAGGTAGAAATGGGTAAGGAAATCTCTTGAGGATGTAAATAAGAGTAATGAAAGTGTTGACACCCAAGTCAATGATTTGGGTGACTCAACCATTTCAACATAGTTATGTATAAAGATTACTAGAACTATGTTTCAGAAGGAAATATCTCATATTAGTTCCAGGCATCAAGAATAAGATCCAAATTAGCATTTCAAATGCATTGGGATCACTGAGTTGGAATATAAATTCAAGTGATATTTTAGACCTTACCAAGCATGGTTGGGTTGCAAGACCTAACAGAGCTTGGATGTAGATGGCAAGATCATAGTTCTTACTGAGTTGAAGACTCTACCAAGTTGAAGTTTCTTCCAAGTTTAGAGACTTTACTAAGTCAAAGGTATCTTTTGAGTGATGAAGACTTAGCCAAGTTAGATAGCCTTTCATTGAGACAACTATTGTATGACACATTAATGCTGATTTTAAGACTGAATTTTGTTACGAGGAGAAATCAAATTTTATTATTTCACCACAAACTTTTAGATCTAAGAGTGAAGAGTATTCTATAGCCCCCAAGCGATTCAGATAAATTTTATTGAAGTTTACTCCTAAATTCAAAGTATTACAAAGTAGTATGGTATCTTCCAGTAGCAAAGTAAAGAAAGGTTCAAAAATGTTTGTCTGATGAGTCAATTGTAAAGCCCTAGAATTCAAATAGAGTCTGGCAATTATGGAAGAACTTGATCTAGCTAGACCTCAATCAAAAATTCCTCCTAAGCTACTCATAATTCATGATATATGATTGTATTATCAATTTTCTATTCAACAATTAGGAACCCTATAAATGAACCAAGTTTATAATGAGTTGTGTCTGGATGGGAATCCAAAACCCAAGCATAAGAACTTGGAAATGAAAGGTTTAACGCATATCCTAAATATGCCAAGAGATTTTCAATGGAATTGGAGTTGGTTTATTCTAAGAAAAAGTTCATGACATGCATTATTGGTTAGATAAACCAATTTAGATAACTGCAAAGATGATTCAAACAATCACAAGGTTGTCAATGTTTAACAAGGCAAAAACCACCAAAACCCTAGTTTGGGTTGAACTTACAAAGAGGACACTTTCTGAATGGGATGGTAGAGGCATGAAGTTGAATGGAGTAACAAACATGGAGATCAAATTCATTATTCTTTTTATTGCACACAAGATCTACATCTCAAGCAATATAAACAACGTTCCATGTGATGTTGTTGACCTAGCTTATAAAGTTGAGAAGAAAAACTTATCTTTCGACCTTGCCGAGATGCAACTCAATAAACTTAGCAAAAACATGGAAAGAATTGGGTCATCAAAGAATAATTTGTGTAAGTTTGGATATCTTTTGACCTACTTATTCTTTTATGTTCAAAAGTTCTTTCCTTCCAAAGACAATGTGGCATGAAAGAAAGATACACCTATTGTGTATCAAATCAATGAATTCATAGTAGAAATGAATGAAAATTTTGAAGGAATTATGGATACATATTTTGAAACATTCAAGGAGAAAATAAAAAGTAGATACAAAATTATGAAGAAATTAGTTGAAGACTATGAACAAGATTTTTTTTTTCTTTTTAATTGTGACAAAGGTCACATCTAGGCAGTTAGGCCAAGAGTGTCATGGGTTAAGCCTCTAGGTTATGAGATCAACATTGATGATATAATGGATATAATTAAGGCTCTTGTGAATTATCCAATGGATCCTAAGGCACCATATTTTTGCACCTATGAGGAAGCCAAGGCTAGGATTTCATTGGAGATCAACCTTCCTTAAGATATGAAGAGAGGAAGGAAATAGGTTGCGAAAATCTTGAAGGAAATCAAGAAGTCCAACTCACCTCTCCTACTGACAGAGGGAAAAGGAGATGACATTGACATAGAGGAAGAAGAATCTAAAGAGGATCAACCACCCAAGAAGAAAGGGAATGTTATCATAACCAAGCCTACAAATTCCTCCCCTATTGTATTCACAAGGATATCTAAAAGGTCCAGGAATAAATTGAAATTGTAGAATGAAGATGAACAAGAAATAGTCTTAAAAAGGTTAGCCCCTACCTTCCAAGATAGACTAAAAAGACTAAATAATGGAGGAGGCATGACATATTTCAAATCCCTCAAGTATGAAACAAGAACTAAGGAGTAGAATCAAATTAAAGAAGCCTTAGTTGGCTAAGATGGAAAAGTGAAAGTACTCCCTAGAGAAACTGACCAAGAAAGCTCTTGATGTCTTATTGAAGGAAGTTGCACCACAATGGAATAATGTATTAAACATTGTCAAGGACATCAAAGAAAAAACCATGAGACAAATTATGTTGAGTCTATCTGATAAGGAAGTAAAGGAATCATTGAAGAAGAATGAAACAAAGTTGACCCCTATGCTCAATGTATTCCTAATCTTATCAAAAGACATTGAATTAGTTGTAAAGTCTAACACAATTACATGGAAAAATATCTATGGTCTCCACAAGCCTAGTGAGGAGGTTGTACAAATAGATGATGAAAATATTTAGAAAGATTGTGAAGAAATAAATGATGTTGAAATTTATGAAATAGATAATGTGGATGAAGAATTTAATAATGAAGAGAATGAAGAGGATCAGACTACTAGTGGAGACCTCCCTAAAGTTTAGAGTATTTAAGACTCAAATCTAGAGAAGATAGTAGCAAAAGTAATGGCCTCCCTCCCACTCTCTCTGAGCAAAGCCTTAGTGTAATATGGCTTAGAGAAGGCCACAATTGAATTAGTTGAGGTGAAAATTGTTTTATCCAACATCCAATTGATAGTTGGCACCATCTTCCTGAGTGTTATGTTGATAACTTCATCCACCAATTATCAAGTTCCTGTAGTTAAAACAATGGATCAAACTGAGTCATAGCCAACATTAGTAATTTTTCCTATTATAACTACTATTCATACTATTTATACTATTAGTTCTTTACCTATTGCATCTATAGTGAGTACAATGACAATTGAGGTTAAGCCTCAATCGAGCACTAAAGTTTTGAAAAAAGAAAAGGAAATTATTCCTTCTGCTATTCAAAAATAATAGGGTAAAGAGGTAGAAGCCTCTACTAAAGAAATTAATCTAGAGGAGGACATTGTAATACCATATTGGGATCTTTCCAATCTAAATTCTAATCAAAATACCCTTGGTGAGCTATGGAAGAAGAGGGCAAAACAACAAAAGCTCAAAGAGGAGAAGAAAAAGAAAAACCAAGTTCTTGAAAATATTAAGAGCATATTTTTTGATGCACTAAGAATTGAGGTTGATGAAAAGAAACAAATAATAGATCAAATTGTTGAAGTAGCTCACAAGTATAATGAGGAAGTGAATGGACAAGAAAAACTTATACAGAGGGCAGAAAAGAAATTTGAGAATAAAGTTTCATAGAAAGTAGCCCAGAAGATTGGTATTGACCAAGTGGAGTTGTCTACCATTCTTGCTACATTTGAAGATTATGTTAATAATGTTCTTACTTTATTTGTAAAGTTAAGTTATACATAAAATTTTACTAAGTGAATTAAGGATAAGCTATCCAAGATAGATGTTGATATGAAGGTAAGTGCACATTAGTTGTCACTTAATCCCAGTAGTAGTTCTGCCCATTTTGTGAAGAAAAGATATCTAATAGATTTATATGTAGCATTATTGAGGGAAGAAGCCAAGATTAGGGATATGCTAGCATAACTACAGAGCATGATAATTACTAACATGGATGCAATGCAAAAAGATTGATCCATGACAACAATTTCTCTATAGTTGATCACATTATGGAATTATCAGCAGAGGTGCAAATAACTTTACATAGTTCAAAAGTTTTGCAAGAGAATTGGGACAAGACAATGTGCATACTTTTTAAGGTACATAGTGATTTCCTTTCACATTTTGGTATTACCTTGTAGTTATGCATTTTTTGCATTTATTTAAAAGGGGGGAGAATAGTATTATCATATTCAAGTTGGAATGTATATGGGAATGTTATATATACATCAAGGAAATATATGTACATTATGAAATATTTATATACAAAGAATAAAATATGTTTACACAAACAATTTTGAAAAATCAAAAAGAGTCAGAGTTTACTGAGGAGTAGTTGTAGACAAAAGTGAAAACTGAGTTACTAACCCAGACATATTCATAGGGGGACTTTTGACTTGTATTTTGAGTATTTGGATTTTTGGTATGGTAAGTTTTTTGTCACTAATGCCAAAGAGGGAGATTGTTGACCTTATGGTCAAATCATTTGTCTATTAGTGACTTAACACTTAGTTGACTACATTTCAACTGAGCTCCATACACAGAAAGAAGAATCTCTTCAGCTTCATAGTGTCTACCAAGCACCTAAGACAGATTGCAATAAAAGTTGTGCCTCACAGTTGCTACCAAGCTAGTCATTTATATTGTAGTGTTTGTCAATCTTTATAGAGTTTTTCGAGCTTCGTATTGTCTACTAAGTTCATTAATTAGATTGATAAAACCTGTGTGTGATCACAAGAACAATGAATTCAATTAGTGGATCCTCAATGTTTTCTATTGACATTCCATAACCATTCCACTTCACCTTGGTTGGGTTTTCAATTTCATTCTATGTGCCACTCCTTATGCTCTTAGGTAAATCCAATGTAGGATACCCAACTACTCTTTGAATGATTTCCTTGTTGATCTTGATTGGCCCACCTTCCAACCATACTTTCATGTCATGAACTTAGATTTTAAAAAAAATTACCTATTCATTCTTAAAAACTTTAGGAAAATCTAGGGCACAATTCAACCCTTTGTCTACAATAATTTTGAATTCGTCTTTTAGAATTCTATCTACACATAAGTTTTCATAAGCTGTCCTTATTTTAAAATCTCCAATATTACATTGATAACATGATCTAATGTCTTGCATAGTAAAGAACTCTAGATGGAATAGATGACAATGCTCCAATATTATCCACAAAGGTTTCAATATTAATCATGTTTCTAAAATTTTGTGGAGGTTAGTGATGATTCCTTATGATTTGTGAATTGTTATCCTTAGACATTTCACTCCTAGATGCCATTGTGAACTAGGGTTTTCAATAAAATCTTCTTATAAAATACCTTACTCAACAATAAGAGTAATACTTAATTCTCTTCACAAATTTGATGATAACTTGTTTTTGTTCCTTGCTCTAGTTGCTAAGATTTCTTTTAAATCTTTACGAGAAATCTTTGATCATTGGGTTAGAAAAATAAATGTTCAAATTTGATGTATACCTTTGATATTTCAATTTAGGTTTGCCCCTCATACTTAGATAGTGTTTCATAGTTGGGATCAACCTTAAATTTATTTCAATCAAAGCTATGCACTCAATCACAACCAATTTACTCATTCAATATGTAATCCTTCTTGATCACTTCATCTATACTACAAGGCTTAGTCAATATAGACTATATCACTAATGCTCAGTAATTACTAAATATTAATTTCTAACATTTCTCATTGCATCTCTAATTATTTAGATATGTCTTTTCATCACTTTAATGCTAGGAACTAATGTGAAATATAGCCTTTAGTATATAGTTCCTACATACCTCTTTCTTTTAGTGAGATGTGGTGTGATCACCAAATCTATTAGATTGGGTTATCAAAGTGTCTTCTACTTTGCTACTTCTAGCTCTTACTACCTCTATCCATGTTTTCTTCTTTTGTAGTTTGTCATTTTCATTTCTTGGTGCTAGTGCATGTGTCCTAGCTTTGTAGTTCTTACTAATGTGTCCTACTTTAAGAGAATCAAAATATACTATCTCACCATTTATCCATTTCTTGTAATTTCCTCTTAAATGTGTCCATATTCTCCATGATAGTGATAATTATACCATGTCTTATAATCCCAATCATATCAATTATTTTTCCTTGTTGCATAATTCTATTTTTAAGGTGACCAGTGTGATTTCTTCTTAAGTTTGTACTCATAAGCCTTATGTCCATACTTTTGAAAATTTTAGCTGTGATCTTGGAATCTAGATACCTTTCTAGTTGAATCTATGTTTTCTATTCTACATTCATGAGCTTTATGTCATAGTTTCCTACAATTAGAACAATTACCACTTGGCTTAGGTTTAGGAGCTTTCTTACAATTCTTGCTTCTACAAATGTTTTTTGTGTGTCCAATCTTTCCATGATAATGACATGTAGGTTTTCCTTCTAAATTTGCATTCCATTGTTCTCTACTTTTGGATGATTCTCTATCTTTAATATTTGAAAATTTCTTGTATCCAAGTCCTGATGCATCTATTGTTCTTGGTGACTTCATCATGCCTTCAAAATGTTTGATTGCCTCATTTGGTTTGTTCATCCTTTCCATAAGTTCCTTTTCATGCCTTAACTCATTCTTCAATTGCTCATTTTATGACTTTAGATTTGTGATCTCCAAATATTTTCTATTTGCTTCCTAATTTGCAATTACTAATTGATTTATCATGTCAAGATTAGTATTTGTAAGCTTTTGAACTTTAAATGATATTTCTTTGAGTCTACTAGCTATTTATGTGTTGTCTTCTTCAATTGTGATCTTATCTTCTATTGCTTTCTTCTTTTGTTCAACGGCTTCATTTAGTGTGATAGATTGAATTTCTTGTTTTCTCTTTCGATCTTTTTCTTCCTTCACTAGGGCACTATTCATTTCTATTACTTCTATAAGTGCTTCATATTTGTTACCAATCCTTCCATTGTCCAAAAATCCTTTTGTATCTACTTATGTTTATTAAGTGTCATTAATATTTATAACTATCTCTCTTCTCCTTTTGAGGGATTTTCTTAACTCTTCTTTAGTTATCTCTAATTATTGAACCCAATCTAGATTTCAATTATTTGATTCTCAATGATCTTTCCCATCTTGCATACTTCCATCACCATGATCTTATCCACTCAAGATATTAAACTTCCTGACAAGAGAATTTAACTCTGATACCAATTGTTGGAATACATCCATAATAGTTCAACACACAACACATTGATTTGGTTACCCAAAAACAATTCAAGATTAAGGTAAAATTCGGGTGGGGATGAAACCCACAAATTTTCATCCTTGCAACATTAAAGTTAACCTATTAAGGTTGCAATGTTTGACAATAAGATATTATCTACCTAGTGAAAGGTTCTTTTAATACTATTAGGTCTTGTCTTATACGAGGGCTTGATACTTACAATAAAATAAGGACTATGTTAGGATATTTACATAGTCCTATTAGGACCACTCTATTAAGAGATTTACCCTATCTTAATTACAAAATAATTGATTTAGTACCTAACCCTTAGTATGCTCTACAAGATGATCTTGGGTCTCCTCTTTCCAAAAATCTCTAATTTAATTCTCCTAATCTAATAAATTTGTTCAGTCATTCAATGCTCTGATTGTTCTCTTTTTTGGATTTATCTCTTTAACTTCTTCACATGTGTGTATCCTTTGTGCATTTCATCCTTTCATTTTTTTCTCTCTTTGATTCTAGGGTTAGAATCTTCCTTAAATAGACTTCATGTGAATCTTCTAGGTCCTGATAATTAATTTAAACTTCATCATCTTTTGTCATTTATATCCCTTTTTCTGATCAGTTGAACTATTTTCCTAGGGATCATTACCTTCTTCTAATTATGCATAATCAAAATCTGATCAAGCTCTATGAATATTAAATATCATACAAATTTTGGCAAAAATGATTCACATATGTGTTTTTTCCATTACAAACTCACATATCAAAATTGCATTGCTTAGCACTTGAGTTCTTTGATGCTCATTCATCTATCTTATTGCTCGGCTTCTATAAGTCTATGTGCTCGGCACTTCATAACTTATCAATATGCTTGGTTGTCAATATATTACTTAGCTTATACTATATTCCTTGGCTAGTACATCTACTCAGTATTTATTGAATGCTCAACAATCATTGTTCTACTCAGTCTAAGTGTTACTTTCTTAGCCTTTACTAGATAACTCAATCATAGTGATGACCTTGTAATCTTTCATTGTAAATGACTTGCAAATGACTAAGTGTTTGGTCAAAAATTGGTACCATAGACTTAGAGATCAACACTTTACATTACATCTCTCCCTCCTCCAGTCAAGAACGAAATGTTGCCTCATTTTGTATATATTGATTAACTAAATTAGGCCTCTAACTTATTTGTTTCAAATTGCAATATTTAAAAAATACTTCCAACCTCATATGTTTATATTAAAATGAAATGTTATCCAAAGGATTCAAAACCTATTTTTTAATAAACAAGGCAAAGGTAAAATAATGATTAAATAAGATTGTATTAGACTCCCAAGGAACAAAAATTTGTTCATGGACTCTTGTCTATTAGTATTTAATAATTGTTTTTATTAGACCTTGTCTAACATTTCCCAATTGTAGGTGCATTTATGATAGCTTATTTCCCTGATGGATCTAAAATCTCCCTTTTCATTGTCTAATATCCTTACTATCCCAAACATGTTAAGAAATTTTCATTATATCGTTAACCCAATTTATTATCTTTATTCTCCTAACAACTTGTAGTTGTTGATGTGTTACAACTTTTCTCAATCTTGAAGATTTTCATACTTTAGTTTGCAATTCTCTACTTGTCCTCTAGATGCATTATTTTGAGATCAATTAATTTATGTGGTTGATTTTCTTCTTTACTTTAGTGTGACTCCACTTAGACTATTTCCTCATCAACATATATAACTTCTTGATCTTAATATCTAGCACGTTTAATTGATCATTTGTTCTTCTCACACTACTCCATTTCAAATCTACTTTAAAGTTTAAAAAATATATGGTTTCCTTTGTCATTTCAATATTTAGCATCCATTATTCACAAGATGTTTTTATATCTAAATTTTTAAGAAACCTTTATCCTTCCTACGTGGTTGTTTTATGATAGATCATCATATTCCAAACCCTCATTTCTACTTGTATCTAAACATGAAATAAGAATATTGAAATAAAAATTAAATGAAAAACACAATATTAATCATAAGAATGATTGCTCCTTCTCCTCAATGTTTTATACAAAAAATACTCTTTTTTCATGTGCATTTATCTCTCTTTGAATCTTCGATTCCTCTTTGTAGTGTGAAAATGATGTCTTATTCTTTCTTTTTCTTCATTATTACCAATTGAAACCTCCTTGTAGTCCCCATTCTTAGAAATTTTTAGGATAAGTGAGAGGGGATGGGGTGAATCAATTTTTCAAGGTCTATATGTACCATTTATACTATTAAACAGTATAACATCAATGTTCTGTTGATCCTTCTTAACTTGTTGTTGCTCAATCTATACTATAACACTATCATAAACTTGTATTTCATAATGAAAAGCATAAATGCATGTAAAAAATTCATAAGACATGGATCACAATTTGACACAAGTATTTTACATGTAAACACAATTTTGGAAAAAACCACCAACAACGTGTCACTCTATTTCAACTCTTTCAAAGTGAGTTGTGTTAGGAGCCAACCCTATTAAAGGTTTACAATACACATTGCTAAATGTGAGCTAGTTAGAGGATTTGATGACCCTGTTAGTAGTGGCCTTGTAAGAGGGTTTTGATCATTCCATTTAGAATGTCACCTACTTAAAGTATTTACATAGGCTATTAAGTCTTCAAATGATTGTTAGGTCAACCTCTATTAAAAGGATTTCAATACAAACTATTTACAATGATAAGAAAAAAAACAACAGGTTTTGATCTATGTGATTACAACTCACTCTTTCTAGTTTAGATCTCTATTTACTCCTATGAGTGGGAAATATGGACCTCTATAATTCACACACACTTCAACATGATCATTATCTAAAGAATCATCCTGGAATGAACATGGGATTGTTTATCTGAAATAACCAATAGGTTGATTTGTTGTCTCCTAACTAGATTGATTTTTCTATTCACTCTCAGACTAGAAAGCTAACGACCAAACATCTAGAATGAAGGATTTTAATAGCTATATGATGTGCAAGATTAATCTATTTGAAATGAAAATTTAATCTAAGAAAAGGAAAGAACAATTAATCTAAATGAGTGCATATTTAAGCTAAATGAGATTAATATGCAAGAAAATCAAAGCTATGAATGTAAATATGTTACTAATTATTTTAGCATAAGTTCAATATAATTCATTTGCAACATATGAAATGAAGAATTGAGGGTTTCTTAAATATAATCCCAAAATTGATCAATGATAAAGATCAATTTGGATGAATGGTCGAGTTTTAGAAAAGAGATTCAATCATAATAGAAAGTTTCCTTATGAAAAGGAAGTTAATTAATTTCTTTTGAGTGGAATAAGGAGTTAGCTAATTTAATTCCTTTTCTGATTTCATTCAACTCAGAGTTTCCATTTATAAACTAAAGATAGGATTTGGAGAATATATTTAATTGAATAAAATTGAATATGACCTCATAAATGCATAATCTTAATTAATTGAACAATTAAACTCAATAATTAAAATGAGGAAATATTTAATTAAATTAAAGACATTTAATTCCTCAATGTGTATTTTAGCAAAAGGGGTAAATTTTAATTTAATTAAAAGGCTAGGGCTCATAACTAAATTAAATTAATTAATAATTTTACCTTTGCTAATTTGATTAGACTTAGGAATTAAATAGAATATTTAATTAACATAGATTAAGGATTTTTTGTGTTTGACACTTAGGTCAAGTTGCATCATAATTTAAAATTGCCTAGTAAAATAGGACTTAAGATTGATTAAATAGATCAGAATTAGTTTAGTGTGGCAATGTGCCAATTTTTGGATATTACATTTTCCCCTCTTTGAATGAATGTGTAGGAAGCACATTTGATTCAAAGAAATCAGAAGTATGAAGCATGGATCAAGAAATGAGATTGGTTCCAAAATGGATGATACAAAAACTAATTGATAAGCTTTTCAAGGTTATCTTCATAATGAAGCTTAACCTTAGGCAATCCAAATAGAACACCTAGATACCAAAGTTGATAAAACAAAAATTGTCAAACTTCATAGAATTGTTCCCAGAACAATACTGAATTCTCAGGAGTTGAGGTTAGATTGTCCCAATACCTGTCTACTAAAAGATGAAATGATTAATTAAAATTCATAGAATTATCCCCAAAATGAAGCTTAATCCTCAAGAGTTAGCATTAGTCTTTCCCAATGCCTATCCATTAAATAGTGATTGAAAGCAAGAACTTAGAATTGTCCCCAGAATGATGCTTGATCCCTAGCAAGATTGCAAATTTTCTCTAGAACTAAGCTTAACCCTTAGCAAAAATTTGGAATTATCTCCAAAATGAAGCTTAATCCCCCACAATCTAGATAGAACATTTGAATACTTGTTCATGAAGAAGATAACAAGACCTATCATGATTCATCGAATCATCCCTAGAATGAGGCTTGATCCTTAGGAGTCAAGGTTATACTGTCCTGATACCTATCCATCAAACCATGATAGGGCATGTTATAAATGTGATCAATTGATCAAAACATGACATAGATCACATAGATGTTAGATAGAGGGAATAAAGATGCACTGAGTGATGGCATGCTCTAAGTGATGAGGACATAAGATTCAGAATGAGTTGAAGCCAATTTTGACAGATTCAATAATGTAATCATCCTACCCCCTCGGGAGCAAAATTGAAACATTACACACTAGAATAGTGATCAAGAGTAGTATATTGGAAGATACTAAAGAAATATGAGATTCAAAAGAATGTCAAAGAGATTATAAGGATTTGAAGAAAATTTGAAGTTGATTCAAAGTGATTTCAAGGTCCAAAAGACCAAGTTTGACCAAAGTTGAAAAAAGTTGACTTTTTCTAGAAATGTTGGAAATTTTGAACAAAATGTGATTTGAAAATATTTTAAGTTTCACAAAGTATCAGAAAAATAAACTACACAAGTATTCGATACTATCAATCCAAAAAATTTAAAATATGATTTTGAGTTGTTTAAGTGTGTCAAATTTTGAATTCAATCACGAAAATGAGTTCAAAGCACCCAAATTATCTAGGGGGTCATTTTCACGTCAATTGAAGCACTTTGAAAAATTAGGTCAAAACCTAGATAAGGGCCCACAAGGTATTTTTCAATTCATTTGTGCTTTTTGTCTTTTGTGAAGAAGAGACCTTTAAGGAGAAAGATGATGGTCCCCATGCATTTGCATTGAATTGAGAGTTCTAGGCAACAAAACCAACTGGCAAAGTATGGTCCTTTGGTGATTCATCTATTACCCAACTTTGCATTTCAAATTTTATGCTTTTTGGTCTTTTTTTCATGTTTTAATGTCACTATCCATAGGTCTTCGTGTGGAGGCTTCATTCTTTGCACAAGCCTTTATGTGTTTTCATGCGAGGAAGTACCATTTTATTACTTTTTTGCCTATTGTGTTGGGTTTCCTCACACGGGAGGTACCCATATCTCATGCAAAAAACCCTTAACAAGGTTGTTTTCACACATATTTAGTTAGAGTTTCTAGCCCAAAGATTTGAAAGTTTGCCCAAGGAAGTGAAATCTCATGTGACAAAGTGAGGTCTCACACAAAAAACTAATGTTAAATGTAAAAAAAATTGTTTGAAGATTTGAATTTCTCATTTTCATTCATTTTTTTTCCTATTTGTTGCTAATCGTGTTCATGTTGTTTTTGTGTTTGCAGGTTAGCTTTTTGGACATCTCATTTAGATCGCAATATCCTCACTTTAGAGTATTGATTCAGTAGTTGGATTCCACAGAGCTTGCACATATTGACTCCCTCGGCCTATCATATCTTTTTCATATTCTTGCATTAGTGGTAAATCATGGTTTATTGACTGCACTTATAGAGCATTTCCACTCAAAGATGAACACATTCCACTTGCCATTGGGAGAGATGACCATCACCATAGAGGAAATCTATTAGATTCTACAAATACCCTTCCATAGCCCTTGAGTGGTGTATGACACACATCCACAAATAGGTACAATGGCACTAAGGGCCATCTTTTAGGAGGATCTCATCATGGGTCATTCCATCACATGGGATGAGCTAGTGTATACATATGGTCCTATACACAATTTAGAAATGGTGCTCAGAGTATTTATCAGTTGCTTTCTGATACCTAATAGAGGCTAGCATGAACTTGAGTGCTGATGGGGACAAATGTTGTAGTAGATGCTAGATGAGAAGGTACATTCTAGATGGGCTTAGTGTATACTGGAACACATGTACCATGAGATGCATGAGATAGTCTATCACAAGAGGAAGAGCATGGCCAGGGGTCTATGTTCTTTAGGTGTGGGAATGGGAGCACTTGCCCATCATGAGGTCAATTTTTTCTAATGATAGACAGGACCATGAGCCTTACATATGCAAATACTAGGGACAAATGACCCAGACAAATTTGTGTAACACTGAGTAGTGCAGGGATCAATTGGATGACCTAGTAGGGGTAGTATGGCAGCCCTAGAGAAAGATTGAGGCATGGGATGAGGCATGGGTGGAGTTGGGACACATGTTTTCCTCCTAACCACTAATTGGTCATTTGATATTTTTCATTGAGAGATTTCCCTTAACTCACATGTAGAAAAAGTATGATCAACCATAGGATATTTTTCAAGAGTACTACACATACACCTAGTTTCCCTCAAATGTAGATCAAGGATGGTTAGTCAAATTGGACTAGGGAAGATCGATGATCAATGCATGCTCTATTTTTGTGACATAGTGGGATTACTTGGAAGCAATAGTAGAAGGGAGGATGACTCCAACATACCAAACACATTTTGTAAGTCATCCTTTCCCTTGATTTAAAGACCTAGTTGGGATGGAAATGTCGAGACAACCAGTACAATAGCAATAGTAGTACTAATAGAAGTCACTATAGTAGCCACCACAGTAACAAGAAAGACCTTGACAATGTACCTCTCAGGTATAGATTCCTCCCTGATAGATGGTAGATGATGTAGGTGTAGGTGGAAGTAGGGCTGAACAAAGATGTCCATGAGGTGAGATAGAAACATTGGGTGCCATCAGAGGAGATGCCTAGAGGTAGCAAGTCAAGTAGGAGTAGCCAGCTCAACAACTTGAAGTTGTCATTGGCGATGAGGAGATGCAGGATCAACCTATGCCAAATCCATAGTAGGATGCCCTAAGGAGAACCTAGGATTGACTTAGAGTGGCTCAACGATAGCTAAGTAAGATGCAGATATAGTTGATGGTGTGAGATATGTTCCTAGGAGATTGAGAGTGGGAGATCTAGGATCTTCATATAGAGCTAGAGTACCAATGTGAGGAGACTTGACTGCAAAGTGTCTATGCAATATACTATTATGCAACATTGCAGAAATTCCTAAGTTGTTAGAGTAGATGCCTCAATTCTCAAAGTATGCTAGAGCTTTAGACAATGTCCATCAACCAATAAGACTAGGTGCCCCTCCTCCTCCTCCACCTAGAAATGAGGGAGAAGGGAATAGTTATATATTCTTTCTTCTAATTTTGATTCTAGCTATGTATCGATTGGTGTTCCAACACCATAATGTATCATTTTGAGATCAACAGTGCTTGAGTAGCATCTATATTATGTTCCGATGTATACTTGACACCATATATATATATATATATATATATATATATATATATATATATATATATATATATATATATATATATATATATATAATTTGAGTATCTTCACTTGTGTCACTTTCTCTTTCATAGTTTGTCATACATGAGATTTTTAATGATATGATTATGAATGAAATTTTGATATGATGTATGAATGTAGTATAGATGAGATTAATCATGAAATGATGTATGAAATTCAAAATGTGAATGAACTAACATCTCATGTAGTGTTTCATTTTTTTTATAATGACATAAATCGCATGAAGATCAAGAGGACAAACCAAAGGACTGAACACTTATTTAGTCATTAAGAAAGGTGATACTTTGAAGAAACCAACAACCCCTCATATTGAAGGATACAAGTAAAGCAATGATCAAACCATGTGCTTATGCAACGCAAACCTATGTTAGATGCAACCTTAGGTCTTCCATGAGAGGGATCTCAATAGTGACACAAGCGATAGTAGGCAGACATAGTTTGAATAATTGGTGACTGATGTGAAAGAGATTCCTATGACACTATAGGGTGGTTCCCCTGAGTTTATGATAAGTTTCAGTCCATGGATGCATGAGTGAAAGAAAAAAACTAAAGTAGGAAAGCAATTGTACAAGAGCCAAAAGATGCACTACAAGATATAGCATTTGGAACAAGAGGCACCTATTTACCAGGTTTTCACCTTCTTGGTAGAGATTCCTTTTTTCCTACCATGATGCCTATTTACTAGGTTTTCATCACTGGCATTTTTTTTTTTTTATTTGTTCACTTTTTTTGGTATTACCAAGGCCCTATTGCTAGGTTTCCACCAAGATAATGTTTTTTCAAGACTTTTAAGTATGTACAGAGAGATTTTAAAAGCATGTCCACTATAGAACCTCTTCAGATGAAGAGTGTTGATTAGCTCCCTGAGTGACTCTCCCTCAGGATGACATCACCCACTTGGAAGTCACATGGCTTAACTTTCTTGTTGTATCTCTTAGACATGTATTTTTGGTAAGCTTGAAGATAATCACACACCACTTGTCAATGTTCATCTAACAATTCTAGCTCTTAAAGTTGAGATATTCCATAGTCATCATCAATAATGAGGCCTTTCATAAAGATTCTTAAAGTAGGAATCTCAACCTCCATTGGAATCACAACATCTGCTCCATATACCAAAGAAAAGGGCATTATACATGGATTTCTGATATTAGTTCTATAAGCCCATAAAGTTGGATTAATCTAAAGGTACCAGTCCCTTCTAGATTTGGTTACTATGCAATGTAAGATTTTGAGGATTGCCTTATTGGATTCTTCTACTTAACCATTATCCTAAGGATAATAGATAGAAGAGCAATGTTTTGTGATTATAAACCTTTTGTACAACTCCTTAAGATCCTTGTTTTTTAACTGTCCCCCATTATCAGTAATTATGGAGGATGGTACAACATACCTACATATGATGTAATTCATGATGAATAGAGCTACAATTTTTCCATTTTTTGTAGAGAGGTAGATTGCCTCTACCCATTTAGTGTAGTATATAGCTGTAATAATGAACTTGTGTCCATTTGAACAAGATGAGTGAATTTGACCCACTAGATCATAGGCCCATTATTGAAATGGCCATAGTGTGATAGATGGAATTACCTCCCTAGTTGGAGCATGAATCAAATTCCCATGGAATTGGCATTATTTGTAGGATTGGCACATTTGACTACCTCTTGCTCCATATTCAACCAATAGTAACTAGCTCTAATAATTTTATGAGCTAGTGCCAAGCTGTTAGAGTGAGATCCATAAATGCCCTCATGTACATCGATTAATACAAGTTTGGAATCATCAAGTTTTAGACACCTAAGGAGGGTTCCATCAAGACCTCTCCTAACCAAGTCATAGGAAATAAGAACATACTATGAAGCACTACAAATAAGGTGACATTTTTCATTTCGGGTTAGATTGTCTAGAATTGTTTGGTCATACAGGTAAGAGTAAATATGGTGGTAGTGAGATGAATTGTGTCCTACAATAGAATAGATCATCTGAGATTTAGGGGAATTATAGGCAGGATAGAGTAACATCTCCACCAAGAATTCATGTCAAAGATCATTCTTTGGCATCTATAGAATGGAAGCAAGTGTAGCCATTGCATTAGCTGCTTTGTTGTCTACCCAATGATATTGGTAAAAAGTAACATGGGAAAAGTATATGTTCAGATCATCCACCATTCACTTATAGGATATCAACTTCTCATCCTTCATCTTATACACATCATTAACCTAGATTATTACAAATTGTAAATCAAAAAAGATATTTAATTCATCAACTCTCTATTCAACTGCAATCTTCATGTGATTGATCAGGGCTTCATATTTTACAATATTGTTTGAATAAGAACCTAGCACCAGATCCTTATTGTGTGAAGGAATCATCAAAGAACATCACCCAGTTTTGATGTGTTAGCATTAAAATGGACTCATCTAGAAAGTCAATGTTTAGTGGAAGAAGACTTTACATCAATGCTTCTACTAATAGATCAATAATTTCATGTCTTTTGATAGCCTTACTTTCAACATATATGATATCAAATTCACTTAGTATCATGACCCATTTGGCTAATCTTCCTATTAAGGTTGAATTTCTCAATAAGTAGTTCAATGGATCAATTTATGCAACTACTCACATAGTATGAGTAAGAATTTAGTATCTCAACTTTTAGGAAGCAAAGATGACTACGAAGCAAGCTTTCTCAATGATGCTATAGTTTATTTCATAAGAAATCAATGTGTGACTCAGATAGTAGATAGCTCGTTCCTTGTTATCATTGTCCTCTTGATTTGGCAAGATACCCAAAGATGATACTATCATTGAAATTACAAAATAAGGGGTTTCTCGTATATAGGAGGCATCAAAATTAGTGGATTAGCAAGGTATTTCATTATCTATATTAGACTCAGATCACAATCTTTGCTCTAATTATATTTCACAGCTTTGTGTAGAGTCATAGTGAAAGGTTGTGACCTATCTACCAACTATGAGAAAAATCTATGAACTAATTGAATTCTTCCTTGCAAGCCCCTCATTTGACTGATATTACAGGTTGGTGCCATGTCCATGATTGCTTGAAATTTTTCTCGATCCACCTTGATTCCTTTTGTAGAGACAATGTAAACAAGTAGTTTCCCAGAAGTTACACCAAATGCACATTTCTTAGGATTGAGTCTAAGACTGAATTTCTCCACATAATCCAAGATGGGTCCCAAATCTTGAAGTTGAGTTATGTGTTTTGTACTCTTAACCAAGGTATAATTGATATAGTCCTCCATCATCTTATGCGTCATATCATGGTAGATTGCTGTAACTACCCTTTAATACATGGCACAAGCATTTTTAGACCAAATGGCATAATGTTCCAATAAAAGGTGCCCCATGCACAAGTGAATGTAGTTTTCTCCTTGTATTTTGGTGCAATTTTAATCTAATTATAGCTGAAAAAACCATCCATGAGTGAGCACATTTCATATCATGGTTTCATATCCACTATTATATCAATGTTGGGAAATGGAAAATCATCCTTTAGACATGCTAAGTTCAAATCTCAAAAATGTGTACAAATTCATATAGATTTATAATGCTTAGAGACTGGAGCAATGTTTGATATCCATTCACCATAGTCAATAGCTTGGATGAAACTAGCTTTATGAAGCTTTTTCAATTTAGCTTTAACAAGTAAAGCAACATGAGGATGAATTTTCCTAAGCCTCTATTTGACTGATTTTACTCCTGATGCAATAGATAAATGATGCATTATGAGATTAGGATCCAAGCCTGGCATATTTGAGTATGTCCACACAAAGTTTATCTTTTTCTCTTGCAAGAAGGAAATGTATTCCTCCTTTTCTTCTACAAATAAAGTTTGTGCAAGATGTATCATGTGGCATTGTTCCTTTGTTCACAATTTGATCAGTTGTGTTGGCTCTATCAACACTGATGATCTTTCTTGAAAATGATTAGGAAGTGCATCAAATATCTCATCCTCAAGGCTCTAAGAGAGGTTTTCACATTTGGATATGTCTTTTATTTTTACTATTTTAGGTTTTGATACTACCAAAGTGTGGTTTTCATTATCAGACCTTCTTTTTCTTTTTCTTTTTATTATGTGACTAAGATATTTCATGTCATCTTTAATCATGTTGGTGCTCTATTCATTGGTGGACATTATTGATTCGACAGTGTTATGTAGCAGGTATGAATATAGTCATTTTGGAATGTAGGGACTCCACTAGAGGCATTGGAATTCTAGTGTATGAGCTCAAGGTAGGTGAGTCAAAGAGATGTGATAGGTTTGATGGCATTCAGATTATAGTCATAAAATTCTCAAACAACTAAGTCGAGACCTATATTGGCTTTTTCCACAAGTGTATTTCAATGCCTTTGAGTTCTAATGACATTAATTGAAGACTTGATGACACTACTTGTATAAGACTCATCCAACCTAACCCTAGACAATTCACCTACTTTGAGTAGACATTCATAGACATGAACTTGATCTATATCTTTGTCTGTAGTTACTTCTAAGATAGAGTCAAATTCATACGCTCAATAATTTGTGCTACATGGAGATAGACTATAGAATTCCCTAATAGTAATAGGGACAAAATCTCCTTCATCATCTCAATTTTTACAAAGTTGCTTGATGACTATAGTATGAGTAGACTCCCCTTGTTCCTCGATAGTCTTGTAAGAAGAATCACTATCACCATCAATAGCACTAACATGTGGTACAAAATTATCTAGTTCTAGGAAGAATTTAGGAAGATCAAAAGTAATTGGATAAGCATAAGGATCCTCACCATCAAAACTATCCTCATGATTATCTAACTCAGTTTGTGACTCATTTTTCGATGAACTCTGAGATTCTGGTATAAATTTCTTAATCCCTAGATGAAAGGGGATCTTCTTAAAACCTAGCTCTATTGTATCTCAAGACCCACTAGTGATTGCTTTGACAAGATCAATTAAGCCATTTTTGTTATGTCTAACTAGACCATTCCTTTTGTAGCCAAAGTTTTTCATGAGTTTAAGAAATAGACCATACTTTTCAGGAGTAATCTCATGAGTCTATTCTGTGAGATCTATTGGAGATTCTTCTCTATATATCCATGTAGGAAAAGCTTTGTTTTCATCTTCCTCCTCCAGAGGTATAGTAGCTTTAACAAAGGTACCATTTTACTTAGTTTGAGGTGATAGCACAAAAGGTCTATTCATTTTAGATGGTCTCCCATAATGACTAGGAGACTCAGGAAGAGATGCCAAAGGCATAATAGGCTCTATGTGATATTCATTAATCCCAATTTCTTTCAACATGAGGGGCTTCTTGATTTGTTTCAGCTTATCATTATGATGATCTATAGATTCCTATTGGTGTAAATAAGTATTTCCTTATTGCGCTTTACTTAAGTTTACCTAGTTCAATGCATTAGTTTATTATTATGCATTATTTTATTATTTCTTAGGTGAGACACTTAGGATTTTGTGTACTCTTATGAGTTGTCATGTAGAAAACACTAGAGTAAGAAACTCTAATTCAGCACATGGTGTCTACAACATAATTTGGCATGCTACACCTTTGTAAGCTTATCCTCTCATCATTGCACTTACTCTTGTGCTTAGTGGAGGATAACCCACTTCTAGTGGACATGTGCTTGTTTGTAAGACTTATTAGTATGATGATTTCTAGGCATTCTAGAAGCATTCTAAAGGACTTTATATGTAGGTACTCCTAGTGTAATTTCGTACACATTGAATTGAATACTATATTATTATTATGATCATACTCTTTCTGGTCTACTATTGTGCTTGTGCTTGAGTTCCTTGATCTTGGGTGATTTTTCCCTAAGGAAAATTCTTACATGATATCAGAGCTATACCAATTTCTAACATGGTATCAAAGATTAGGGAGATTCTCTTCACATAGTTGTTCAAGACCATTCTTGCTTCAGAACCTTGACCCAGATCAAGAGAATATGTAGTCATTGGGAGTTTCTAGAGCCAAAGTAGACCTCGCCATTGCATTCAAAATATAAATTTGTGGAAAATCAATTATAAATTCATCTATATTGGGCCATAGTCAATTTTAAGGAAAAAAAACTTTTTGCAAACTAGCACTCGAAGGCCCAATTTGCAACTTGTGTATAGTCATTCATTCAATTTTCTGATTTATGTTTTAGATCTGAATTTTATCATTCTCTAAAATTATTTTTGAATTTGGTTATAATTTAGAAAAAAAAATTCACCTAGTAGCACCTACAGAGAAAAAAATTGTAAAGGCACCGGGCAATGATACCCTGGCCCTACACAGAATATTTATTTATTTGTAGCATATTCCTAGAAGCTAAATATTCCATCAACCAAATATTCTATGAATTTCAGCATTATTCTACATACAAATTCTAAAATATTCTTTATACTAATACATGCTGATCACAATCCTAGTTGAGCACTACATTTTGGCAACAGTGCTTTGTTTAAAGCATGAGCGACATTTCTTTTATATTCATTCAAACCTTTACCCACCTTGCATAGGGGACTAAAGGTTCTTAGATTTTCTATCAACATTTACATTAGCAGGCACTACTAATGTTTTCCAACCCTTAGAAAAGGTTTCAATACTAGCGGTAGAATCAAACTCCCAATTAGCGCTTCAATCCATCTCTGGAGACTGTGCTACTTCCTAGCAGCAACCTTCTTGCTAGAAACTTAACTCCTGATCATGTGCAATCTATGGCATGCAGCACAATAGCTTGGTGCCAATGCATACAGCTCACCACATAAGCCCACACATTAGCAAGCCACCATGTCCAAACCATATGACAAGTGGAAAAATTATTAAGTTGCCTAGTCACCCTGACTGTACGCCCATGCAAGCCAAACACATGTTATACCGTATAGGCCATACTATTCCATGCAACATTGACATCACTACCACATCATCTAGGGAGGCAATTTGTTGGCTGATATTAGCCAGACATAGCATTAAATTTAATGGTCATCTAACCACATTCCTAGCCAATTTTGCATTGTTGCAACGATCATTTGACCATCAAATTTAACTTTGCAATTTGCTGCCCAAACGCCTCTCCAGATTTAGTTTTGACTTGATAGTTTGACTTTTGGAGGCCATATCTCAGTCATCCAGACTCCAAATCAAGTGCAATTATTTTTTATTTTCGATAGAATTTTTTAATGGTGCTATTTTTTCTAGTTTTGGTGCATGGATTTGTCAGAAATTGCATCTGTTGGCAATTGTACCTATCCAAACCTACATTTTGCAACTTCAATTGCTCCGTACGGGCTCATCTAGACTCGAAATCAATTCCTTTTTTTTTGAAAGTGTGTAATTTTTTGTGTACTTTCTAGATCTACAATTAGATTATAGTGTTGTGTGGACAAAAATATCACTTTTAGACCTAGGGCCTTTTTCTGCATTGTATTGCTTTGATTACTTTTCAAAATTGTTGTACATCTGAGTTGTAGTGTTTAATATCATATTTGAGTCTCAAAAGGTGGTTGCAACAAGAAAAATCAAAAGCCCACATAAAGCACTAAATCATATATTAGGTTGGGGCGGGGGGTGTTTGATTTCATATTTTTGCATTTTGGGGGTACATTTATTGATCTCATGGAGGAGTTTTGTCATACATATTGGTGTGGAATTAGACCCCCATTGACAAAAATGAACTATAAAAAATGGAGTGCTTTAGTCATTGATCATCTAAGAAGTGAGGATAAGGAAGTATTTCCTTATTTATGTTCCAACAAACTGATCTCTAACACTAAAGAATAGCCACCTATCAATAGATTTTTGGATATCATTATCCTCAATATCAATTCTAATCCTTGGCATGTCATTAAAAAGATCATTCACCCTTATGATATGTGGATGGCTCTTTGGAAAGAATATGGAGATCCCAAAATTTTTCCCTTTCTAGAAGAATTTATATCTTTGGTCACTTCAAGTTTGGTTCCTCCAACTCTAGATGAGATCACACCTCCTAATTCTCTTGTTGATTCTACTAATCCCATAGTAGCCTCAGATGCTTCTGATTTAGTGCAGTAGGAAACATTATGTCTTCCTATTTCAACTTCATGGGATGACTTCCTTCAAGATATTGTAGGTCTATTCATGGAGTCTCACATTGAAGATGTGGGAGACATCATCAATGATATTCATCTTCTCTTTGTTGAGGCAAATACTTCATCCATTTCCATAGTGCTAGATTCATGTACTTTAGCACAATAGGGTACACTTTGTCTTCTAGCTCTAGCATTAGTAGATGACTTCCTGACAGATATTTTAGGTTTGTTTGTGGAGTCACACATAGTAGATTTGGGAGACATCATTGATGATATACAACTTCTCTTTGATGAAGAAGATACTTCTCTAGTTGTGGTGAGGGCTCACTTTGAATCTCCTATCCACTCCCTACATGATCAATCTTCATAGGTTGATATGATTGTGGATCCTTATGCACCGCAATTGTAGTAGGTCTCTTTATCAATTGAGGAGACACTTTATTCTTTGAAAAAAATTCTACATACATCCTTGCTAGATCTGCACTTCTTCTTAGCAGTATTGGAAGGAGCAACCATCAGTATCAATACAAGGATAGTTAAGTGAGTTTCAAAGACACCTTTCATCATTGAGATCCTTACTATGCATAAGGGAAGCATCTCCCCTATACCTCTACAATTGTTTCTTCCAAAGGGAAGGAACATTATGCAGCACTCATGGATTAGCTTCTACATTGGAGTAGTTATCACTAATTGGCACACTACATTTGTGGGGGGGGGGGGGGGGGGGGGGGTTGGGGGGGCAGACACTACCTTATCTCCTTCATCTTCTCTTTTATGGTGGGGACTTTTTCCATATATGGGGTTTTTTCCTTCTCCCATTTATCTTTTGTATATACTAGATGTATGTCATAATAGGGGGGTTTTGATTACTCCATCCATCCATGCATCTTGTCTTTTCATCTCTCTTTTTGGTGGAGGGATTTTCACATGAAGTTTACCCTCTTTCTCCACTTTATAGGAGATTTCATTTCATTATGTACATAGGTACCTAAAATGGCCTAGTAGCTTGGACCCATCCTCCATTTTCATTTTAGATTTCATAAGTTTTAGTTCATTCTCCTAATTTGCACTTTAAGGTAGGGTGTTGGCATACATAATTATTTACTTAAGTATACTTAGGTCAATGCATTATTTTATTATTTCCTAGGTGAGACATTTAGGAGTTTGTGTGCTCTTATGAGTTGTCATGTTGACAATATTTGAGTAAGCAACTCTAATTCAGCACACGGTGTCTACAACACTAGATTTTCTATAATTAACTAAGTTTTCATGTAGAAAACATAGTTATTAGCACTCTTAATTAAGCACATGGTGTCTACAACATAATTTTCCATGCTACACCTTTGTAGGCTTATCCTCTCATCATCACACTTACTCCTATGCTTAATGGAGGATAATCCACTTCTGGTGGGCATGTGCTTGGTTGTAAGACTTATCAGTATTCTAATTTCTATGCATTCTAGAAGCATTCTAGAGGCCTTTATATATAGGTATTCCTAGTATACTTTCATACACATTGAATTGAATACTATATGGTTATTTTGATCATACTCTTTCTAGTCTACTGTTGTGCTTGTGCTTGAATTCCTTGATCTTGGGTAATTTTTCCCGAAGGCAAATTCTTACGATTCCCTATTAGTAGGTACAAAGCTTTCATCATATTTTAGCATGTTATAGGTGTAACTAGTATTAGCAAGTATGGTGACCTTAGAGCCGTGGAATGAAAACTTGATGCATTGATGGTACATGGAGGGCATAGCTTGCATCTCATGTATCCATGGTCTCCCTAGAAAGATATTGTACACTAATGGGATGTCAAGGACTTGACATGTAACATCCCTTTCTATAGGACCAATTTGAAGAGGCAACACAACCAGACCTAGGGATGTACACTTGACTTCATCACATGGCGTGATGGTTATTTTGTGACACAGATCAATAAACTATTCAAAATAGTCCAATTGCCTGAGAAAAATAGCAGTGTAGATTTTTAGACCAGATCCATTGTAAATGAGAACATGATGGATGCACTTTTGATGTATCATGACTTAATTGTGCAACGGTTGATTATGCGAATGACTCAGTGAATTATCATCCTTTTCAGAAAAGGTCAAGTAATGAGGTGAAGTCAAGTGACCCACCATAGATTCAAACCTATCCAAATCAAGATCTTGAGGTACATTTACCTCTTTGAGGGATTTATCAAAAATTTTCCTTTGAGCAGGTGAGATTTTGAGTAATTCAAAGATCATTATCTAAGAACTTGTCCATCGTAATTGGTCAAGGATACTATAGTTGGTAATTGTAGAAGATTTTGTAAGTTTTATACCTTTTCTAAATGGACTAGCAATAGGCTTGTCTTTGTGTTGATCAATCTCAAGAGAAGAAGGTCTAGGACCTTTTAGTACTATCCTAGCATGAGAGCGTGTAACAACATTGGCACAAGATTGTGATTATTCTTTGTCAAATGTAGAGGATGTATCACCTCTTAAGATAAATGGCATCTTAGGTTTTGTGTTATCTATTTTTCCCTTAATTGTAATGACAACACAATATTGAAAATCCACAAGTTCAACCATGTTGATTACATCATAATTATTAGTGTATGTATAGTTGACCTTTTTATGAACTTTCTATTTAGAAGTTTCCCCTTTCTTGTAGGATGGGCATTGTTCCTTAAAAGCCTTGTGATCCATATTCTTTTTGTGTCCATCCACAATGATTTCATCACCATCAATTAAGACTTAAACTTTGTGACATAGGTTGATGCAATTGTTAGTTTTGTGACCTTTGTTTTAATGGTATTCACAAAATGCAGTTTCATTCCATCATGAAGGTCATGGTTATGGATCATAAGGATGAGAATTATCCAATGGAGAAATGAGCCTATTTTGTGGCAAGGTCTTATAGACCACATCCAAAGGTTCACCAAGGGGTGTGTACTCTCATTTTTGGCATGTAACCTAAGATGAGCTCTTCATTTTGTTTCCAAATGTCTTGTTTTTAAGAGGAGATTTGTCAACATTTTTAGATGCTTTGAGATTGTCTGTGAGATTGAATGTTGTTTTGACAAGTTTAGGAGTAATGTTAGAAACTACTCCATCATGTACCACCTCTCAATTATTGTTGACATACTTGGATTTATCCTTACTAAAGGTTGATCCTTTCTTAGTGTCTTTTTGAAGGGCTATCTCCCCCTTTTTTGCCATAAATTCCTCTATTCAGATAGCTTCTATTACCATGTCTTCAAAGGTGCATGGACCTTGAAGTTGAACTTTATACCCAAAGTTGGGTATAAGGTTATCTATGAAGATGTAAAGGTTTCCTATTTTAGGAACCTTTCATGATTATTTGGTGTATAATTGTCACTATCTCTAAAGGAATGCAAGGAAAAGTTCCCTAACTTTTTGTTTAAGGTTACACAAGTCACATATGTTAATTGGATGTTCAATGTTATGTGAGTACTTCTAAACAAATAGGTTAGCAATGTCATTGAATATTTTGATACTAGTAGGCAACCTTGAAAATCAATCCATGTCCTGACAACATAGACTTCATGGGAATAAACACATGAGATATGTCTGATTGTGCATGAATTCCATAGACAAAGCACTGAATTCCCTCAAATGATCTTGGGGATCAAAAGTTCCAAAGTATTTTTTGTACTTGGGAAGCTCAACTCCTCTTGGAAAAGGAGGTATGCCTAGACTCTTGTCAAAAGGAAATGGACAAAGAGTGTCTAAGATGTATGTTTTTTTTGGTTTATCCTTGTCACGCATCATTTGGGACAATTCCTCTTGCATGATATTCAATTGCTTTTGTAACTTGGTTGTTTTAGTTTCTTTTTCATATGTGATGATTGTCTCAACATTAAGGTAGTTTTGCTTCTTCTTGAGTGAGTTTGAGAAAGTATTTCTCTTTCTCTTTGTTAAGAAAGATCTCCATTAATTTATGAAAGTGTTCATCCTTACAACATTTTTCGATGTCTTCAAGTGTTATTTCTTTAGTTTCCTCATTCTCATCAATGAAAGGTTATTTATGTCTTTCATTTCTTTGGTGTTCTCTTCCTCTACTATGTTCTTTGTTTTCTTGGTCTTGATTAGCCATTCGAAGAACATGGTAAGTTTCAGTGTATGTTGGTTAAAAAAGTCTTTTGAAGGAGAATTCAGATGTATTGTCTAGAGACTTAGGTGTTCTATTAGTTTTAGGATTCTCTTGATATAAGGGATTCTGGGTTTGTTGAAAGTTTATCAAAATCATTCTTTGAACACAAGGTGGAATAATAGGTGAAGGAGATCATGAAGGCTCCTCACTAGATTCACTAGATTTAGACTGTGTATAAACTTGGAAATGACCTCTTCCACGATTTCAACTTATAGCTTTACCTCATCTAAGTATATGAGAAGGAAACACGTTCCACTCCTTAATGTAAAAGTCATAGACAATGATGAAAACAAAAGCTTAAAGATAATGATCACACTAGAATGTAGACTCAAAGTAAGTTAAGTGTGTTTATACCTAGGTACAATTCATATGAGAAATGGCTAGAACAACCAAGAGTTATGACTATCATCATGCAAGGTATGCCAAACACAAGAGAATATAATAAGTTAAATAGGTGAGGATACTAGTTCATGTGCAAATCATAAGTTGTCAACTAAATACAAAATTAGAGTTGGACACTCTTGCAAATAGAGTGATCAAGTGTTCTAGACATAGATCAAACTTGGATCAGATTTTGAAGAGGGGGCTCAAAATAGCTCATTGTTTTTTGTAGATTTTGGCAGACTCGCACAATATGGACAACCAAGTGAGAAATCACAACTGGTAGAGTAGTTTTGATAGCTTAAGGACAAAAGATCAAGTGAAGATTCACATAGAGCCACATGAGGAAGTACAATGAACAAGGAAAATTTTAAGAATAATATTTTTAGACCAGATTTCTCACACAAGAACTTGCATAGGGTTGCATGAGGATTTGACAAATTGACTGAAAAAGATAGGATTTTGGCTGAAAAAGGCAGTGTTTTGGCAATGTTTCATGCAAAGATTTGTAGATAGTCATGTGAGGAACTATAAAGAAAACCATAAGGAAGTACAGACAGATAGATTTCTCACACAAAGTTTTGAAAAATTGCAACTGAGAAAAGGACCAGACTAACAAGTTTAGACTAAACTTGAAGAGATTTTCAATGGTTTTGATATTTTTTGAACAAGGGAATGATAGTGTTCACAAGTTTTAGGCATATATCATCATTTTTTAAAGATTTTGGACATCATTTTGGTTTACAAATAGACAGTTATTTTTAGACATGAGAAGCAAGAGATAGTTGCAAACAATCCAACTGAGGACAAAGCAACTTGGAAGGATGGGGGAGTCTTGATCTTTTATTTATTTGAATGATGTGGACAAGTTTAAAGACTCAAAAAGAAGACACTCTTTATCCCTATAACCAAAAATGGTAGAGGAAGCAAAACCTTTGTCTCACAACTTATGTGCATGCATTCACCTCGCATAGTTGTGTCACCCCACTAGAGGGTGCTTATGTTTTTGGTGTATTCCAAGGACTCAATAACATATATTTTGAGTTATCACCCTTGTGGTAGGGGTCAAGCATGTATACCACCTTCCAATGTCTAGGTACATGACTTTGGTGAGTATCTATAGGAGAGATTCATCCCCCTCCTTACATAAAGATTATGCCCCCTTTCAGAGGTGAACCAGGTAGCAACTATCTAAAAGTTTTTATTTGGCTTCCATTCACATTAATCCTCAGTGGTTTCACAACTGAAGTTGAGGCTAGAAACCCACACTAGCATTTGAAAGTGTACGCACTTGACTAGCAAGATTGGGGGCAGCACCATCTAGTGCAACAAAAAAACCCTCCTCTTGATATGCAATATCAAGAATCAAGAGGAAGAAATTAACATGGCTTTGGAATCTTTCACTCTATAAACATTCTTTATTATAGTGAATTGGAATCACCGGCAAAAGGTATGTGGTCGCTTGGATCATTCTCGAAGGTTGGATTGCTCTAGAAGGCCCTCTAAAGGTTGACTCAAATTGGTGGCTCAGATTTAAGGGTCCAAGTTTTTGATTTCCCTCAAGGGGAAAGAGCATACTCCTCTACCTCGTCACCTTACCCAAACATGCAGAACATTCATTCAAACATGTTTCTTGCACATTCACTCAAAGAGAGGCAAATACAATACCCCAAAATTGGCACATTACCATGCTAAACCAATTCGGGTCTATTTAATCAATCTTAAGTCCTATTTTACTAGGCAAGTCTAAATTTTAATAAATTGCCACTTGACCTAAGTGTCAAATGTAGAAAATCCTTAATCTCCATTAATTACATATTCTATTCTATTCCTAAGTCTAATTGAATTAGCAAAGGTAAAACTGTTAATTAATTTAATTTAATTATAAGTCCTAGCACTTTAATTAAATTGAATTGATCCCTTTTGCTAAAATACACATTAAGGAATTAAATGTATTTAATTTAATTAAATATATCCTCATTTTAATTATTGAGTTTAATTATTCAATTAATTCAAATTAATTACAAGTCCTTATGTTGGTTCATTGATAAGCCTTTCATTGTCATCTCTTATCTTGATCTACTTGGACACCCTTCAAGAAATTGGTCTATAGTTCTCACCAACACTTAAGCATTCTACTCAAATTAACTTATCAATAATACCATCACATCTAAAAGCTTTCTCCTTTACCTTCACATTTTTACTCTTGTGTGCTTCCAATCAGCCTTGCTTTGTATATGAACTCACTCATACACACTGGCTGGGCTTAGCTAGGCTTGACTAGGCACAACACAAAAAGTTTAGCTTAGTCTCCCTTTAATTAGGAAATATGTGCTTTACCATTTTCTACATCCATTGTAGATCTTACGGTTTACAATCAACTTCAACTTGATTCAATATATATGTACAACTTCTTGATCATTCTCTAGAAACTTCTCTAGAATCCTTCCATTAGGTCTTCACCAAATCATAACCTTGAATTTAATGATCCAACTCATCAATCTAATCTTCAACACATTTTACATCTCCCACAAAATCAATTGAGTCAGCTTGATCTTATGATTCCTTTGAATTTGATCTTTTACTACCACTCAGCAATCACTAAATTCTGACACTCAGTCAACACTAAAATACTACATCATTGTTTAATCTTTCTAGCTCAGCATCAACTAACTTAGATCAATTCATGCTAATGCTCAATCAACATTAGATTTACTCAGCACTAACTATTGCTTGGTTGACACTAGCATTACTCAACACTCCCTAGTAATTTACTCTTTTATTTGGCTTGGCTTAGCTTCCTTAACATAAACAATTACTTTTCTTAATCAAAGTCTATCTAACCAAATATCCATTGAAACTTCCTTTTAATAACTTCAACCTTTCCTCTAGGTATTATAGTTATGAGTAACTCTTAAATCCTCTTCATCAATCAAATAGATATGATATTTAGATTAGGTATAAATATGTCTCATCCATAGATTTGACATCAATGAAAAAATAATGATTGTTCCAATTGTAAGTTTCCAACAATCTCCCTCTTTGGAATTGATGGAAACATCTCAAGTATCCAAATTACTAATGACTTAGTTCCCATACAATCCAAAAGATTTCACTTCCATGAGTGACCATTATTCTTAGTTTGATTTTAATTCTCATCCATTCAAACTATCAAACTCCCTTTGTTAGTTTTCCTTCTTTTATGATTCAATATCTCCCTCTATCATCTTAGATTCTTTCATCTTATTTCTTAGCAATCTATCCCCCTTTGACAACAATGCCAAAGACATGTAGCCATCTTAGCTTCAAATTATTCATACATCTAAATTATGTATATTTTGCATTTTTTTTGATAATTTTCATCTGACTATGACTAATCTTTGTATGTTGTACTAAAGTATTCTACCTTAGGTATGTCCCAAAGTAGAACTATATTGCACCACTTTGTAAAATATGTTGTGTAGCACATGTGATGCAATGCACCCTTGCTTCTTAAGTAGTCTTAGTTAGGGGAATGACACATAATATACCTCTCAGATATTTATGAGCATCTTTGTGTAATGGTTTTGTGAATATTTTAGTAATTTTTTCCTTTGTACTCACATATTCTAGCTTCACTTCTTTATCTTGAACTAGTTCTCTCTAGTAGTGATACTTGATAGAAATATGTTTTGTCTTAGTGTGCATTATTGGATTTGAAATGTTAACAGCACTTTTGTTATCACAATAGATAACTATTGGATCTATAATCTCTTCGTTCATTTCTTTTAACAATTTTTTAATCCACAATATATTTGAAAAGTTCACTGCAGCTACCACATACTTAGCTTTAGCTATTGATTGGGAAATACAATTCTACTTCTTTCATGTCCCTGACACCAATCTCTTTCCTATAAAGAATGTTCCTCCACTAGTGCTTTTCTTGTCATCGTTATTTCCTTCCCAATCCAAGTCAATGAAAACCTTCAGTTCAAATCTATCACTTCTTTTGTAGTATAATCCATAATCTTCTATACCTTTCTGATATCTCATTATCCGTTTTATAGCCATCATGTGATTCTCTTAAGGATTTTCTAAAAATCTAGCAACAATCCCAAATACTAAAGTAATATATGGTCTTCTGTGAACAACATATTACAATTTTCTTATCATAGATCTATATAGGGTCTGGTTCACATCAATAGAATCATCAGTCCTAGATAGCTTATGTTTTATAGACATTGTTGTACTCACTAGTCTTGAATCTTCCATACCAAAAGTCTTCAATACCTCTTTATGTATTTGGTTTGTGAAATGAAAATATCAAACTTCATTTGGCACACTAGTAAACTAAAAAGAATTTGATCTCACCAAACATAGACATTTCAAAAAAAAAATTCATTTCATCGAAAAATGATTTACTTAACACTTCTCTTCCTCTAAATATGATATCATCAACAATTATCTCAGATAATAGTATTTCAATATTCTTTCCATTCTTCAAGTATAGATTGATGTTATCATTTGTTCTCTTAAAAACAATCTTCACTAAATAGTTATGTAATCTTTCATACCATACTCTTGGTGCATTCTTTAATCCATAAAGTTTTTTTTTTAGTTTACATACCATGTTCCTCTTGTCTAGATCTACACATCCTTCAGGTTGTTCAATGTATACTTCGTCCTCTAGTATACTATTCAAAAATGTAGATTTCACATCCATCTGATATACCTTGAAATTCCTGGAAGCTGAGTATGCAAGAAAAGTTCTAACTCCTCCAAGTTTGGATATAGAGAAAAAAATTCTCCATAGTCAACTCCTTCTTCTTATGCATAACCCTTACATACCAGTCTTTCTTTTTTTCTTATTACTTCATCATTTTCATTGAGCTTGTTCTTAAAAATGTGCTTTGTCCCAATAACATTTCTATCTTGAGGTCTTGGCACTAAGGTCCAAGTACTATTCTCCTCAATCTATTCAATTTCTTCATTCATAGCATCTATCCAATCTTCATTATCTAAAGCAATTTTTATTGATTTAGGATTGAACTCACATAATAATCATGTGTCACCTTTAACTTTTCTCCTTTTCATAACATTTGATTCAACATCTCCAATTATTTGATCAAGTTTATGATGTCTTCTCACGTATTCTACTAATACAAGTACCTTTCTTCTTGGCTCTTCTTCAAGTTCATTTGGAAAAATAATCTCAGGTTCATTTCCTCTTCTTCTTTTTTATTTTGGTTCAGGATTTGAATGCTTGGCAATCACTATCTAATGGTCGATATTTCTTATATGTGACTTCACATCCAAAATCTATTCCTCAACACTCAAACTCTTTTTTTTAGAAATGTGTATTTCCACTCCATCATTTCCTTTCTAAAGGGAACTTGCAGCTTGATTTGTGTATTCGTTTTGAGTGATGGGAACACCATCATCCACATAGATGAATGTACTATAGTCTTCAAGTTCTTCATTACTTGAAACCTCACTTTTTTCTACAAACTCATCAATTCTCACATTTTCAATTTCCACAACTTTGTTAGTGTTAGAATTTAAATAGTTATAAGCTTTTTTTTTTTATAGAATAACCTAGGAATATGCCTTAATCACTTTTTAAGTCAATTTTTTCATCTTTTTTATCTTTCAATATATAACACTTACTTCCAAATATTTAAGATATTTAACATTGGGAGCATAACCATACCATAGTTCATAAGGTGTAGCATTTGTACATTTTTTTGATATGCCATAACCATAACCATACCACTTCTCTCCAATATTTCTATGATATGCCTTACTCCATCATCAGTGTTCTAGCATAGTTCATAATTGAATTGTTCCTCCTTTTAGTTATCCCATTCTACGGAGGGATCCTTGTTGTACTAGAATCTATCTTTTGATTCCTTTGTCATTGCAGAATGTGTTGAATTCATGTGAAATGAATTGACACCTCTATTAGATCTCAAACACTTTAGACTCTTCTGTGTTTCCTTTTCAACTCTAGGTAAATACTACTTGAATAATTGAAAGGCATCAAATTTAATTTTAAGAAACATTACAATCATCATTCTAGTGTAGTCATCCACAAATAGAATGGAATATTGATCTCCACAATAACTTTTAACACCAATGGGTCCACATAGGTTAGTATTAATCAATTACAAAATATCACTAGTAGTATATGTTTTACTCTTAAAACTACACTTGGTCATCTTTCCCAATTAACACTATTCACACATAGCATTGTCAAGCTCCTTTAGTTTAAGCAATCCACATACTTTCTTCATCTTACTGATATTCACCAAATTGTAAAAATTCACATGACATAATCTTTTGTGTCATAACCAAACATCTTGTTGTGCAAACATGTATATCTCTTCTAATAGGTCTAGATAGAATAAGTTACCCCTTGTCTTCTTCCTAGCTCCGATTAGCTTACCATCACCATCATGTATATTGGCCTTCCTATTGTGAAATTCAACTCTGCAACCTAATTTGTTTAACTGTGAAACACTCAACAAATTTTAGTTAAGTCCTTCAACCTAGTAAACATTTTCACATGTTATCTTGTTAGTCAGTTCAATAGTGCATTTACCTTTAATAAAACATGGAATATCATTATCAAATTTAACACATCCTCTAGCGTGTGGACCAATATCTTCAAATTTATTTTTATAACCAGTCATATGATTGGAACATCCACTATCAATTATCCATCTATCACTTTTGTTCACATAAAAAATTAATGCATTTTTCTCATCTTCATTAAACTATTCTTTCATGGCAATATAGACAACTTCATCATCATTACTCTCATATTCATTATCAATCTTTTCTTTAGCAATATAAAAACATTTCTTACCTTTTTCACACTTTCTTCTTCTGTAGTCTTTTTCATCCCTTCTTCCTTTGTACTTTTATTCCTTCTTTTCATCCTTATCTTCTCTATTGGGACATCTAGTAGCAATTGGACCAACTTTGTTGCATAAAAAATAATGATAGGTAATTTACTTTTGTATTAACCTCTTCCTCTTCCAAGATTTTTTGCAATGAGAGCTTTAAGTTCATCAATCTCATCATAAGAACTGTCACTTTCACTCTTCACATATTTTCCTTTCTTCTTAGTAAGAATCAGTTGTGACTTGAAAGCAAATTTAATGGTAGTAGGTGTGTAGTTATCAACATTCAACATCTCAAAAGTAGTAAGTCTACCAACTACACTTTTTAAGGTCAAGTTGTTACCTAGTGTGCACCTTAGTTCTTGAGTTACAAAGACTCCAATGGTATAGATAGGGCATAGAGTCCTCAATATCTTGGTTATCACTATTTCATCTTCAATTGTTTCATTTTCTTTGTGAATAGCATTAACTACCTCTTTAACTCATGTGCAATATTATACTATGTTCCCACCTTCCATCATTTTCATATCATCAAATTTACCTTGGAGACTTTCTACTTTGGCTCCTAGTACATTTTCATCACCTACATGTATGATCTTCAGTATATTACACATTTCTTTATAGTATCATAATCTTTTAGGTCATCAAACTTAGCATAGCTTAGGACTGAGGCAATCTCTAGCATTTCTTGGTTGTGATCTAACTTATGTACCAATTCTTTAGCAATCAGATGAGTAGTTATTACCGCTACATATTTGTTTCTTAGAAAATTTACAACATCACTAATAATGGATATGTGCGGCTTCATTAGGGTCTGCCATGCAAGAAAGTTTACCTTATTCAACCTGGGTACATTTGTCTTATTCATCATGATATTTAGTTTTAAGTACCTTCAAACTTTTCTCTATAAACACTTAACTCTGATACCAATTGTTAGAAATGTTTAGAATAACTAAGAGGGGGGGTGGTTGAATCAATTATTCAAGATCTATATGTACCACTTGAACTATTAAACATTAAACACATCAATATTCTAATGATCTTGCTTAACTTGCTATTGCCTAGTCTATACTATAAAAATGATATTAACTTAACTTGTATTGCATTTAATGAAAAATATCAACACATGTAAACAATCCATAAGACATTCATCATAGTTTGACATAGTTATTATACTTGGAAACCCAATTTGGGGAAAACCACCAACAACATGTCACTCTTTTCACTTTTTCAAAGTGAGCTCTGTTAGGAGCCAACCCAGTTAAAGGTTTACAATACACGTTGTTAAACATGACCTAGTTAGAGGATTTAATCACCATGTTAGGAGTGGCCTTGTAAGAGGGATTTGATCATTCCATTTACAATGTCACCTAGTTAAAGGATTTACAGAAACTGTTAAGTCTTCCAATGACTATTAGGTCAAGCTCTGTTAAAAGGATTTCAATACGAACTATTTACAATGATAAGAAACAAAATAGTAGGTTTCCATTTGTGTAATTACAACTCACTTTTTTTGGTTCAGATCTCTGTTTAGTCCTTATGGTGGTTCACTAATAATCCTTTCATTGTCATATATGATCTTGATCTATTTGGATGCCCTTCAAGCAATCAGTCTACACTTCTCATCAATACTTAAGTCTTCTACTCAAAATAACTTATCAGTAATAGCATCACATTTGCAAGCTTTCTCCTTTAGCTTCACATTCACACTCTTGTGTGCTTCTGATCAACTTTGCTTTGTATAGGTAGAAGCAAGAAGCTGGTTCTCAATTCTATGGAAGTCCATAGATTAAGATCTTGCCCTTTTAGAAATGGGCACTCATTTTTTAAAAATAAGTACATGTATTAGGTTTGGGTGCCTGATCCCTAATTCACAAAATAGGCACCCTTTTTCTAAAAATCAGGTACTCATTTTTTATTTTCAAAAAATGGGTACCCATTTTTGAAAACAAATTAATATTTTTAGAAATGGGTACTTATTTTTAAAAAGTAAAACACACATACCCATTTCTTAAAAAAAAATTTAAAAAATTGAGGGGATTTTAAATGTGTTTTAAATATCAATTTTACTTTTTCAAAATGGGTAACCATGTTTTGAAATTCAAATAATAGGTGCCCATTTTTTACATGGGGTAGGATTTTTTTTTCTGTTGCCTTATATTTTGGTTCCGGATAGGCTTGGTAAGACCAAGTCTATGCTTTGACCTCTCAAGATTTGGCTAAGGCATTGAACTGAAAAATTCATGCCTTGCCATAATTTTTAGAGGGTATTCCCAATCAAATTTGTTTACAAAACAAAAACTCATTAGATTTCTCATTGTCCTAATTTCAAAAATATAAATTTTATAGTGTTGGATTTTATTTACTATTTTTGTATTATTTTTAAAGCAATGGTGGTACCTAAATGTAAAATAGCTAAGTTCACTAAAACTTTAATAATTTTTTTATTTTATGATTTTTCTTAAATTAATCTATATGTCATCAATCTACATACAATTATTTTAAATTTTTTATTAAAAAAAATGGAAAAAAGTGAAATTTTGATCAAATTATGGTGTCTTTACACAGGAGGTTTTAAAATTTACCTTTATAGCCAATTAATAATTAATAGTAATAAAATTATTCAATAAAAAATTAAGAAAAAATATTATTATCAATCTTAGGTGTATTAGGTAACTCCTTTTAAAAGGATTTACAAAAATTTATTTATTTGTGTCAAATTATGGTCTCCATACACGAGTGTGGTATGGTCCTAAAACAAACATTTTGAAAAAGTGGTTTTTAAAGATCCATATCAAAAAAAAAAACCATCATATGGGTACACAATTAAATTACATATTCAAAAAGTAGATTCCAAACACTACAATTTTTATTTTAGAACTTTTTTAATATTCAATCTCTAAATGCCTCAAATTTTGACACCAATTGACAAGAAATTTTAAAAATAGGAAAAACTCTTTTACTTTTTACCCAAAAGTGGAACCCAACTTCTTGCACTTACCCGTATATAAACTCTCTCATACAAACTAGCTAGGCTCAACTAGGCTTGACTAGACATGGCACCAAAAGTATATTTTAGTCTCTCTTTAAATAGGCAATTTGTGCTTTACCATTTTCTACATCCACTGTAGATCTTAGGGTTTATGATCATCTTCAACTCAATTCAATGTATCTGTGCAACTTCTTAATCATTCTCTAGAAACTTCTCTAGAATCCTTTTGTTAGGTCTTCACCTAATCATCACCTTGAATTTAATGATCCAACTCATCAATCTAATCCTCAATACATTTTACATTTCCTAAGAAATCAACTAAGTTAGCTTGATCTTATGAGTCCTTTGAATTTGATCTCTTGTTGTCACTTGGAAATCACTAAATTCTGACACTTGGTTAACACTAAAATACTCGATCGTTGTTTAAGCTTTCTAGCTTGGCATCAAAAAACTTGCTCGATCGATGCTAATGCTTGGTCAAGACTGGATCTTTTCGGCACTAATTGTGGCTCAGTTGACACTAGCATTACTTAGCACTCCTTAGTAATTGACTCTTTTACTCGACTTGGCTTAGATTCTTTGATATAAAAAATTACTTTGCTTAATCAAAGTCTACGTAATCAAATATTCATTGTAATTTCTTTTTCATAACTTCAACCTTTTCTCTAGGTGGTATAGTTATGAGAAACTTTCAAATCCTCTTCATCAATCAAATAGATATGATATTTAGATTAGTTTGCAATATGTCTCATCCATAGATTTGACATCAATAAAAAAACAATAATTGTTCCAATTATAAGTTTCCAACACTGCTTAGCCTTTAAATTAACTTAGGTTTATTTCACTAACATCCCCAAACCTGCATTCAAGCTCAAATTCCTATATATTTGGTCCCTTAATCCACATGTTGGAATCTTCATAGTTCCATCATTTTTTTCTTATGTTGAGTAAAATAAAAATTCATTGTTAGGTTCTCTCAAAAATCTTTCTAATAGTTTAATTTTTAACCAACTTTCATTAGTTTATTTAACAAATAAGGAAAAGGTAAGTTAATGGTAAAATTGGTTTTGGAGGCTAGATACAAGAAGGGGAAGACAACACCTCACAACAAGTCAAAAGCTTCCACCGAATAGCATTACATGTCTAGCAGCCCAAAATTGATCAACTAAAGACTTCCTAGGATAAGTCTATCCAAGACAAAAAAAAATACAAAGATAGTTAACAGATATAATAATTAAACCATTTTATATCTCTGATAGTTTAAAAAGAAGAAACCCATAACCAACGAGGCCAAAGGAAAATGTAATTTTTTCCTTTACCTCCCTCCTTTTGAGAAAAAAGGGATCATAAAGAGGTGAGGAGGAGACTTCTTAGTGTGCTTTCCAATAACTAGGTTCCAGCCCTCCTCAACCATTGTTGCTTTATTCTGCCAGAAAAGTAATTCTTCACCTAAACAACTAGCAGATTCAACACAAGGATAAGATCCCATGATAGAAATAGCACAAGAACCATGAACCAAAAAACCATTTTTAATAGGCCCAACATCAGCTACATGCACTATGACTACTACCTCAACTTCTTTAACTATGATAGTATCACACTTAGCCACCAAATTACCTATTTTGAAACATTTTCTACATCTATAAGGAATACCTTCATAATCAAGAGCTTGAATCCAAAAACCCTTCTGAGTTCCAAGTTTGATCTCCACTGGTGAGCCTGTTGAAGCATCAATATCAACTAGAATCTGAGAATAGGTAGAGTGTAACATGTCAAATAAGGCACAATCTACCATTCGAAAATATCCTAATGCTTCACCCACTTTCTTGGGAATAGAATCCAAACAAAGATGAAGGGGAATGTTAGGAATGTGAACCCAAATGGAGAAGGTAAGCAATATCACAATTTGACTTGCTGTGGAAAATATCTCTTACTTATCAATCCAAATCTCACCTATAGCTAATATGAATATAAAAAAGATTCTTAAATTAAATTGTTTGTATTATTAAATTGAGAGACTTCCTATAGTAGCATCAATCTTCAATGTAAACTTTTGCCACTTTTAAAATAGATTGACGGTCGTTTCACAATTTTCAAACTACTGTTGGTTTCTGCCACGTTAAATCAAAATTGGCAAGCATTTCAAAGTGACTAAACTATTGCCAAGAGTCGAATACTATTCTAACATTTTTATTATTAAACACAGGAATTTGATCTCATGCATGGACAAAGTTCTAACTGATTGAATGCAAGGATTTTTATTATGAAGAATGCAAGCTTTCAATCGAAAATAATTTTAAATTAGAGAAATAAATAAGAAATTGTGTTGATTCCATATAAGATGGGAATACATGTTAAATGGCATCTTATGACAATTCACAACAGAATAATTTCTAACCATTGTAGGGCCATGTAGAGCAAAGATATCAGAAGAATGAGAACTGTTGTCATTGATTATTGCATTGGCAGTGGCTATTGTGAATGCCACGACCAACCACGGCACTGGGATCATTTGCCTGAGTGACATTTCTTAACAGCTCATACCACATACATAAATTATCAGCATAGTGGGCATCATAATATAAGTTAGAAATCCTTTGAAGCTAGATCACAGTGTGAGAAATATATTAAAATTTAATTTAATATTCACAACCCTAAACCTAAAATTTTACTCGGCACTTAAAAGTTGCTCGGCACATGAAGGTGCCGAGTGTGTAGTTTTACTCGGCACTTGAAGGTGCCGAGTGGCAGGTTGGTCGGCACTTGATGGTGCCAAGTGACAAGCAACAGGTGCCAAGTTAGCTCGACACTCAAAGAAATAATACTCGGTAGCAATGAATGCCGAGTAAGCTTGGCTCCAAAGGAAATGCTTGGCAACAATAGATGCCAAGTGAGCTCGGCTCCAACTGAAAAAGAGGATGCCGAGTGTTCTGTTCAACTGAAAAATTATAACTTAAGAAATTGCAACGTGAATGCTTTCCCATTAAAATCAGAGAGCCAAAGCTTTAAGCTTTCAAACAAATTAATCAAATGCAACATACAAGAGAAGAGCAATGGATTCAAATATGTCTGCTTGCCTTCTATTCAATCTTTGATTTAAACTATTACAAAATCTGGGAGCATTCAGCTTCAACCAGAAAACCCTAAAACAACCCTAAACTGGTAAAACTTCAAACTTCAATAAACTTTAAACCTGCAACTCTAATGGCTGCATACAATGGTGCCTGGAGCAATCACTGCTTGAACAAGACAAATCTAAACAATAACTTATAGAGAGAACAGGGGAAACATGTACAATTGCAGGTACAAATTTATTTTCTTCTTCCTTCTTCTGCTTTGCTCTCCTCTGCAATTTCAGATCTGCTTGATCTGCTTGAACTCTAAATGAATGAATAAAACATTTCTTTTGTCACATTCCATTTTCTCCCTCTTTTCTGATTTCAAAATTTCACCCACCGTATTTATGTTTTCTGTCTGTTCTGCTGATCGTTAGGTGGTAGGTGGGCGTTTGACTCCAGAGACAAACGTCTGCCGTATTAAATATTCCAACACACAGAACTTACAATATCAATAATGTCACAAATTTATTACGATGTCCCTGATTCCTCACATTGTGTTGATTTCGGCACTTGACAATATACACGTAATCTACAGTAAATCGACTACATATTTCTACAATATTTCAATCTTCAGACAGTGTGTTCACTTTTGTTTTTCTCTTTTATAATGTGATTTTACTAGAGTCAGTGACTCTAGATGTTTAAATTTTATAGTGCACAAGATTGTAGACTTCCTTTCCAATGTTTTCTCATTATTTAAACAGGCCAATCTGATGTCTACATTCCTCGAGTAAAAAATTAAAATTAAAATAGATAGAGAACATAAAAAAGGATCTCATTTCTTTCCTACATACATATTTCTTGACCAAACAGTATCGACATTTAAATTTTATAATTAAAACATACCATCAATACCTAGTAATATTTCTGAACGTGTGTCACTACAAGTAAATTAATCATTTCATTGGAACAGTAGTAGTTGTTACGACAACATTTGAGATAAGGTTTAGATTATTTAAATATCAATTTTATTTTCCTTTGGCCAACTCTACGAAAAATTTCTTTGACGAATTCTACAATAATTTTTTTTTAAAATCCAATTGTAGCCACTTATGCATTATAGCTTCTGACCATTCATATTGAGGGCCATTGAAAAGGGTGACTAGATTTATAGTAGCCCCAATAGCTACTCCTTATGAAATCTGATTGCATTAAATTAGGTCATTCTTTTAATTAAATGGACATCAAAAGTATTATTCAGAGAATGCACCCATGTCCATTAAGCGTACGCTATATGCACCAAAACAACAGGTTGAGCATTGCATATGTTGTCTCATGTTTTATTTGAAACTGATGCCACATTTATTTATTGAGGGAGATTTCAGAAAATGCCTTTGGTGTCTTTATAATGAATCATTTCGGCTTTTCTAGCTTATTATATAATACATTTCTTCTCCTCATTCTATTGTGCTGCTTGAGATCAACCAGTGAGTTGGGTTCCACTATATTTTTAAAATTGAAGTTTTTCTATGAATAGAATTTTACTGATTCTTTTCAGTTGCAGGTTCAGGTGATCAAGATTTGATTTTGTTTGGAAGCTGTTAATCTTGTATTCAACCGAAAATTTCAATTCACAAATTAGGTACGTTTCATTTACTCATTAATTGAACTACCATATAAAATACTTTAATGAAATGATATGCTCAATTTTGTTTCATTTGGTGCTCCCCCTCATAATTTTAGTATTGTTTTATGTTCTTTGAACAGCCAGGCAATATTAATAGAATGAGTTTTTAAAGCTCTATGAATCAGAGCTTCACTTCCTAATCTAATCTAGAAGTAGCAAGCTCTTTCACTACACCTCTCTGCATTCTTTTACAACTTTATTTTATATTTACGACTTTTCTATTATGTGCATCTATTATTTTCTTGGTAATGCATGTTATTTATTTTAGTGTATCTATTGCAATGGTCGGGTAAATTGGGATGGGCATTGGACTCCTCTCTATGGAATTCTGAAAATTAACACTAATGGTTTTTCCCAAGGGAATCTAGGCCCTGCTTGTATTGGGGGAGTGGCTTGTGATGTTAAATTCTTTTTCTCAATTCATAAGGGTGATTTCACTAACAATCTCATAGAAGCTCAGGCTATTTTATATGCTGTGCAACAATGTTGCTTGTGGGGATGGCGTAAGATTATCTGTGAGTCTAATTCCCAGGTGGTGGTGAACTTGCTTTCTTCACAGGAGCTTGACAATGTTAGTTGGCAGCTGGCCACTGTTGTTAATCATATTATTCTCTTCTCTACCTCTTTTCAATTCATTAGGTTCACGTATATTATTCTTCGTGAATGGAATAGAGCTGCTGATTGTTTAGCCAAATGGGCTTCTAGTCATGATCCAAGTTGGAATATTATGGATAGGAGGCAACTTTCCTTTGAGATGGTGCAAGAATTTGATGATCTTGTTGCTCAGGATCGAACTCGTTTTTGAGCTCTCCTTGTTGTATTCCTTTTTGTCTTAATAAATTTTTACCCCTCTTTTTTCAAAAAAAAAAAAATATTACAATGCATGTTTGTTATTTTTTTGTGCTGCATTTTGCATGTGTCTATTGTGTCTATTGCTATCAAATATTACAATTCATGCCTATTATTTCTTTTATTGTCGTGTGTTGCGTGTGTGTCTATTTCTATCAAATATTGTAATTCATGCAATCTTTTCAATCCTACAATAACTTCTTCAAAGACTAGCGTTAACTTTTTCTTAACCACAGTTTCCCAAAGATATTCGCATGTACCCAAATCTATTCCAAATTTTATCAACCTGGAAACTCATGGACTGTAGAAATATCTTTAATTGTAAAGGGAATATTTACGTAAATATCAAGATTAGCATGGAGACATTGGTCCATGCAAGCACATTATAGGATGTATAAGAGTTTGAACATTTTTCTCCAACTTGCTCTTCTCATTGATTTCCTCAATTCATTTTTTACAAAAATTTATTTGAGCGTTTGTTGTTTTTCAAAAATTTCATGATATATTTTTAGTTCCTCTGAGTGACCAAAATTAGATATAATGAATTGTGGACTGTTTGACCTGCTCAGATTTGAGCAGTCAATACGCTGTTCGTTATTTAGGGTTTGTCTTTTCAATTTCAGATGTGTTCTTTTCTTTCTTGGTATTTAGGGATTTTTATTGATCAAACTTTTTTATTCTATTGTTTGTTATTTAGGATTTGGGTTTAGGATTGTCAATAAGTCGTTTCGTTCGTGGTCGTTTCATATTTCGTTTCATATTCAAAGTTTTGGATTGTTCATGAGTTGCAAGCTTTCTTTTTATTCTTTCTTATTTAAGGTTTTTTATAGATTAGTTTTTGTTAGAATTCTTTTAGAATTGTTTATTATTATTCAACATTTTAGAATAGAACTTTTTCTAAATTAAATATTATTAGAATTAAAGATTGAGAGATTGAAATTTTGATCATTTATTGTAGTATTTTAGTTTTATTGATGTGATCAATCAACGAAGACAAGAATATGATTTTCTATTTCATTTTTATTATGTTTAAATACACTCTTTAAATACATTAAATTTAAATACACTCTCTTTAAAAAAATTAAGCTATCACCTCTCAAACTCATTTTATTCTTTAAAAAAAATTAACAAAAAATTAGCATCAAATTTAAATACACTCCCTTGTAATATTATAATCCAAGCAGTTGGTAATGGCCTCAAAACATCACTATCCACACACTAAACTCATGTTTTTGTAACTTGGATTTTCTTCATATCACAAAAATCTTTTCTCCCTCTTCCCCAATTTCTAGGATATATTTTTCTTGGACAAATAAATGTATCATGTAAATAAAGTGGAGAAGAAACATGTTGTTAAACAGATTTGTCATGTTAGAATTGCCCAACGGAATGTGTGGCAAACCGTTCACAACAGTTGGATAGGCCCTTGATATCCGGCCTTCCTCTGCGTTTGGACGGGCAGCTCCCTCGTGAGATATAGTTTTTAAAGGGGTTTTTCAATTAAAGGAATCTAAAACTTCAAATTTCAAGAGAAAGTCATTCAGGATGAATGCACCACACGCCTTCACAACTTTCTTCGATAAAAAAAATCGATAACAGAGGTGCTCAACAGCTACGCTTGAAAGCAACCAGTAATATTAAGCACATTCATAATCTTTCGTAAACACTCGCATAGCACCATGAGAATGTCTACTACAGCGTATAACCATTTGGATTTTAAAATAAGAAACCCAAAGAACATCTCATTTCATTTCCTTGCACCAAGAAAGAAATAGAGATTTTTCAATTCAGAGATAAAAAGTGTACATACGTTCCAAAATTTATCCCTAGATCAAAATTTCAGCATAGTGTTCCCTTATTTTTCCAACCCAAAAAGTCCCTTTACAAAGCCAAAAGGTGTACTTATATAGACATAGAGGTTAATAACTACCTCTCTGTGGTTAATAACCACCTCCAAAATAAAAAATTTTGGAAGGTTAATTAACCTTAAGAAAATTAACCTATACAAGGAAACTCGAAAAAACAAAACTTTAGCTAGAGTTCCTAAAAACGTTTGCATATACAATCACCAATTTTTCTAGCTACTAGCCCTATCTATCCGGACACAATTGATCTATCTCGGAAAGCTCTGTAAGCATTTCGGATGAGCATCATTGATTCATAGTTTGGAATGAGCACATTTTCCATCCTGAGTTTGGCTATGAGGTATCTATCTTGGATTTCTTATGACTCCTGCCGATAAGCTGAAATGTTACAATCTCACAGCGTGACTGCAACCAGGCTAAACTTCATCATAGTTTCAGCATCTGATACACGGTTCTCTATTTCTGAATGAATCTGAACACTGAAGGAATCAAGGAGAAACTGACAATCAACATGCTAAAGATCACTTACTGGCACCCCACCCGTGATAGTAGAGATTAATTCATCTGTACTCTTTGCTTTCAGTTGCTCCAAAGAAGTTATTAACTTTTCGAACTCAGTGATCCCTTTGTTGATGTTTATCATCTTCCAACCAACACTCTTACTCCATATACGTATTTGGTTGTCACTTGGATCAGCAATAATTTTCTCAAGGAGTAGGGTGCTCGTATCCAACTTGGCCATTTCCTTTAATTCATCGGCTACTTTTTGCCAGTTGGATTTATGTTCTTTGCTATTTTCCAGCTCCTTGGAAATTTCATGTATATGCGTGATGGCTTTCCCACATATCTCTTTTACTCCAGTTATAAGTTTTGAAGCATCTTCTATCATCCTGTTTATCCAAGCCTCGATCATCAAACTATATGACTTTTGTTGGTCGATTCTTTGGACAAGAGTATGATCTAAAATACCATCAAGACCTGTTAGAACCGGCGGGGTGGCCATGACTTGGATATTAGAAGGATTGCTGATTGAATTAACATAAGCTACCATCATCTGAAGTTGTCCTTTGAGTTGCTCTTTGGCTCTTCTCTCTTTCTTCGCTCTTTGCAATATATGAGTGGCAATCAGTTCAAAATTTTGAAATTCTCTTTCCACATTAGGAGGACCAAGGTCAACATTTTCTAGAATGAAATCTGATTTAGATGCTTCATCAACATTTTTTTCAACTATAGGCTTGGCTAAGTCTACACACAAATTGCGTGAAGTTTTATCAATAGCTAACTTGGACATCACTTTGGTCTTTCTCGCCTTAGGAGGATTTTGAAGAATGCTAGAGACCATATCAAATGGAGGTGGAACCAATTGAACAACTTTCTTCCTCTTCTAAAGACTATCCTGGAACCATGAATGTGTAACTTTTGAAACTTGTTCGGCACCTGTTACATTTTCAGCAACCATCATTAAGTCTTCTGAATTAGATAATGGGTCATCTAACTGTATAATGTCTATTATGGGCATATCAGGAGGAGGGAGATTCAACTGAGGAATCGCTACATCATGGGGGGATGTAACTGGAACATGTGATTCAGCAATTTGAGGGCTTCTTTGGTCTTTTTCATTTCTTCTACCTTTCATTCTCGTCCTTTTCCTTTGGACTGTAAACTTATCTGGCTGATTCAAATCTTCATCTTGATCTTGAGCATCTATATCCAGTTGTTGTATCTTCTCACTAGAAGTGGCCTCTATCGCCATCTGAGACGATTCCCCTATATTATTTCTCCCCTCTTTATTTTGAGATTCACCAGTTGCTTTTTTGGTTCTGACTTTACTGATCCAATCTCTTATTCTTTTAAGAACATAGGAAGACCTCTCTTTCAAGCTTTTCAATTCGAGAATTGACCAATCAATAGGAGGGAGCTCTAACAATTCAATTTTCTCATAATAATAAGGATCAACAAAAGAAACCACATCATCATCTATGCCTGTTACATCAATGTCTAACTTGAAGTCTATTACCTGTCGTATTGTAAGCCACATCCAATCTCTCTTCCTGACTTCGAAGTCATTTTCACAATCCTCCCAAAAGTCTTCTAGAGCCGGGAAGTGACCAAGACTGGAATTTAACTTTAATTCATTCACTGCATAGCCCTTACTATCATAAGGGAAACACATCATGTAAGGATGCAAATTTATTGTGGCAATAGATCTTTCAATGTTCTTGGCATCTGATGCAATGTCACAACTATAATATCCGATGCCGATAGGAAAAGTTATTTCATCTGTCCTCCTGTTCTTGCAAATTTTATTGATTTGATTAATTTGCCTGCAGATTTCAATTAAGACTAATTTATCATCAAAAAATCTAGGTAACATCAATGGGCATCCATCATAGGCAGGTAGCCGGATATAAGTAAACTTCGGAAATTGTATAAAAACACTTCCATATTTTTGCACATTCATCGCTGCTTCTGGTGAAATCCTGAGCCCAATGTTCCCCTAAATTTCCCTTACAGTTAGCATGGTAAATGCGTCATTCACTCTTCTGAAATGGTGTAGGCTATTATCATACTGAATTTGAGGAAGATTATTATAAATGATGGTCGTGTCATCATAAATGCCTTGCCGGTTAAGTCTTGGCCAACTTTTGGTACTTGCAATAGCGTAGAAAAGATATGAAGTCATATAGAAGTAGTCATTTTCTTGAAGTCCCATGAGCTGTCTATGCAGTGAATCACTGATAATTTCAGCCCAATCAATGTATTGTTTTCCTTCGTAGACCATATTAATGAATAGAAACATCCAACCTTCGAACTCGTGTGAATCTCGAAGACCAAAAATCCTGCTTAACAAGGTTACCATGTTCGCCACATCTTCTTTCAGTGATGATCTATGAATGGATTTGCCTAATTGAGATTTGCCTCTTCTTGGTTGGAAGAACCATGATCTTGCCATAGTATTTGAACATTGGGTTTGATTGGCAGTAAAATATTCCTTGGCAGTTCTTAAATTAATTCTAGCATATTGCATCCTAGTGGGCAGTCGAAAAATGATAGCAATAGAGGCAGGGTCCAGGCGGGCAATTGTTTCATTGTTCGGTGAAAGAACTTCTCTAGTGCTGGGATGATAAGCTTTCATGCATTCCAACACTAATTCTGGGCATTGTATGGAAATGGGATGCCCGCCTGCCTAGGCCAAGCCACTGTCCAATATTTTTCCAGCTAATGGAGTCTTTTCTTCATTCACAAGAGATGACCAGAAGTCTTGAAGGCAGATACTTCCTAAAATGGTGTCACCGATATCTGGAAGCGTATTTCTTAAAATAGGAGCATAATCTGACCTCCGGTACTTGTACTTCATGATTTGATTTCCAATTCTTCTTTCAAATATGGTGGATGTCTTCAACCCCGCACTGCACTCTTCATTTCCAACTGAACTTGAGTGACATAATCGGTGAGGCTTCCATAGTTACAGGTTAGGAACGGGCATTTCATTTTGTCAAACATTTCGCGTGCTTCCCTAGCACTCTACATGTCATGTTTATGTCCACCACTCCTTTTTTTATTTTGACATTACGTCAAACAAATCAGGGGCAACCTCAGGAGCTGCTTGCATCCCTATGCAACTTGTTCATGGATCTTTTATCTATAGTGAGATTGTGTCAACGAAGGATGCAGACATCTTCCATCTCTCATGTATGGAGATAATAGGAAATCTTTGATAAGGAATGATTAAATATCATGTTGATCAAAGGCATCATTTAAAGCCAAAGCCTATCAAACCAGATTATCAATCTTCTTCCAATTCACAATCTGGAATGTGGGAACAAAATTGCAAATTCTCGAATGATATGATTACGGGGATGCCTTTATAAGGTTGGCGAGTTGATTATGTATGGGCGGTATTAATGGATCATATTAATGGAGTGAGAAAGAAGAGCGACTTTGTGGAGCCGTGCATAGCGAATGGGCTGCTGCTGCTTCATTCCACTCTTATATTGATCCGACGTCTTTGATTACGTTTGAAATCTGAGGCTGCATTCATCCTTGCTCACGTTGTTCCATCTCATCTTGGTCAAACAATTGATGTGCCTTGTCCATACAGGCAAGAAAGCCGTCACTCTTCTCTTATTATGAAAAGTTGATAATAATCGACTTCTTATATTTTAGCACCCAAACTACTATCCACTCGTTCTCCTTGATATTCTCTCACGGCTCCTTCATTTCATGTTTCTCTGACTCCAAGCATGGCTTCCACTGCAAGGCAATGGACTTATGTACAACTGCTCTCTCCACCCATGGATACAATTTAGCCCATCTGCTTTCGATGAGATGAATTTTTTTTTTTGTGCAAATGAGTTCCACTGCATTTTGTTAAACATTTGGCATGCAATTTCTAAGTTTCTACACTTGTTTGAGATCTCGCAATTTTGCACATGTAAGAAAAACATTCACCATTGTAACCGAGTCAGCCGCTACATCTTCCCATCACAAATGATAAAAAGAGAGCCAAGGCCTCTTTGGCATGTCCAGTTTCTCTAAACATTCACTGGTTGGTGGACCAAAATCTTCTCTGAGTGTTTGCAATTTGTTAATTAACTCGCATGAACACTAATTGAAAAGTCGGATCCATCTACATAATAATGGAGAGTTTGCAGATTCGAATCAGCAAACAACTTGGTGAAATGCCCACTTGGATCCATTCTTTGAAATCTCGTCCTCTGCAACTCCTTGGGTGTAAAGATGCTTTTCTTCCTCTTTTATCTGGTTACTGCATTATTAACAATGTTGCATGTATCACCTTACCAGGTTAAATAACTACCTTATAGAGGTTAATGAAAACGTATTCTTGGTAGCTCTCATTAACCTTTTGAGAGTTTAGGTTAGGAAAAATGTGTTTTCGAATGCTATCATTAACCTATAGGAGAGGTTAAGAAAAATGTATTTTTAGTGGTTAACATTAACCTTTTACTTGGAGGTTAATAGAAACACGTTTTTGGTGGTTAACATTAACCTTTTAAGAAGTTAAAGGTTAATAAATACGTGTTTTTGGCGGCAATCATTAGCCTTTTATATCTTGAGGCTCAGAAGCTGGATTTCAATGATCTCAAGTGTTGTGCGGAACTGCTAACAAGCTGGGGACATGGAGACTTAAGGACTTGCAAATTTCATAGATAGAATGATCAATTTAAGGCTTAAAACCAGGCAAGTTTTAAACACGAACCATGACTCGTAGAATTGGAACAAATTCTATAGTCGGGCAATAGCTGGCTCTAACTAGGGACAAGGACTGACAAGGGGCAAAGCTCAAATCCAGAATGAATAAAGTAGTGCCTTATCCATTGGGCTGTGAAATAGAGTCATTTGAGGGACCAATTTACAAAAGAGGGAACAAATAGCAAAAACAACACAACAGAAAGAAAGGCCAAAACAACACCAACCAACAAGAGCACACCAAAAACAAGACAACCTATATACAAAAGGTTTACGAACACCTTCTACTAATGATAATGTTTTAGGTGTTGCCCATTATAAGGTAAGGGCAACTGGGTACCGCTCAGATATGACAAAATAAAAGAGTTCTTTCCGCATACCTCTTTGATCTGGAAAGGGCCTCTCCATAAGGAGTCAAATTTTCCATGTAATCCTTTTGGCTCTCTACGCTTATCCCAAAGCAAGACAAGATCGCCTTCTCGAAACATCCTCTACTTAGCCTTTTTATCAAATAACTTCTTGACACGGGATTGATGTTCCTGAATTCTATCAACAACCATCTCTCTTTCTTCTTCCAACTTTATCAAATACAACATTCGTTTCTCAAGAGCATCTTTGAATTCAAGATTCTCAATGGCACTCTGTAATTTCAAGGTGGATAGCTCTAAAGGAAGAGGAAGAGCTAGCTCAGTTCCATATAGGATCTCGAAGCGAGAAAATCCTGTTGCTCTCTTTTTAGTAATACGATCTACCCACAATGCATCGTACAGGTGCTTGTGCCAAGATCTTTGATTAACATCTATCAGTTTTCGCACAATGGTCATAATATTTTTGTTGCTTGATTCCACCTGACCATTTCCTTGTGCAAAATAATCAGAGGAATGAGAGAGAATAATCCCGTATTGATAGCAAAATGATGATATCTCTTGAGAAGAGAAGTTGGTAGCATTGTCAGTAACAATTTTATTCGGCACACCAAACCTAACCAGAATGTTTTGTTTGATAAAATTGCGCACCACTTCCAAAGTTTTTTGTTTTACTGGGGTCGCTTCCACCCACTTGGTAAAATAGTCAGTTGCCATCAAAATATGAGTGTGTCTAGCAGAGGATGAAGGATGAATAGGACCTATTAAATCCAAACTCCATGGTTGAAAGGGTTCTTCGATCACCACTAGTTTCAAGGGCAGTGCAGCCAATTGAACTTTTCCTTTGAAGTGCTGACAAGAATCGCACTTCTTCACCCATTCTTTTGCATCTTTGAATATCTCGGGCCAGTAAAAACAATTTCTCAGAATTTTTTAAGTTGTTACTGATGCGGAGTAATGACCTCCACATGCTTCATTATGAAATAACTGAAGCAACTCCTTTCTTTGTTCAGAATCAACACATCTCAGAAAATTACCATCTATCCCTTTCTTGTATAAGGCGTCATTCTAAAGAATGTATTTTGCAGATTTCAATTTTAATGTCCTCTTCTCTTTAGGTGATAAATGAGCATGACATTCCCCACATGTCAGAAAATAGGCAATATTTGAAAACCAGTCATCAACATTACTAATGAATAAAACTAAAGGCATTTCTTCCTTCGTCCCTTCTTTAGAAGATCCTTCCGCAATTGCCTTACATAAACCTTTTCCCTTGACAAGCTTTGTAGGTTTTATGTCGAGATCATATTCTTGTACTTTAGCTATCTAGGAGGCCCTTTTGTTCACGCCAATTTCTTGTTGTGTCAGAATAGTCTTCACTGCTGAGTCAGGGACAAACACCTTGGAGTGAGAGTTTAGGATGTAAAACCTAAATTGTTTCACTACTCTTACTAGAGCATAAGCATTTTTCTCGATCAAGGAGTATTTCAATTCATGTTTCTTAAGAGGGATACTCATGAATGCTATTGGGGCCTTGGTATTGTCTTTCTCAGGTTGGGTAAGTATAGCAGATAAAGTGTTTTTGGAGGCATAACAATACAAATGAAAATCCTTAGAAAAATTTGGATAAGAAAGGGTAGGCGCATGAGCAATTTCAGTCTTGATTTTTTCAAAAGAAGACTTACCTTCTTTTGTCCACTTAAAATTAGTATTCCCTTTCATCATATTCACAATTGACTTTGTTATCTCAGAGAAGTCTAGTATGAACCTCCTTATAAAGTTTATCTGCCCAAAGAAAGACCTAATTCCTGGTTTACTCATGGGAAGTGACAACTGTTGGATAGCTTTCACCCACTCAGGATCTATCTAAATGCCCTCTTCAAAGACAATATGCCCCAGTAGTTGGCCTTCTGTCACCCCAAATATAGACTTCTTAGGATTCAGTGAGATGCCTTGAGTTCGACATCGATGTAATATTGCTTCTAGATGATGCACATGATCTCTTCTCTATTTTGAAAACACTGTAAGATCATCAAGATACATAACAATGAGCATATTCTTGAAATCCTCGAATGAATTATCCATGGCCCTTTGGAAGGTGGCCCCAGCATTTATCAAACCAAAAGGCATACGATTGTAGGCAAACGTACCCCATGGAGTGGTAAAACCGGTTTTATGTTGATCTTCAGGTGCAACACTGATCTGGTTATAACCGGAGAAGCCATCTAACATTGACATGAGTTCAGAGCCAGATACCAACTGCAAAATATGATCCATGACAGGGAGTCCATAATTATCCTTGAGTGACGCCTGATTCAAATTGCGAAAGTCAACACATATTCTTATCTCACCATTCTTCTTCCTAACAGGAACAATATTAGCTACCCATGTTGAGTGGTGAATGGGATAGATAATCTTTGCTTTAAGCATCTTATCAACCTCATCGAAAATAGCGTTTGCCACCTTGGGATTGAATTTTCTTTGCTTTTGCCGAAAGGGAGTTGAACCAAGTTTCAAGGAAATCTGATGTTTAAATTTCCCATCCATGAATTCCTTTAGATCTTCATAACCCCAAGCAAAAATGTCTTGGTAAGCATTCAATAACCTTGTAAACTCTTCTCTCTCTTGAGATGTCAAATCTTTCCCTATTAGAAGCATCCTTGGATTTTCCTGAGAACCAATATTTACTTTCTCATAACCCGAACAATTAGAAGGTTTAGTGTCCTCAACTTTCTCTTTCCTTTTGTCTTCTTTATTAAAAAGACTCTCTAGGGTGACTAATCCTCTTGGGATGGCATTACCTTCCAATTGAATAACCTCAGGATCGTCTTCTTGTTTTCCATTATGATTGCACGATCCTTCAAATTTTAGGTCTAAAAATGGAGGCCTCCCTTCTAGAAATGCAATTATTTGCCCATCATCATCAAAAACTTGCCAGTGTCGATCATTATCAGGCACGCTGGGTCTATGAATCATCTCTATTGTATAAACATCTCTGTTGAGCTCAGGATGAGGGATCAGTAGAGATGCAGAGACTGCAAGACAATCTGCGTTAGAATTTTGTTCATGAGGAATAGAAAATAAGGAAAAAGCATCGAAATGCTCGATCTCATCCCACACTCTATTCCTATATGCCTTCAATTTCAGATTCTTTGCTTGATATTGCCTACGTACCTAGTTGACAACTAATTCTGCATCTCCTGATACCTTGAGTTGTTTGATTCCTTTTTCTCTTGCATGCTCGAGACCAAGTAGGAGAGCTTCATATTCAGCGGTATTATTGGTGGTCTCAAAAGCCAACTTTTAAGCCTTTGGAAATTTCTCTCCTTGTGGTGATATCAACACTATCCCAGCACCTGAACCGGAAGAAGAAGAACTTCCATCAAACTCCATTGACCATAATTCATTGGTTATATCAAGCATGAGAGTTTTAGTTACATCTCCTTCATTGGACATCATCATGTACGTTCCATGCCCAGTATCAACATATAATATTTCAGCTCTGGGATCATCTGATTTCAACACTGTATATTTAGCTTTGGGTTCAGGATCAAGCTTAACCTTCTTATTTCCAATAGGGATAAGGGCATGAGACATGTCCATTTTGATTTCACCACCAAGATCTTTGCAAAAATTCTACTCAAAAGCATCCCATAACTGGCAGGAATATCAGCAACCAGGATGTTCAGTTTTAACTTCTTCTCAGGATGTGCTGCAAGTGCTACTTGAGCATCTTTCAACTGGCCAACTAGCGGGACTTGTTTTGCCTCCATAGAATATACTTTTCTAGAAGGTTTATTTAGAGAGAGACCCAATGCATGTGCTACCTTTGAAGGCATGACATTATCAGATGCACTAGAATCAATGATACAATTACTTAACTTGCATCCAGCTATATAAAGAGAAACATAGAAAGGCTCAGGTTTGTCTAACAAAGACGTCGCAAAAAAAGATTTGTTCTCAGTCATGGGCCCTTCCAAATTATCTTCCACTTCTAGAGAAACTCCTAATTCATGGTTGATAGTGATTTCAGGTGAACGTTTCTCTTTGCCAACACATTGGATCAACCTTTCTAATTGATGAGGGTTGGCTTTTAGGTAATCCAATTGAGAAATTTGTACTTTGGTCTTCTTTCAATGATCAATAAAATAAAAAGAGTCTTCCATGGTGGGAGGTGTTTTACCCTTATCTGTCTCCTTCGCTTGAGAAGGCTCTTCTAGAGTATGCTTACAAGACAGAATCCTCTTAGTAGTCTCGTCAGAAGCTTTTTCTTTTGCTTGTTTACTCCATTTTTCTTCCAATCTCTGTCTCCAACTTGGTGTAGTCGCATTGCAAGAATGATTGTTGATATCTTCAGTTTGGTCATCATCATATTCATACTCCAGGAAATTTATGGAAGAGGTTCCAACAGCGGGTTCTGTCACATCTTCAGGAGCCACATATTCTTCTATCTTCTCCGCAGTCAAATGCATTTGCATGAATCTAGCCATCTCAGGACAGTTTGCGCCATCATGATCTGTTGTTAGGTGAAAATCACACATAGCAGCTTGTTTACCAGATGATGAGGGATGTTTGATGGCTAATCTTGGTGTCGATTGGGGTAGCCACTTAGTTTGTCTATTTTGTTGATATGGCAGATAATTCCTCCTTGGAATATCTTGATACAAAGGTGGAGGATTAGAGGGCAACTGCTTTTTGAGTTGTAACATATCATTAGCCAATTTCTGATATAAAGGATCAGTGGTAGTGACAGGGGCTTGTTGATCTTTTCCCTTTTGTAGATAACGACTCCATTTTCCTGAACTAAGCAAGTCATCTTCCACCTCGATAGCCAAGGTTTGCGCAGCTGCTAGATTAATGGGTCTTGTCCTTCGTATTTGAAAACTTACATCAGAAGGTTGAGCACTGATGAAGAAATTCATTTGATTTTCTTCAGTGGGTCTTTTGTTAACAGGAATTCGATTCACCATTTGATTAAAATGAGCAATGAACTCTCGCATGGGTTCATGAATTTCCTTCTTCATTGAAGTCAACTGGGAAAGGAGAAAATGTTCATCTTCAGCAGTCTTAAATCTCCTCTCAAAAGCCTGAATCAAAGTTACCCAAGAGGTAATTGATCCAGCTGGTAGCTGTCCAAACCATTCAGCTGCGGCTTCAGTGAGTGTTTCAACAAAAAGACGGACTGAAACATCTTCATATTGGATTGCAAGAACACCGCTTGCTGTAAAGAATGCACTTATATGCTGATCAGTAGTGACTTTTCCATCACCAGAAAACTTGGGAAGAATTTTTCGAGAACCAACAGGCATGTCATGTAGTTGGTTTCCTAAATTTAGAGGGCCAATAGCAGCTCCCCATGGGACTGGTGGCTGCGGTGCTTGATGTGCCATGGTCGGAAGAATGATATTCAAGGGCTATAAATTTATAGCCGAAGGTACAATAGTACCTGGAAAAAGCAAAGCTTGAAAGGCCATAGGGGAAACAGTAGCCTTAGTTGGAGAAGAAGACCTACTAACAGACTTGACCTTTTTCTTCTTCTTAGGGGTAACTGGCTTAAAATCTAACCTTTGAAGGGCTTCAAAATCTTCGTCTACCAAATCCTTTTGTCTATCAACCCGAGTGTATGGTTTATCAGCCAGCTTAGTTGTTATTATTTATTTTCCCATGAATATGACCAAAATTTTGTCTGTTTCTTCTTGGAATGACCACATTCTTTCAATAACTACAACGTCCTGACCAATAGGGGCTCTTCGCAAGATTTCTCCGAACTCTTCTTCTTCTTCAAGAACTTGATTAACTTGATGATATTCTTGTACACTTTGTCTACACCTCCAGGAAAGAGTCTTCAAGTCTGAAATGATATCTTCCTAGGTGTCTTGAAAGCCAAGGTTCGGTTGGAGAACAGGAAAAATGTTCTCATGTGCAAGCACCATTGTACTTCATCGTAGGCGACTGTTAATCTTTTTGTTCTGTCTCCCCAGTAGAGTCACCAAAAATCTGTTGGTAAACAGATTTTTCATGTTAGAATTGCCCAACGGAATGTGTGGCAAACCGTTCACAACAATTGGATAGGCCCTTGATATCCAGCCTTCCTCTGCGTTTGGAGGGGCAGCTCCCTCGTGAGATATAGTTTTTAAAGGGGTTTTTCAATTAAAGGAATCTAAAACTTCAAATTTCAAGAGAAAGTCATTCAGGATGAATGCACCACATGCCTTCACAACTTTCTTTGATAAACAAAATCGATAACAGAGGTGCTCAAGAGCTACGCTTGAAAACAACCAGTATTATTAAGCACATTCATAATCTTTCATAAACACTCGCATAGCACCATGAGAATGTCTACTACAGTGTATAAAAATTTGGAATTTGAAATAAGAAACCCAAAGAACATCTCATTTCATTTCCTTGCACCAAGAAACCAATAGAGATTTTTCAATTCAGAGATAAAAATGGTACATACTTTCCAAAATTTATCCCTAGATCAAAATTTCAGCATAGTGTTCCCTTATTTTTCCAACCCAAAAAGTCCCTTTACAAAGCCAAAAGGTGTACTTATATAGACATAGAGGATAATAACTACCTCTCCGTGGTTAATAACCACCTCCAAAATACAAAATTTTGGAAGGTTAATTAACCTTAAGAATATTAACCTATACAAGGAAACTTGAAAAAACAAAACTTTAGCTAGAGTTCCTAAAAACGTTTGCATATACAATCACCAATTTTTCTAGCTACTAGCCCTATCTATTCAGACACAATTGATCTATCTCAGAAAGCTCTCTAAGAATCTCGGATGAGCATCATTGATTCATAGTTTCGAATGAGCACGTTTTCCATCCTGAGTTTGGCTGTGAGGTATCTATCTTGGATTTCTTCTGACTCCTGTCGATAAGCTGAAATGTTACAATATCCCAGCGTGACTGCAACTAGGCTAAGCTTCACCATAGTTTCAGCATCTGATACATGGTTCTCTATTTCTGAATGAATCTGAACACTGAAGGAATCAAGGAGAAACTAACAATCAACATGCTGAAGATCACTTACTGGCACCCCACCCATGATAGTAGAGATTAATTCATCTGTACTCTTTTCTTTTAGTTGCTCCAAAGAAGTTATTAACTTTTCGAACTCAGTGATCCCTTTGTTGATGTTTATCATCTTCCAACCAGCACTCTTACTCCAGATACGTATTTGGTTGTCACTTGGATCAGCAATAATTTTCTCAAGGAGTAGGGTGCTCGTATCCAACTTGGCCATTTCCTTTAATTCATCGGCTACTTTTTGCCAGTTGGATTTATGTTCTTTACTATTTTCCAGCTCCTTAGAAATTTCATGTATCTGCGTGATGGCTTTCCCACATATCTCTTTCACTCCAGTTATAAGTTTTGAAGCATCTTCTATCATCCTGTTTATCCAAGCCTCGATCATCAAACTATATGACTTTTGTTGGTCGATTCTTTGAACAACAGTATGATCTAAAATACCATCAAGACCTATTAGAACCGGCAGGGTGGCCATGACTTGGGTATTAGAAGGATTGCTGATTGAATTAACATAAGCTACCATCATCTGAAGTTGTTCTTTGAGTTGCTCTTTGGCTCTTCTCTCTTTCTTCGCTCTTTGCAACATCTGAGTGGCAATCAGTTCAAAATTTTGAAATTCTCTTTCCGCATTAGGAGGACCAAGGTCAACATTTTCTAGAATGAAATCTGATTCAGATGCTTCATCAACATTATTTTCAACTATAGGCTTGGCTAATTCCACACACAAATTGCCTGAAGTTTTATCAATAGCTAACCTAGACATTACTTTGGTCTTTCTCACCTTAGGAGGCTTTTGAAGACTGCTAGAGACCATATCAAATGGAGGTGGAACCAATTGAACAACTTTCTTCCTCTTCTAAAGACTATCCTGGAACCATGAATGTGTAACTTTTGAAACTTGTTCGGCACCTGTTACATTTTCAGCAACCATCATTAAGTCTTCTGAATTAGATAACAATTCATCTAACTATATAATGTCTATTATGGGCATATCAGGAGGAGGGAGATTCAACTGAGGAATCGCTACATTATGGGGGGATGTAACTGGAACATGTGATTCAGCAATTTGAGGGCTTCTTTGGTCTTTTTCATTTCTTCTACCTTTCACTCTCGTCCTTTTCCTTTGGACTGTAAACTTATCTGGCTGATTCAAATCTTCATCTTGATCTTGAGCATCTATATCCAGTTGTTGTATCTTCTCACTAGAAGTGGCCTCTATCGCCATCTGAGACGATTCCCCTATATTATTTCTCCCCTCTTTATTTTGAGATTCACCAGTTTCTTTTTTGGTTCTGACTTTACTGATCCAGTCTCTTGTTCTTTTAAGAACATAGGAAGACCTCTCTTTCAAGCTTTTCAATTCGGGAATTGACCAATCAATAGGAGGGAGCTCTAACAATTCAATTTTCTCATAATAATAAGGATCAACCAAAGAAACCTCATCATCATCTATGCCTGTTACATCAATGTCTAACTTGAAGTCTATTACCTGTCGTACTGTAAGCTGCATCCAATCTCTCTTCCTAACTTCGAAGTCATTTTCACAATCCTCCCAAAAGTCTTCTAGAGCCGGGAAGTGACCAAGACTGGAATTTAACTTTAATTCATTTACTGAATAGCCCTTACTATCATAAGGGAAATGCATCATGTAAGGATGCAAATTTATTGTGGCAATAGATCTTTCAATGTTCCTGGCATCTGATGCAGTGTCACAACTATAATATTCGATGCCGATAGGAAAAGTTATTTCATCTGTCCTCCTATTCCTACAAAGTTTATTGATTTGATTAATTTTCCTGCACATTTCAATTGAGACTAATTTATCATCAACAAATCTAGGTAACATCAACGGGCATCCATCATAGGCAGCTAGCCGGATATAAGTAAACTTCGAAAATTGTATAAAAACACTTCCATATTTTTGTACTTTCATCGCTGCTTCTAGTGACATCCTGAGCCCAATGTTCCCCTGAATTTCCCTTACAGTTAGCATGGTGAATGCGTCATTCACTCTTCTGAAATGGTGTAGGCTATTATCATACTGAATTTGACAAAGATGATTATAAATGATGGTCGTGTCATCATAAATGCCTTTTCGATTAAGTCCTGGCCAACTTTTGGTACTTGCAATAGTGTAGAAAAGATATGAAGTCATATAGAAGTAGTCATTTTCTTGAAGTCCCATGAGCTGTCAATGCAGTGAATCACTGATAGTTTCAGCCCAATCAATGTATTGTTTTCCTTTGCAGACCATATTGATGAATAGAAACATCCAACCTTCGAACTTGTGTGAATCTCGAAGACCAACAATCCTGCTTATCAAGGTTACCATGTTCGCCACATCTTCTTTCAGTGATGATCTATGAATGGATTTGCCTAATTGAGATTTGCCTCTTCTTGGTTGGAAGAACTACGATCTTGCCACAGTATTTAAACATTGGGTTTGATTGGCAGTAAAATATTCCTTGGCAGTTCTTAGATTAATGCTGGCATATTACATCTTAGTGGGTAGTCAAAAAATCATAGCAATAGAGGCAGGGTCTAGGCGGGCAATTGTTTCATTGTTCAGTGAAAGAACTTCTCTAGTGGTAAGATGATAAGCTTTCATGCATTCCAACACTAATTCTGGGCATTGTACAGAAATGGGATGCCCGCCTGCCTGGGCCAAGCCACTGTCCAATATTTTTCTAGCTAATGGAGTCTTTTCTTCATTCACAAGAGATGACCAAAAGTCTTGAAGGCAGATACTTCCTAAAATGGTGTCACCGATATCTGGAAGCGTATGTCTTAAAATAGGAGCATAATCTGGCCTTTGGTACTTGTACTTCATGATTTGATTTCCAATTCTTCTTTCAAATATGGTGGATGTCTTCAACCCCGCACTGCACTCTGCATTTCCAGCTAAACTTTAGTCACGTAATCGGTGAGGCTTCCATAGTTACAAGTTAGGAACGGGCATTTCATTTTGTCAAACATTTTGCGTTCTTCCCTAGCACTCTACATGTAATGTTTGTGTCCACCACTCCTTTTTTTATTTTGACATTACGTCAAACAAATCAGGGGCGACCTCAGGAGCTGCTTGCATCCCTATGCAACTTGTTCATGGATCTTTTATCTATAGTGAGATTGTGTCAACGAAGGACGCAGACATCTTCCATCTCTCATGTATGGAGATAATAGGAAATCTTTGATAAGGAATGATTAAATATCATGTTGATCAAAGGCATCATTTAAAGCCAAAGCCTGTCAAACTGGATTATCAATCTTCTTCCAATTCACAATCTGGAATGTGGGAACAAAACTGCAAATTCTCGAATGATATGATTTCGGGGATGCCTTTATAAGGTTGGTGAGTTGATTATGTATGGGCGGTATTAATGGATCATATTAATGGAGTGAGAAAGAAGAGCGACTTTGTGGAGCTGTGCATAGCAAACGGGCTGCCGTTGCTTCATTCTGCTCTTATATTTATCCGACATCTTTGATTACGTTTAAAATCTGAGGCTGCATTTGTCCTTGCTCACGTCACTCCATCTCATCTTGGTCAAACAATTGATGTGCCTTGTCCATACAGGCAAGAAAGCCATCACTCTTCTCTTATTATGAAAAGTTGATAATAATCGGCTTCTTATATTTTAGCACCCAAACTACTATCTGCGCGTTCTCCTTGATATTCTCTCACGGCTCCTTCATTTCACATTTCTTTGACTCCGAAAATGGCTTCCCTTGCAAGGAAATGGACTTATTGACAACTGCTCTCTCCACCCATGGATACAATTTAGCCCATCTTCTTTCGATGAGATGAATTTTTTTTTTTGTGCAAATGAGTTCCACTGCATTTTGTTAAACATTTGGCATGCAATTTCTAAGTTTCTACACTTTTTTGAGATCTTGCAATTTTTCACATGTAAGCAAAACATTCACCATTGTAACCAAGTCAGCCGCTACATCTTCCCATCACATTTGATAAAAAGAGAGCCAAGGCCTCTTTGGCATGTCCATTTTCTCTAAACATTCACTGGTTGGTGGACCAAGTTCTTCTCTGAGTGTTTGCAATTTGTTAATTAACTCACCTGAACACTAATTGAAAAGTTGGATCCATCTATATATTGATGGAGAGCTTGCAAATTTGAATCAGCAGACAACTTGGTAAAATGCCCAGTTGGCTCCATTCTTTGAAATCTCGTCCTCTGCAACTCCTTGGGTGTAAAGAAGCTTTTCTTCCTCTTTTATCTGGTTACTGCATTATTATTAATGTTGCATGTATCACCTTACCAGGTTAATAACTACCTTATAGAGGTTAACGAAAATGTATTCTTGGTAGCTCTCATTAACCTTTTGAGAGTTTAGGTTAGGAAAAATGTTTTTTCGAATGCTATCATTAACCTATAGGAGAGGTTAAGAAAAACGTATTTTTTGTGGTTAACATTAACCTTTTACTTGGAGGTTAAGAGAAACACATTTTTGGTGGTTAACATTAACCTTTTAAGAAGTTAAAGGTTAATAAATACGTGTTTTTGGCGGCAATCATTAACCTTTTATATCTTGAGGCTCAGAAGCTGGATTTCAATGATCTCAAGTGCTGTGCGGAACTGCTAACAAGCCAGGGACATGGAGACTTAAGGACTTGCAAATTTCACAGATAGAATGATCAATTTAAGGCTTAAAACTAGGCAAGTTTTAAACACAAACCATGACTCGTAGAATTGGAACAAATTCTATAGTCGGCCAACAAAACAAATCATTCTCTTCTAGAGAATGGATATCATCGAATTCCCACTTATACACTTAACATTAAAAGGGACAGTCCAATAACAAGTTGTTAAAATTTGATCAGTATTAAAAAAAATTTATGGTCTGTTAAGAATTTTTTTACATTTCTCCCTAACCTTTTAAAATTATTATTACTCTAAAGATTTGATGGAATGTAATCATTTTCTTTCATTCTATTTCTATTCCATATATAATTATGGTAAGATTCTTCTAATAATGAAATTTTTATATCTAATATATATTTATCATCATACATTTTCATTTTTTTTCAATCTACATATTTCCCTTCAAACGTAAATACTAATCTATATATTTCCCTTCAAACGTAAATACTAAGAGCTCGTATAAATAGTTGGGATCTTTGTTTTTTAAATTATAGAACCTTAGAAGGACTTTACTTCATTAAAAATAATATTTAATATAATTTTAATATTAGTTAGTTACATTAAAACAACTTGTTTGAATTAAAGAAAAAAATTTAAATGTATATTATACCATAGATTAGTTTTCCTATTTTTCTATTTTTTAATTCATAATAAATAGTAAACTTAAATTTTTTTATTTTCTCATAATTTTCTATTATTTATTGTTTAAATCTAATTTTTTTAATATTTGTTAAACCATAACTCTAATTGAAAATTTAGGATATTTACAATTAGAAGAGTCCAACTTCACAAAATAAGCAATATAGACATCAAGATATTATTATATTATTCTGTTAAAAGAACTACACAAGAAAAACAAAATTGTTGTATTTGTGTGATATACATTGGAGAGGATAGAGAATAACTAATAAAACATTCTATTTTTTTAGAAGAGGTCTTATATTTCTAAAAAAATAATTGTTCCTACAATGTAGAAAAAATTTAAATAATTTAAATAATTGTTCTATTAGTTATTTTAGCTATACACTTATTTCTATGTTTTAAAAAAGATTTATTTCCTAAGATAAATAATATAAAATGTGTTTAGTATTAATAATTCTAATTATCATATGTTTAAAAAGAAATGTTTCTATTGTTTTAACTATGCAAAATATTTGTTTTTCAAATTTATGATGCCTGAATGTAGGGAGGATCCGTCCTCCCCCACTAGTTCCTTTGGTCATGTGCCACTAGGGCCATCCACAGACCTAATGCTGGTTGAGGCTGACAATGGTTTGCCACTTATCTTGTTGGAGGAAGGTGTGACATGGATTGTGGGTTCTAAAACTGACCCAAATGCACAAAAAATTATTGGAAATATGTGCTAGTGGGAGCACCTATGAACATATTTGAATTGGTCTTGGTCAACATTACTGTTGACAAAAAATTCTACACCCTTGCTTGAGGTATGACCCTCAAAAGACCTCCTATAACATGGAAACAACCTCCAAGTGTGGGACTTGCGCTTTGAGGTTGAATCTTCAGAGAAGGTCATTTTCCTTACAATTAGGATGCACCTAAACTACAACATTTTAGGAAAAGGGAGAAGGAGATGTTGAAAATCAAATTGATGAAAGGGAAAGGTGATGCACCAGATTGAAATGTCGTTACAATCTTTTCCTATAGATGCACAACACATGAATGAAATTACCCAAATACACATATCTCAACTCTATTCTATTTCCTAAGAATTCACAAGTAGGTTTGGAATTGATAAATGTTGAAAGGAAGGATATTTTCACAATACAATAATTATCAATAGAATAAACACAACATATAACTCTAAGAAGTAGTAACAAAACATTCAAAACAAGGCAAAATACATGCACAAATCATGAATGGCAAGAAGAGGTAAAAGCAAGAATTTTATTAATGGAAGGCAGAAGGAATACAATTGTAGAATATAATGGTGCTATTAAAATGAAATAATGAAGAACCTAGTAAATATATTTACAACTGCCTTTTAAAGAGTTCAGGCATAACCCTGATTTAACTATGGAGTTCAAACCCCAACCAAGGTGAATTTGAGTTGCAAAGGAAGCAATAACTGAAGAGTTGGAATAAAATTTGATCATGAACTACAATCTATTAATGGAAGTGATAGGAAAGGAAAAAAGAAAATACACCCAACGTAAAAAGGATCAAATCACCAAAGATTTAATCATTACATGCATTAAATAGGCATGGAAGGCATTGGTGTCATGCAAACAAGGCCCAAGAAGTTGCTCACCATTGGAGAACAAGCCCTAATAGCATGCCATAGCTGCAAGAAGTTGAATCGTACCACTGGAAGAAAAAACCATGGGTAGGGATATTACGGCATGTTAACTCCCTATGAAAAATGTAGAGTTGACCATGGAGGATCAATTCGATTTCCCAAAAATGAATGCTAGCCGTTGATATAGATCTTCCCTTCAAAATGGATAGCCCATATGTGGTGAGAATCTCCCCAATGAGAGATTAAGTCACCACTGTTGATCAAGATGAGTTTTGATTTCCAATGGATGGCTAAGATGAAGTGAGGATCTCCCCCCATAACAAATTAAAATGCAATTCTAGATCAAGATTCTCGCTTCGAAATAGATGACTAAGATGTAGCAAGGAGATCCCAAAGATGGGCCAAATCCAATGGTTGTCACATCTTCACAAAGGGCCAATACAAAGATGTAAAAATGTGAGAGCCATCAAATCAAGGAAATCTCAACAAAGAGGGAAATAGATAGCATGAAATGTGGGACCCCCACCACGTGGCACAATTCTGGGTTTCGAAGCATCTAGGAAAAAATACAGCATGAAGGAACATCAAGATGGAGACGTGTGGTAGCATGAGGCAATTTTGGTCTTTGCAGCCTTGAGGAAGGACAACTGTATGAGGAAATGTTGGAATGAAGACATGTGTCACCATGACATTGGATTATGCTCCACGTAAATTGCCTGCATAGATAAAATGACATGAGAAAGATAATGTGAGAAGTGGGACCCTCCACCACGTGATGCAATTCTCGGCTCCAAAGCATAGAAGAAATATTGTAGCATGAAGAAATGTTAGAATGAAGATTTTTAGAAACATCTTGCACTTTCAGGAAAATGGGCTAATAGTGTGCAAAAACATGTGAGTCATTGATCTTGTAGCATGAGCCAACCCAAGATTGGGCATGTGGCAGCATCTCACACTTTTGAGAGGATGTCAAGATGGTACACAAAAATATGAGAGTCATCATATATACAACAATATTCAGAAAAAAGGTCAAAAAATGGTTAACAAAAAATGTTAACCCCTATAAATGCACATATTATCCTGCAACTTGGAAAAAGAGGAAACTGAGTTCACTCAGTCAATGAACAAATCAAGCCAACTCAGTCAATCAAGAAACTGAGCCAACACAAAATGTTAGCTACCAACTTTAGCATGTTAACCCAAAACAAAGAATCAAGCCCATTGAATATCTCTTTGATCGGTTATCAATGATGGGCTAAATGGGGGGTAGAAATGGCCAACATTCTTGGTGACTCAGAGGAGATTATTATCCACTAAGCATAGATCAGTGGCCTTAAGAAATCCATTAGGCATGGAGTCACCAAAAGAAGAAGACATCATCCCACCTGCAACTACACAAACTTATGCCTCTACAACCAACAAGCTACAAAAAAATTTATATCCAGGAGGGAATAGTTATGCTCGTGCACTTCTTGGAAATTTGGAAAATACCTACTCTACTATGTAGAAGCATTTACAAACAAAATAAATCAAACAAATCCATTGAATGACTTGCTGAAATAGCTTCCCCTTCTTACAAGTTCATTTCTTCTCCCACACATATGGGCAACCAAATGACTCATCAAGTATGACAAGCATACTGCTACATGGAGTTCCTTCTTCCCAATGTTGAAAATAATGAAGCTTTCTAGCATTGGGACACTGTCTTGTTGAGAACGACTTGCTTTGTCTTTCTTGTGAAAATATTCCTCATGCTCTGGAATGAGCATGACTAGGATGAGATGCATTTTTGTAGAGCTATATGCCTTATGGGGCATCCTCTTGATGGTGCTTGGTATAATAAAATATCCTTGACCATGTTTTTGTGCTCCACAACACTCAAATCCTCTTGGACAATAGGGGCTAGCTCGGATGGTATGGTTGTTAATATGCATGTCTCCACTTTCTACAAAAAGGGAGGAGTGATATGTCTGAAGCGAGAAAATTTACCCCTTGGAGGCTCTTGCACTTCAACTTCTTGCAAATGGGCAAGCTTTAGCCTTGTCTCCTCTATTGTAATAGCCAACTTCCTTGTAAGCTACTCCTCTAACTGGGTCTCTCTCTCTTCTAACTCTAGAGAGTGGAGGTAGGACATAAACTCGCTTTTTTTCTTATAATACGAAGGATTGAAAAAGTCAACTTCATGTAGGGGATCCGTGAAGAAATCTTTAAACAAGGAACTTCACAGAAAATTTGAGAAACACAAAGAAGATCAAAAGATCTTTACACAAATCAACACTTGGTCTATTGAAACCAATGAATTTATAGAGTCGACATGGTGGTAAAAGAAATGCCTCTAAATGATGATTTCATTGAGAATAACACCCAAATTCTCAATGGATAGAGATAAATTGGCTAACTAGTGGACTTATGGAGCTGAAATATATGTCCCATCAGGCATACCAAAAATTGTTGACACAAAGGTCTGCACCCCTGCTTAAGGTATGACCCTTGAGTGACCTCGTGTAACATGAAAACAACCTCCATGTATGGGACTTGCACTCTGAGGTTGAATCTCTAGAGAAGGTTGGCTCCCTTACAATCAAGATGCACCTAAACTAAAACTTTTTAGGAAAAAGGAGAAGGAGATACTAAAAATTAAATTGGTGAAAGGGAAAGGTGGTGCACCAAATTGAAATGTGGTTACAATCTTTTCCTACAAATGCACAACACATGAATGAGATACCAAAATACACAAATTTGAACTCTATTACATTTCCTAAGAATTCACATGCATGTTTGGAATTGATTAATGTTGAAACAAATGACATTTTCACAATACAACAATTATCAATAGACAAAACACAAAATATAACTCTAAGAAGTAGGAAATAAACATTCAGAACAAGGCAAAATACATGCACAAATCATGGATGGCAAGAAGAGGTAAAAGCAAGAATTTCATTAATGGAAGCCAAAACGAATACAGTTTTAGAGCATAAGGCTATTGCAAAAATACAATAGAGAAGAACCTAAAAAATATACTTACAACTACTTTTTAAAGAGTTTAGGCATAACTCTAATCTAACTATAGAGTTCAAACCCTAACCAAGGTGGAGTTGAGTTGTAGAGGAAGTAATAACTGAAGAGTCGGAATGAAATCTGATCACAAGGTGGAAGTGATAGGAAAGAACAAAACAGATGGACCCATCCATAAAAGGAATCAAATCACCAATGATTTGATCATTACATGCATAAAATAGGCATGGAGGGCATTGGCGTCATGCAAACAAGACCCAAGAAGTCACTTAGTATTGAAGAACATGCTAGGATAGCATGTCATGGCCACAAGAAGCTAAATCATGCCACTGGTAGAAAAAATGTGGGGATGGATAACATGATATATTAACCCCTCATGAAAAATGTAGAGTTGACCACAGACAATAAATTTGATTTCCCAAAAATGAATGTTTCTAGTTGATATCGAACCTTCCTTCAAAATGGATGGCCTAGATGTGGCAAGAATATCCCCAACAAGAGATTAAGTCACCATTATCGATCAAGATGTTCTTTATTTCCAACAAACAACTTAAATGTAGAAATGATTTCCCCCCAATGATAGATTAAAATTCATTCATGGATCAAGATTCTCTCTTTTAAATGGATGGATAAGATGTAGTGAGGAGATCCCAAAGATGAGCCGAATCCAATAGTTGTCGCATCTTCGCAGAGGGACAAGGTAAAGATGCAAAAATGTGAGAGTCATCAAATCAAAGTGACCTTAGAAAAGAGGGAAACAGATAGTGTAAAATGTGGTACCACTACCAGGTGGTGCAATTCTAGGCTCCAAAGCATCAAGGAAGCATTGTAGCATCAAGAAATGTCAAAATGGAGATGTGTGGCAACATGATGTAATTATGGGCTTCAAATCCTTGAGGAAATACTAGAGTATGAGGAAACACCAAAATGAAGACATGTGGCACCATGACATTGGATGATGCACCGAGTCAACCACTCACTCAGATAGAAATACATGAAAAAGATAATGTGAGAAGTGGGACCCTCTAGCACATGGCGCAATTATGGGCTCTAGAGCATTGAAGAAACATCACAACATGAAGAAATGCAAGAATAAAGATTCCTGGAATCATCTTGCACTTTCAAGATAATGGGTAGATTGCACATGAAAACAAGAGAGTTGTTCATCTTGCAACATGAGCCAACCCAAGACTGGGCATGTGGTAGATTCTTAAACTCTCGAGAGGATGTTGAGATGGTACATGAAAATAATAGAGTCATCAAATCTGTAAGAATCTTGAACAAAAAGTTCAAAAAATGGTTAACACAAAATGTTAACCCCTGTAAACGTGCATGTTAACTCAAAACTCAACAAAAGAGGAAATCAAGTTTACTTGGTAAATGAACAAACCAAGCTAGCTTAGTCAATGAAGAAACCAAGCCAACACAAAATGTTAGTTGCCAACTTTAGCGTATTAAACCAAAACAAAGAATCTAGCCCATTGAAAATATCTTTGATTAGTTATCAATGATGAGCTGAATAGGGGGCCAAAAATATCCAACAATTACCACCATGGATGCAGGGATTGAGATTGGTTTCCCTAACTTAATGGTAGACATAACCATGGAAGTTATTCATCTAGTTGTGGTGGGTAAATTCCTAAACTTCTAACCTTCAATAGTGGATTTGTATGTGCTCTGCAACCTACAACTTTCTTGCTCCTTTTTTTTTCAAATTTTGGATGCCTAAATCTGGGGAGGATATGTCATCCACCATAGGTTCCATTTGCCATGTGTCACTGGGGCCATCCACAGACCTAATGCTAGCTGAGGTTGACAATGATCTACCACTTATCATGTCTAAGGAAGGTATGACACAGATTTTGGGTCTTGAAACTAACCCATTGAAACACACAAAAAATGGCTAGAAATTTGCAATGGTGGGAGCACCTAGAGCATACTTAAATCAATCTTGGTCAAGATTACGACCATGGATTCGGGCACAAAGATTGGTCTCCCTAACTTGGTGGTGGACAAAACCATGGTAGATATTCATTTGATTGTGGTGGGTAAATTCCTAAAGTTCTAATCTTTGATTGAGATGGTCAAGAAATGCATTATGGGGAAATAGAAATTTAAAGGTAGTGTTTCCACTTCTTCTATGTTAGGTAGCCATTGTTTCTTTAGGTTTATCGCTATTGAGAAATTTTTGAAGATCCTTGTGGGGACATGGCTATATAGAAAGCACCCCCTCACTCTAGCTAAATGGAATCTAAGGTTCAACCAAGCCATGAATTCTCTACACATAGCTCATGTTTGGATTAGGTTCCATGGACTTTTTTTGGAACATTGGGATGAGTAGATTTACCAATAGATTAGAGACTCATTCAAGAATTTCATAGCTACGAATAGTGTCACTCTGTCCAAATCCAAGTTGGTGTTTGCTATATTCTACATTAATGTGGCTATAAAAAAAACCCTTCCAACGTTTCTCATCCTAAAGATTTTGGAAGAACATTCAAGCGCTTATTTATGAAAGAGCATCCATGTTTTTTCAAAAACTCTAGAACTAGAGGTCACACTTCATATACCTATAAGTTGAAGGAACAAAAATATAAGGAAAATATCTCCTCACCCTCAGTTGTTAATACAATTGAAGGAGAATGTTCAAAGACCACTGAATCCTAGTCTAAGGTTGTTACCAATAGCTTAAAAGGAGAAAATTTAAAATTTATTATGAAGGTACAAGATTGAAAACCATTTTTGAGAAGGAGTCTTAATTTTTTTGATCCTAGTCATCTAGTGGTTGAGGTTATGCAACTTGAGGATTCCACTAAGAAGGATTACACAACCAACAGGTTCTAGTAGAAGTGGGAAGTACCATAGTTTCGATTTTCCACCCCAAAGAAATTGGGGAAACCTAGATAAAAGAAGGTTCTCTATATGAGAACCTTGTGCTCTTAGTTGAAGCTATTGATCAGACCCTCAATGACCTAATGAGTGTTAATGATCTCTCCATGTCTTTATCACTCACCCCCCCAAAGCAGAGCTAGCTAATGATCTCTAGTAATAGCTAGAGGAGACTTTGGTGAATGATGATAGTAATGAGGAGGAAGCAGAGTGGAAAACACAAAGGAAGAAGACTAAAGAGAAGAAGATTAAAAACCTAGATGTGGGTAGAGACTCTACAAGAGGAAGACCTAAAGAAAGGGTAAAGTGTTAGAAAGCTATTGTGAGGGAGATATTGGTCAGAAGGCAACTCACCTTAGACACACACCATAGAGGTAAGAAATGATCTTCCTCTCCTAGAATATAAGATGAATTAATAGCCCTAAAAATAATTTTTCTATTATACAATACATTTTTTAGAACAAGGTGGATATCCTTATGATCTAAGAAGTTAAAATGACTTTGTCTAACTTTTCCAAAAAAATTCACAACCTCTAACCAGGGGCCATGTTCTTTTACTATGAATCCAATGGTGCATTACGGGTATTTCCATGCTCTAGAACATCTCTAGACTCAATAGTTCTCTCCTTTCATTTTCCCAAAACTACATTTTGGCCTCTTTTGTTAATGATTCTAACCATTGGCAGTTTTTCAATGTATATGCCCCTAACACTAAGGCTAGCGAAAAATTCCTATGAGAGGAATTACAAAACTATTTACAGTCCTTCCCCTTTGAAAAAAAACTTGTTTGGAAGGGACTTCAACTCCCCTCTTTTCTCTTCTGAAAAGGTTGAGGATCTTGCTGACTATACTGATAGCATGGGGGACCTTGTAAGTTTTATAAATAGTACCAACCTAGTGGATATTTCTCTCACTGGAAATCTCTTCATGTGGTTTAGTAATAAAAAGGGATCTCATTTCATCTCGATTATATTGGATAGATTCCTTGTCTCCTCTTCCTAGGTGACTGCTAATGACTCCCTCCTAAAGTACTTGCCACATACTGTGTCTAATAACAACCTACTAATGTTTAGATGAAAGGAATCCCCACCATAAAGTCATCCCCTACTCATATAAGAAATCATGTGGAGATATCACATGTCCTTTAGGAAGATGGTTGAGAGATGGTGAAACATGCCCATAATGGGCACTTCTATGTTTAGAGTCTCTTCTAACTTGGATTTAATTAAAACTAAGGTTGAAGGTTGGAGAAAGCTTAATTTCAAAGACATTTCTATTACCAAAGAAAATTGCTGGATCACATTTCCAGTGCCAAGCCTAGCTAGCTAAAGGGAGTGCCTTGCTGGATGTTTAGCTCAAGGAAGAAAAGTGCAAAGGGGAGAGGAAGAAACTTTTGGCCTAGGGAGAAACTTATTGGAAGTAGTGTTTGAGGCTTCAATGGCTAAGGGAGGTGGATAAGAATACTACCTTTTCCCATACATCTGTCACAAATCACAAAATAATAAATACCATTGATCCCCTTTAGAATGGAAGGGGAGAAACCTATAATGACAAACTATTATTGGGGGGCTTGGCCTCTAACTCTTTCAAATCTTCCTTTTCCTCTATCAGTACTGGCATGACTAGGTACCATGACCAACTATGACAAAACATCCCTATATTGGTTACCATTCAAGACAATTTTCTCTTGATGGAAATGGTTTTGGATGATGAAGTTAGGAAACCTATGTTCTCCATGAATTCTTATAAAGCCCCTAGCTTAGATGGCTTCCCCCAACTTTCTATCAATATTTTTGGGACATTGTGACTCAGGTCAATGTGTCTAGAGTGGCTAGAGTCAGATGATGAAGTTAGTGAAGCTATGTTGTCCATGAATTCCTAGAAATCCCTTGGCCAAGATGGATTCCACAATCCTTCTACCAAGATTTTTGGGAAACTGTGGGGGTGGATGTATCTAAAGTGGCTAGAGACTTCTTCAAGACTAGAAAAATGTTAAGGTGGCACAATAAAACCTTTATTGTGTTGATCCCTAAAAATTGTACCCCTATAAACATTAATGAATACATGCCTACTATCCTAGTACAAAATTCTAAGAAATCCTCTCCAAAGTGTTGGTGAATAGGATCAAGAACATCTTGGATAAACTTATCAATACAAATCAGAAGGGATTCATCCCAAGAAGGAAAATTCAAGATGTTTTCATTTCAACTCATGAAATCATCCACTCTGTGGAAAATAGAAGGAATGTGGGTATGGTACTAAAACTTGATATCTCAAAGTTTTATGATGTTGTTAATTGGTTGTTTCTATACAAAACTATTTCCTTCTTTGGCTTCAATAAAAATTTGTCAATTTAATTAAAGAGTGTGTTGAATCTATTAACCACTGTTTTATTGTCAATGACACTCTGAGGGGGTTCTTTTTCCCAAAAATGGTGTTAGACAGGGGGACCCCCTCTCTCTATACCTATTAAGGAACATGCAACATCTTGTGGATAACCAAAAAGTTAAAAACATCAAGCTAGTCTCAACCCTCCCCCCCTCTATTATCCAATAGTTTGTGGATGACACCTTTTTCTTTGGTGAATCCTTGATCATGGAAGCTAGAGAATGGAAATATTTATTGAATCATGTAGAGGCTTTAGCTCAAAAAATAAACCTTCAAAAAAGAAGAGTCTTCTTCTTTAATACGAACCATGATATTCAAAGCAAGATTATCAAGATCCTAGGCTACCAACCTTCCAACCTTTCATTTGCCTATCTTGGCCTCCCTCTCATGGTCAAGGATGTTATGTCTAGTTTCTAGGGCTCTATCCTTGAGATAACTCAAAAGAAACTCATAGGGTGGAAGGTGTCATGTCCCCTTTTCAAATAATTAAAAATAATAATCTTTTTCTAAGGCAGGCAGACCCAAAAGGTGAAGTTTTGGAAAAAGGGGATGATCTTTGGAAGTTAATGGACTAATAAATGACAATTATTATTAAAATATGTTTTATTAACCCCTCTTGGAGGTGAGTTAGGTTTATGCCCTCTTTTAAGGAGTTTGGATGCATTTTGGGCTCATTCCAGAACTTGATTTTTGCTCATTTATTTGTTATTCTTCAGAGGCTGCCAAACCTATGGAGAAGGAGACCCAAGAACGGGAGTTTGCAGGTTTCTAGGGAGACCCAAGAATGGGAGTTTGTAAGTTTCTAGGAAGGCTAAGGATGGGAGTTTGAATCCATTCCATGTGCATGCTCATATAGAGTTTGCCTTTGTGCTAAACAGTGCAGATTTGTGGGTTTTCGAGAGTGTTTTTGGTATGAGTTTGGTGTTTTCAGTTGAGTATTTCTTATCAGTTTGGGTTGCTTCTGTATTTCAGACTTTAAGATGTTAAAATAGAGCTGAATATATGTATTGGGACGTGCTTAAACTTCTGAGATAGATTATTAGTGTTTTTGTGGTGTTTTCGAGCATTTTTGTGTTAATTTTAGGACCCCGATGAACATAGTTTTTGTCCTACATTTGTGAGCTGTTGTGTTAAGGCCATACAGATCTGGAAATATAATTTTTTAGTTTGTTATGCTGCTGAAATTTCTGTAAAAATGTCCATTTTCAGATTTATTACTAATAGGTGAAGCTGTGAAGCTTTTGGCACCATTTCTGGCATACCCGATTTGGGGTTTCTTGAGAAATTTGGTGGATCTTTGTGATATTAGTTGTTTGATCTTGAAAATCTGATTAGAGGTTGGAAATATCAAACAAAACTAGAAAAGGGACATTTTAGAAGGAAAAACTCCTCAATCACGCAGCTAAACTATAGCTCCTAAAGTTTACCCTTCAAGGTATATCAGTCTACTTCCTTTCCATCTTCAAAATATTAGGGTGATGGTCAACAAACTCGAAAAGATATAGCACATCTTACTATGGTTTGGAATTGAAGAAAAAAGAGCTCTCCCTTATTAACTAGGAGACAATTTGTTCCCCAAAAAAATTGGAGGCTTGGGTTTAACAAAAATCAAAAACATCAATAGAGTCATCAATTGTAAAATGGCTTGAAAGCTAATGATATAAAAGGAGGATTGATGCAACATCATGTGTGATTAGTACTTGTAGGGTATAAGTTTTAAGAATAAGTTCAAGGATAGTAATCTGGAACAAAATTACCTAATGTAATGATCTCTTACAAAAAGGTCTAATGTGGTAGCTTGGAAATGAACAAAAAATTAATTTCTAGAAGGATAACTAGAATAATTCACTTCATTTGAATACTGCTAACAATCATAACTTGATTTCTATGTTAACACAAATATTGGAGAAAAAATTGGAGGGGTACATTAGTAATAGAAGGTTTCGATTAATTTGGGCCAATTGATTAATAATCAGGGGCTACATGTCTTTTCCCAGGATCTAATGGAATTGATCTAGCACACTAGGATCCTACAAACTAATATGGAGAAAATGATTCTTTGGGAACCTATGCCTTTACGATGTCTCCCCACTAGATCAGATTACAACCTCACTCTTGCCCCCCTTTGTGCTAGCCTTGAGTGGAGCAAAATTTGGGACAAGAATCTCACCCCCAAAATAAATATCTTTTGGTAGACTCTACTCAATGGGAATCTTCTCACCCAAGATAACCTTATTAAGAGGGTCTTTGGTTTAGCTAATAGTTATGTTTTGTGTAAAAAAGAGCAAGAAACCATTAACCACCTTTTTAGTCACTACAAGGTGGCTACTACTATTTGGCAACAAGTTCTCAATAAGCTCAGGATCAACTAGACGATGGATGTGGATCTCAAGTAATTTATTTATTTGATCAATTTCTCTAACTATCCCCTTTTTACTATGATTTGGAAGTTGATCCGCCCGCATGTCTACTGGTGTATATGGAGGGAATGAAAAAAATAGGGTATTTTGGGAGGAGAAAAATACCCCTCAAATTACTTTGGTCTAGGTCTCAAAATGCTTCTTGAAAATGTAAATGCTAGTTATTAGGATTTCCCAGATTCACCCTACTTCTCAATTGGAATTTAAATTGTAAGGGAATGGAACCTCTGACAAGGATTCAATAGAATTGATACTTCTAAGAGATTAGCTAGGGAAAGCCCCAAATGGGTTCCACCATTGGCTGGGTGGTACAAACTTAACTTTGATGCGGTTTTTAGAGGAGAAAAATAGGTAGAGGAGAAATTTTAAGTGTTTTTAAAGGTAAATATTTGGAAGCCTATGTAGGACATCTCAAAGAGCACATGGTTAACTAGGTTGGGTGAATAATGCTCCTTTAGGAAAAATGTGAAGGCTATGTTTGTGTGTAAGGAAGAGGAATTGTTATATTTCATGGAATCTATGTATGGTGGGCATAATGAGAATATTTTGAAGCTATTTGTTTCATCTTGGATTAATTGGAAGGTTGTGGTGGGAGGCCTAATGTTCAAAGTCAATGAAGAGGTTATCTTGAAAGCCACAAGCCTAGCCATGGAGGGGAGTAAATGGAAAAAAATGAGTAAGACTTTTGACTATGATGCCCTCAACTAATTCTTCAATCCACTAGAGGAACCATTTAAAAGGAAAGGCAAGTTCAATAGGGAAGATTTGTCAAGCATTTGGAAGGATATTTGCCACATTATTATGAAGTGTCTCACTCTTGAAGGTAAATTTACTATTTACTACTTCTCCCAATCGATTTTTCTAAACCATTTACATGACAAAGCCTTAATTTCCATTCTATTCTACCTACTCCATTCCATTGAGGGCAACATTGTCGCCAACAAAAAAGACAAGGATAATGTCAATTCGTATGAAGGGTTATTGTTCAATCTTTATAACTTTCACCATGTGCTTTGTCCACTAGTTAGGGAACCCATTGTCTCTCACACACCCATCCCCCTAAGCCCCATAAAGCCATCCCTCCTCATATTGGCAAGAAAATGTAAAAACATGGATTCTCCACTTAAAGAAAAATCTAGTGAGCTCACAAAAAAGGCAAGCGTGAGGTTTATACTATTGATTCAAGTGATGTTATTATTCACCTAGAGCCTATAGGTCCAACCACCTTGCCAAAGAGAAGCATAAATGAGCTTTGAGAAATGATGGTAGGTCAAATTCTAGTAGTTTCATGGCTAACTCTACTAAGGAAATTTTAGTCCATTCATCCAATAAATCTTTGGATCCCCCCTCCCTCTGATGTCAAAAATACCCATATTCCCTCCCCCTCGGAGACTCCAAGAAAAAACCCTATCCCAAATTGCACTCCCAACCACTTTTTAGCTTAGGTTCAAGAGGAGGCTAAGGAAGCTACTAGCTCAGTTGTTAGTGGGCTACTAGCCAAAATGAAGGACAAAATTGACAAGTAGGACTAGGAGATGTTCGATACAATTATCTAATTATGTGTTGTCTTTGATGTTACACAAATGTCATATCAATTGTTAGTCAGTGCTTACTGAGCTCACTTAGTCAGCAAAACAATTTTCCTTTCCTACAAAGAATTCCTAAAGATTACTCTATGAAGATAATGCCTACCAAGCTCACTTGGGTGTTGAACGAATTTAGGTAGGAAATAGTGTTAACCGATTTCACATGGCTAGCAAAACAAAGTTGGATAGAGTCAATATTCACAAAGTTCACTCGGTTGCCAAAGGATATTTTTGTAAGTTCATAGTGTTAACCAAGCTTGTATTGGTTAACACAAGAAATCATCTCAGAACTAGTGTTTACCAAGCAAGGTCAGCCAATGAAGGATTTTTTAATTTTTGCATAAGAAGCTTAATTATTTTAAGTATTATTTCTAGCCAACTATGGTGATGATTATTGGTTATTGTAATTTTAATTTGAGCTGACTTGATAATTTGGATGGTATAAATGAAAGGTCAAGTTGAGATTTTTAGTGAGTATGCAAGTGTGTTGATTGAATTGTGAAAGAAAGAGTGGGAGCAAACTTGAAGGATAAGCAGGTATCCTTGTGGAGGAAAAAAGTGTTATTCTATCAGGAAGGATCAAGTTTAAAGTAGAATAGAGATTTCTAATCAGGAATTCATTTGCATCACAATCAGGTCATTTCATTGTAACTCTCTTACCATTGTAGCAATGATCTAAAATCTATTAACAGAGTTGGTTTAACAGCTAGTTGTAAATCCTCTAACGAGGTGACAGTTCCATTGAATTGTTTTAAGACCTCTTACAAGGCCACTCCTTATAGGGTGATTAAATCCTCTAATAAGGTCACACCTAATGTTCTATTTTGTAACCTTTAACTAGGTTGGATCCTAACAAGGCTCACTTCAGAAGAGTGAAAAATAGTAACTAGCTACATTGGTGGTTTTTCCCATATTGGGTTTCCACGTTAAATCTTGTTGTCTCATATGTTCATGTTATGCTTGCAAATTAATCATTGTGGATGTTTAAGATCAGCTAAAAGTAAATCACACTTTGTATTTACCAAGTTACGGCATTTTCTGTGTGTTTACCGAATAACAGCAGCAATAAGATTTCTTAATTTAAATTTTATTTTTGACATCTAAGGGATCTAGGATTTATTTTGGTGGTAACTTATTCACCCCCACCCCCCCCAGCCTGGCACCCCTCAGTTACTCCTATATTTCCAACAATCTGTATCAGAGCTTTTGGTGCTTGTAGGAAAGGTTTAAAGGACCTAAGCTAAAGATTAGGATGTCTTACAAGAGAAAGATTCCAAAGCTAAATCGAGACAACTTTTTAGCATGGCAGGGACTCATGAGACTTCATATAGCCTCCATTAGTGATTCAAGCTTGAAATACCTTGATGAAGAATACACAACCCCTACTGGTACATTATGTTGGAGATATTGCTGAGAAAAAGAACTATAACACCATGATGATTGATATTGCATCTGCTCTTAGCTATGATGAATTTGATGATATCAAGCACTACAAAACAACTTTTGATATGTGGAACAAGATAAAGGAAATCTATGGTGGTGATGATAATGTGAGGAGAGCCAAAGCAGAAAGCCTTAAGGGATAGTTTGATTAAGTGAGAATGAGAGAAGATGAAAATGTTGCCAAATATGTGGAAAGAATCAAAGCTAGTGTTAGTGCAATTAGAGCTTGTGGAGGACAAATCAAGGAAGAAATTGTTGTAAGTAAAGTTCTCAGAACATTACTTCCTATCTATGAAATTAGAGTATCTACTATTCAAGAAAAGAGGTATGAGCCAAATCACAAGATAAGTTTAGATACCTCTGTAGGTAGATTGACAACTTTTGAGCTAGACAACTTTGACAATTATGTTCTAGCTTCCAAGAATATTGAATCTGCATTTGAAGCCAAACTTTCACTCAAAGAGAAAGGCAAGAAAATAAAGGACAATCAGTCAAAAAGTGAAGAAGAATCGAGGGAAAGTTTTGATAGTGATCTTGAAGTTGTTGAAGCTTTACTTGCAAGGAAATATTCTAGAAGCAGAGAGATAAAGTTCCCCTAATCTATTTTTCATGTGAAGAAATTGGTCATATTGTTGCTAGGTTCCCAAACAAAGAAAGCAAGGATGAAAATAAAAGTCACAAGTTCAATGGCAAGAAGGATTTCAAAATTCACAAATCATTCAAGGACAAAGGTAAGAAGACTTGCTTCATGGCTAAAGATTCTGATACCAATGAAGATGAAATTTTATACATTGTTGTGAAAGATGAATCTAATGAAGAAGAAGATAAGATGGCACTTATCTCTCATGTTAGTAAAAATAACACATGGATCATATATATTGAATGTTCATATCATATGACTAGAGACAAAAAAAGTTTGAACTCTTTGAAGACTATGAAGGAGGTAGTGTAAGGTTTGGAAAAAATGAACCTTGTTGCATAAAAGGGAAAGGTTTAATCTCATTAACTAAAGAACTTGTATGTGACAATGCCTATTAGGTTGAAGGACTAAAACATAATCTGTTGAGTGTGGCATAGCTAATCAACATTGGATTCAAGGAAGAATGCATGCATGACAAGGCAAGACAACTGGATGACAAAGGTAATCTAATTAGATCAAGCAAACAAACAAGAGGTAATCTTTTTTATCTTGATCTTGGTGATTGTTCATGTTTTATTGCTCAAATGGAAGAAAGTTGGCTATGGCATAGAAGATTATGTCATGTAAACTCTGATAATATGGTCAAGATAAGAAAATTTAGAAAAATGAGAGGTATTTCTACTTTGAAGAAACCAAATGTTGGTTTATGCAAGAATCGTCAGATTGGCAAAATGGGAAAGACTAGTTTTAAGAGCAAAAACTATCAGTCTAAAGGTGTCTTGTAAATTGTGCATACTGACCTATGTGGACCCATTGGAATAGAAAGCTATAGTGGAGAAAAGCTCTTTATTCTTTTTTTTATGACTATTCTAGAATGATGATTGTTATGTATCTTAGAAAAAAGTCAGAAGCATTTAAGAAATTTAAATGGTATCTAGCAAGAATAGAAAAGGAAATAGGGAAAAGATTGAAATGCTTAAGATCAAAAAAAGGTGGTGAATTTATCTCCAATGAATTCAATAACTTTTGCATTGAAAGAGGAATTAAAAGACAAGTATCAACCCCTAGTACTCCCGAGCAGAATGGAATAGTTGAAATAAGAAATAAATCTATCATGGATTGTGCAAGGACTCTAATGATTGAAAAGAATGTTGCTATCAAATACTAGAAGGAAGCCATCAGCACTACAATTCATAATTTGAACTAAGTACAATTGAAGAAGGACTCATATAAAACTCCTTATGAAATATGGTATGGCTACAAACCCAATGTAAGTTGCCTAAAAGTATTTGGAAGTAAATTTTATATCTTGAAAGAATCTAGAAAAGGCAAGTTTGATGTGAAAAATGATGAAAGTATATTCTTAGGTTATTCTTGCAGAAGTAAGGCATATAGATGTTTGAATTTTTCTACTCCTAAAATCATAGAAAGTGCACATGTGAGAATTGATGAGTTTACAAAAAGAACTAAAGAAGAAAGAAAAAAGGAACTAGAAGATTACAAAAGAATTGTTTACTTTGAACCTAATACATTTCCAGATGCATCTATCAATAAGGAGACTTCACCTACTGAGTCCTCCTTAGTTACCAAGTTGTAAGAGGTTCAAATTGAGTCACAAGGACCCAAGTCATGTTGGGAAGCTTTCGAGCCAATTCCTACCATGTTTGAGCAACCTTAGATAGAAGTTGAAATTTAAAATGAAGACAGTGCAATTCATTAAAAAGGCAAAGAACCTTTATTGGCCAATTATGTCAGAAGGCATCATGCACCTTATCAGATTATTGGAGATAAATCAAAAGGTAGTATGACAAGAAGTAAGCTAAAAAGGTACATGTTTACTTGCTGATTTTGAACCTAGAAGTGTTAAAGATGCATTAGAAAATGAAAGTTGAATTGAGGCTATGAATGAAGAAATAGAACAAATAGAGAAGAACAAAACTTGAACCCTTGTTCCTAGGCCTAAAGACAAAAATTTGATTGAAACAAAATGGGTATTCATAAATAAGTTGAATGAAGATAGACAAGTATCAAAAAATAAAGCAAGACTGGTGTGTAAAGGCTACTCTCAAGAAGAAGGAAGTGATTATGGTGAAAATTTTTCTCCTATTGCAAGATTAAAAGGTGCTAGGACTTTTCTTGCATATGCTACTCACAAAGGATTTAAAGTATATCAAATGGATGTTAAATATGTATTTCTCAATGGTATACTTGATGAAGAAGTCTACTTTAAACAACTAGAAGGTTATGTTGATCTAGACAAAAGGGACATGGTCTACAAATTACACAAGGCACTATATGGGTTGAAACAAGCTCCTAGAGCATGGTATGACAGGTTGCACAACTACCTTATACAGATTGGTTTTTAGAGAACTAATGATAATAGTAATTTGTATATCAAGGAAGGACCAGCTACCAAGATTGTATTGGTATAGGGAATGATGATCCATGCAAAGAATTTTTAGAAAAGATGAACCAAGAGTTTGAAATGTCCATGTTTGGTGAGATAAAAGAAATTATTGGACTACAAATATAGCAAAGCAAGAAGGGTACATCTACATTACTCAATCTAAGTATATCAAAGAGATACTCAAGAAATTTGGAATGGAATATTCTAAACAAGTTGGAACCCCCATGTGTACTAGACTAAAGCTTACCAAAGATGATGATTCAAAAGAGGTAGATCAAACCTTATATAGATCAATGATCAGAAAATTATAGCATGTAGTTCATAAAAGGCCTGATATTGCTTTAGCAGTTGGGATAGTGGCAAGATTCTAAGCTAAACCCAGAGAAAATATATGATGGAAATCAAAAGAATTTTGAGATATTTGAAAGGTACTAAAGACTATGGTTTATGGTACAAACTTGGAGGAAATTTAGACCTAAAGGTATTCACTGATGCTGATTGGGAAAAAATCTAGATGACAAAAAAAGTACAAGTGGTGGAACATTATTTCTTGGTAAAAGATTGGTATCTTGGATAAGCGAGAAGAAAAACTACACATCCCAATCTATAGTAGAAGTAGAATATGTTGCAATAGCAATAAATTGTTCTAACATTGTTTGGTTCAAATAGTTGTTGGAAGGCATGAAGGTTGAGATCAAAGAACCAGTCGTCATGTATTGTGATAACACTAGCAAAATTAACATATCGAAGAACAGAGTGATGCATTCCAAAACTAAGCACATTGTGATAAAATATCATTTTGTTAGAGAAGTAGTGTAGGAGAAAGAAATCAAATTGGAATATGTTCACACAAAAGAATAGATTGTAGACATATTCACCAAGCCATTACCTAAGGATGCATTCCTGTATCTAAGAAGTAAGTTAGGGGTCATTCCCCTATCTGAAGCTCATTAAATAAAGTTTAGTGATGTATCAATAAGAACCAAGTTGAAGACCAATCAGTTGATGCAGCATAGTCAAAGGGAATATTGCATATGAATTAGTACTCAAGGTACATTGATACTAATTTGATATGTTTTGTCTCTAGCATGTGTTGTTAAAGAGGGTGAAGATTACTATCATATCTTTCTAAGGTAGAGGTATACTATCATAGAAGTTATATAATTCCTTTATAGAGGGAGATTACTACATGAAAAAGAAGAATTTTTTGGTGAAAATCTAAGAAGGAGAAACTTTCTATCAAAAAAAGTCTTGTTCTCAAATTTCATTGTGCTATGACATGTGGTGTTGCCATCAATGCCAATGAGGGAGATTGTTGGATACAATTGTCTAATTGTGTATTGTCTTTGATGTTACACAAATGTCATATCAGTTGTCAGTCAGTGCTTACCAAGCTCACTTGGTTAGCAAGACAATTTTCCTTGTCTACCAAGCATTCCTAAAGATTACTCTGCAAAGACAATGTCTACCAAGCTCACTCAGGGGTCGAAGGAATTCAAGCAAGAAACAGTGTTAACCAAGTTCACATGGCTAGCAAAAAAAGTTGGATAGAGTTAGTGTTGACCAATTTCACTCGGTTGACAAAGGATATTTTTGTAAGTTTGCAGTGTTTACCAAGCTTCTTTTGGTTAACACAAGAAATTGTCTCAAAACTAGTATTTACCAAACAGGGTCGGCCAATGAAGGATTTTTTTATTTTTGCATAAGAAGCTTAATTATTTTAAGTATTATTTTTATCTGACTATGGTGATGATTATTGGTTATTGTAATTTGAATTTGAGACAACTTGATAATCTGGATGGTATAAATGAAAGGTCAAATTGAGATTTTTAGTGAGTATGCAAGTGTGTTGATTGAATTGTGAAAGAAAGAGTGAGAGAAAACTTGAAGGATAAGTAGGTATCCTTGTGGAGCAGAAAAGTGTTATTTGATTAGGAAGGATCAAGTTTGAAGTAGAATAGAGATCTATAATCAACAATTTAGTTGCATCACAATCAAGTCATTTCATTGTTACTCTCTTACCATTGTAGCAGTGATCTAAAATCTCTTAACAGAGTTGGTTTAATAGCTAGTTGTAAATCCTCTAACAAGGTGATAGTTTCATTAAATTTTTTTAAGACCTCTGGAAAGGCCACTCCTTACATGGTGATTAAATCCTATAACAAGGTCACACCTAACAGTGTGTTTTGTAACCTTTAACAGGGTTGGCTCCTAACAAGGCTCTCTTCAGAAGAGTGAAAAATAGTTACTAGTTACATTGGTGGTTTTTCCCATATTGGGTTTCTACGTTAAATCATGTTATGCTTGAAAATTAATCATTGTGGATGTTTAATATCAGCTAAAAGTAAATCACATTCTACATTTACCGAGTTACAGCATTTTCTGTGTATTTACTGAATCACAGTAGCAATTAAATTTCTCAATTTAAATTTTAATGTTGACATCTAAGGGATCTAGGATTTATTTTAGTGGTAACTAATTCACCCCCCACCCCCCTCTTAGTTACTCCTATATTTCCAATAGAAGATTCAAGAGATGAAAAGGGAGGTTGATAGTTTCAACAGTTATCTAGAGGACTCCAATAAATTGGTTATTAAAGTTATGAATGCTTGTTTAGTGACTCTCTGTGCTTTACATGAGAAATTTACTAGGATTAAGTTGAAGCCTAGTGACAAATACAATGATCTCTTCCAATACCTCAAGGAATAATGTGTTAGACTAATAAAGTCTTTTTTTATTAATTAAATCATATTGGTTTAATTATTAAGTCACTTATTATCTCTAGCTGACTTAAGCTAAATTTTTGGGCATATAATAACTAATTATTTTATTAATTATTATCATGCAACCAAGGTTGTACATGTTAGGGTTTTGATCTCCTTTTATAAGGATTTATCTCTTTTTAATTTATATTCATTCACTTTTGATAATAGTAATCTCTCTTTTTGCTCATCAAGAATGTCTCACCAATAGATCTGGCAATTCCAGCCTCCATTGCTTTTGTTCCTCTCTTTATGTGATAGGTGTTTGCATTTAGGTAATTCTTGAGATCTATGGGGTTGACCTTTCATCAACTTCAACAAAATGGACCTCCACACTATTATCTAAGAGGTTGGGATAATTCTAGTTTTTTTGCTTTATGGGGTTTACTAGTTTTTTGATCATCCTAGATGGCTTTAGAACTTTTAACTGCCCTATGTGACATAGATACTTTTTAATTATTATTATGTTACTACATGACATTACAAGTAATTTCAATACTCTAAGCTTTATACTATTGATTTTTGATAGAGGCAATGTAGATATTATTGTTTATGTGCTTAAATTCACTAGTGTTATTAATGTGCTATTAATATGCTAGTTTTTTGTATAAGTCGGTTCTTTCTTCTTTCAATGATCAAAAACTATGAAAAAGGTATAAGACATGCATGTTCATATAGGAATGAAGGTTGAAGTTTATTCTGATGAGAATGGCTTTGTGGGTTCTTGGTTTGAAGCAACTATTATAGGACATGTTGATAATACTACAAAACCCAAGTATTATATTAGATATGATCATTTCATATTTGATGAAGTGCTTCAAAAGCCCCTTGTGGAAGATTTCATTCTTAAATATATGCACCCAATTCCACCTCAGTTAGCATTTCCTTAATATATAGAAGACAACCTTCATGTAGAAGTACTAGAAAATGATTGTTGGTGGAGGGGAGTGATTGTTGATAGATTTGAGTCACCTCTCAATATGGAAGAGTTTTTTGAAATATAATTTTGCAATAGTCAAACTTTACAATCATTTTCCCACTCCCAATTATGACTAGCACAAGAATGGATTAGAGGTTGATGGATTCTAGTATGTAGTCATATTGAACAATTCAGTATATCTTTTTGTATTGAGATAAAATACTTGATAAATAATATCTAGAGTTATTTATTTTTGAATTGTGATTTATTATTCCTTATTCAATACTACTATTTCCTTTTGTATTGAAATTGAGTACATTTGAAATCCACTCAAACTACTTGTTAAATAATGCATTTAGTTCAAACTTGGTTGTGTATGTTTAATAAGTCAAATTTTTTTTGTTGTATATTTAATTATATTCTTCAATAGATCATTAAAACTATATTTAAGTATTATTTTTCCTATTCAACATTGTTGAGTTTCATAGCTAAGTAGTAGTTATTTTCAATATTTAACATGTTTAATGTTAAATTAGATTTTATGTTTTAAATAAACAAGTCAGGTGTACCTTTGTGATTTCTATTTATACTCATTTTTATTTATATAAAATAAATAAAAAGGTATTAATATTCTTTCTATTTATGTTGACTATTATTTTTCTTTAGAGGGCAATGATGATATGTGTTTCCTAATTTTATACTTATCAAAAAACATTGAAAAATGGATGCTAAACAAAGTGATTTATAAATAACTATTGGGAGCCCATTGCTTCAACATGCTTCATCTCTAAAGTTTTCTCTTCCAGAATGCTTAAAATTTTGCATCTGATCATATCACAGCAACAATCTGGCTTTGTTCTTGGGAGACAAATCTTGGACTCGGTGCTGATGGTTCATGAGGTTATTCATTCTTTAGAAGCTTCCAAGTGGGAAGGTATGTTGCTCAAACTAGATCTTTCAAAAGCCTATGGTTGGGTGGACTGGTCATTTCTAGGGAAGGTCCTTCAGGCCTTTGGTTTTGACTATAAAGTGTGTAAACTCATTTCTCAATTGGTTTCTACCTCCTCTCTTGCTGTTTTGATTAATGGAGCCCCCTCTAATTTCTTTAAACCTTCTAGAGGTCTCAGGCAGGGAGACCCCCTGTCTCCTATCCTCTTCATTATTTTAGCTAAATGCATTGGGAGGCTTATTGAACATAAAAAGTTTGAAGGAAGTCTTAAAGGGATTAAGCCTTCTTCGAGAAATTTTCCCTTCAATCACTAGCAATTTGTGGATGACACTATAATGGGGGGGGAAGCTTTTGTGAAAGAAGATAAGACTTTGAAAGAGGTTATTGATACTTACTCTAGACGAACTGGACAGCTAATTAACTGGAACAAAAGTTCAACCTTCTTTGTTAACACCCCTGAAGTTAGACAAAGGAAAATTTCCAGAATCATTGGTTCTGGGGTGGGCTCTCTCTCTTCATCCTATCTTGGGCTACTCTCCCCCTGACTCTTTCTAGAATGGTATTCTAGACAGATTCAACAAGAAGATGGTTGGATGGAAAGGTGCCTCTCTCAGCCAGGCTGGGAAATTTTTACTGGTCAAATCCACTCTTCAGAACCTTCCCATTTATACTCTGAGCCTGTTTGGAATTCGTGTGAAATTGGTAGGGAAAATGGAGAAAATCCAAAGAGACTTTCTATGGAACGGACTTGAAGGAAAGAAAATGTACCTTCTTGTTGCCTGGGAGAAGGTCTGCCTCCCCAAGAGGTATGGTGGTCTGGGCATCAGAAAGCTTACCCATCTCAATAAGGCACTTCTTGCAAAACAAATCTGGTGAATCTTTAATAACACTGGTGAATGGAGAGACATTCTGGAAAATAAATACCTCAGAAAACCCTCTCTTCATTTTATTTTATTCAATGAGAACATCCCTAAAAGGTTGACTATTTGGAATGGTATCCTGAAGGCCAGGGACTTGGCTAAGGCGAGGGTCTCTTGGAAACTAGGCAATGGGGAGGATATTCAGTTTTGGTTTGACAGGTGGTTATGTCAAGGCCCACTTTCTAACAACCTAGTTTTTGAGAGATGGGTGCAAGAATGCATGGAGCTATATTGGTTTAAAGTAAGTAATTATAGGGTTGGTAAGGAATGGAGAGACCTTTCCCTTATTTCCAAGGATTTGACACCAATAATGACTATGCTTAATTCTTTGATCCCTAGTAATAATAAGGATGAGTTGGTCTGGAGGGGTAATCCCAATGGATGTTATTATGTTGCTTCTAGCTACAACTCTCTCTGGGGTCTAAAGGAGAAACCCTCTTGGGCAGATGTATGGCTCACGGGCCTCACTCCAAAGATCAACATATTTTATTGGCTAGCCCTTCAGAACAAAATCCTAATGCAAGATAATCTCATGAAGAGAGGCCATGTTATGCCCAGTAGATGCCCGCTCTGTAAAAGCTAGTCTGAGTTGAGAAATCATATCTTCATTCAATGTGACTTTTCTAGGGAGGTGTGGAGTTCTCTTAATCAGGAAATGGATATTCTCTGGTGCTGGTTGAATAACCTTATTGACTTTATCATTCATTGAAAAAGCCTTTGTAAAGTTGTAGGCCAGTAGGATAATTATGCCTGGATTTTGCCTCACTTTTGCTGGAGCATCTGGAAGGGAAGGAACAATAGAATTTTCAGGGTCAGAGAGGAGTTGGCAATAATTCTGGGAAGGAAGATTTTGAACAACACAAAAGAAAACCTTCAAGTGATGAAGGAGGGGGAACTTGATATAGGGGACAGGAAGACAGTTAAAGAAAAAGACAGGACGCCAGATGGATTCTACCCCCGGAAGCATGGTCAAAAGACAACTTTGATGGCGCTTCTAAGGGTAATCCTGGCCCCTCTGGAAGTGGTGTAATTATAAAAAATAGCTTTGGGGAAGGGATTGTGGCCTTTGCTCTCCTTCTTGGAACCCAGACCAACCATTTGGCCAAAGCCAGAGCCGCGTGTAGTGTGGTAAAGCTAGCTTTTGAAGCTGGCATTTCCGAACTTTGGCTTGAAGGGGCCTCCAAAAACATAATTGACATTATTAATTGAATCTCCCCACCCCATGGTCGATTGCAAATATAATTGATGAGAAACATGCCGCCCTCACAAAATTTGAGACAATCCACGTCACTCATGCATTTAGAGAGGCAAACCCAGTTGCTGACTGGTTCGCTAACAAAGGGGTGGGAGCAGACAAAGAGATGATCTAGCATTCTAGAAAATATTTTCCAATGGAGGCTAAGTCACTTGTCAAGCTGGAGAAAATCCATGAAAGTACGGGTCAATCTAGCTGTTATCATGTTTAATAAACAAAGAGTGGATGATGGCACAAGCCATAATAAATTTCTTGGGTTTCGTAATCTCATGGGATTTTTTCTATCATTTAGACACATTTGGAGGTTCATTATCATTTTCACTTGCTATTGTATCAGAGTGGCGAATGATCATGAACCCAATAATAGAAATAGAGCCAAAATCTTGGCTAGAAAAAATTTGCAGAGATTGGGGCTCATGAGAATTGTTGAAGAAAAAATGGATGTCATGATTGGAGAATAGAGCAAAAAGGATCCGACAGGTGAAGTGGAGAAGTGGAAGAATATGGGCAAAGTCTGGAAAAAACTAGAAAAGGGCGGGGTTGCAAATTTTTTCGAGAAACTTCATGGTTTTGACCCTGAGGTCACCAACAACATGGTGAACTTGTGGAATAATGGCAAGGTCAACGTGAATGGAGTTTCTTTCCAAATCATAGAGGAGGTGGTTGTAGAGGTCACTGGTTTCCCTATGGAGGGTTTCAAATTCTAAAAGGACAAGAAACTTTCATCCAATGCAGTCAAGGAGTTCGTGAAAAATTTTGCAGAGATTAACAAGTTGGAAAAGAAAGAGTCTTTCCATGTGACGGAGACTATAAAGAAGTTCTAGAGGTATGGTTTATATGCCCTAATTGATTATGTTACCCTGCACCCTAGGTTTGATCGGGTCAGAACTCAGCATTTTGTGATTTTAAATCATTTTCACCATAAGAGTAGAATTTCCATTTCCGTTTACCTTCTCACTTCTATGAACAAGGCAATCTCTAGTTTCAAGAAGAAAGCCACTGCTAACCCTACTTTGCATGAGGGATTATTGCTCCTCATCCATGAGCATTTCAAAGCTTAGTCTATATGCAATAACCCTCCTCAAGTTGAGGATGTTGACAAAGACAGCTCCAGCTTTTCTTCTGACTCTAATGACATCGAGAGCATTAGCTCAGAGGAGGAGAATGTTTCCTCAGGAAAGAAGAAAAAAGGTCAAGATAGGAAACAGTCCACTGCTACAATTCCTAGTAGGAAAAGCCCTAGGGATCATGGCCATGCTCAAGAAAAAGAGGGTTATGCTAAGGAGGAGGAGGAAATGGATACGAAAGATTCTAACAATGTGTAAGAGGAGGAGTTGGAAGAGGAGAAACCTGGGAAAAAATGGAAGAGGGAGGAAGGGAGAGTTGAGGAGACTAGAAACCAGAGGACGGATGCCATTCCTCTTCCCCTCTCCCCTATCCAGTCTCAGCCTCCTTCGGAGGAAAAAGTGAATGTCATCACTGGGAGAATGAGGGGCAAGTGTAGGTCAAAAATAGAAGAAAGGCCTGGAAAAATTTCAATGTGAGAACTGCTACTATGGGGATTTATAGGGAAGTTATGAACCCTCAGATCCTGGTGGACAACTTGGAGCAGCCTAGGCTCAATGAGCTCATAGAGCCTGCTATCTTGGCCATTTCAAACAATGCAAGGGAGACTGGAATGAACCTTCTGAATAATGCCCGAAGTAGTATGATTGAAAACTTTAGATCAATCAAATAGCTCTTCCATGAGTTGGAGGAGGTTAGAGAAAGGGTATCCCAGATGGAAAGTACTAAGAATAAGATAGGTAATGATAGCCAAGAGGACCAGGATAACAGAGAAAGCTTAAATGAAAGGAGACTTAGAAATATTGAAAACTACAACCACAACCTGGCAAGTCAAATGATTTCTCTCCTGAGTTCGATGAATGACAACATCCAATCCCTTGCTAGTAAACTTAAGGACAGGGGCTTGCTGGTGGAGGAGGGAGGACAGAACAGGGATAAGGCTAGGCTGGATGATGACAAGGCCATAATTAGTACATTCACCAGTATGGATTAGGGCATGGAGAAGGTCTAGAATCAAATGGCAAAAGAGCAACAAAAGATAGTCGAGGCAGCTCAGACTATGCAGGAAATGGAGAAGATAACTGAAGACTAGTTTTCTTGTCTTTTGCCTTTTCGTCTTCCTGGATTTTGGCTATTGGATAGGCTTTATGTTTTTTGTTTTAGTTTGTTTATTTTCTAGCCTTTCTGTGGGCCTTTCTTTTGGGCTGGGCCTTCAGGTTTTTATTTCAGCTGTTGGACCTTTGTTTTGACTAGGCTTCTTTTTCTTATTATCAGCCTTGCTTTTGTAAAACTTATGGGTTTCAAGATCCCTTAAAACCTGTTTATCTTATCAAAAGCATGATTCTATAGAATTAGGTGGAAATAATGAAACCTAGTTGGATATATTAGGAAGAGTCATTGTAGACTGTGTTAAACAAATCATCAATGAAGTGCATGGTGCAAGCTTAAATGTTGGACATGTGCAAGATCTTCAAATCCTACAAATGGAAGACTACACAAGGGAGATTCATGAGGCATGGAGGAAATTAGTATGATTCTATGAATATATGGAAGGTATGTGTTATAATGAGGAATATAGGGAAGACAAAAATTCTAATTTCATCATTAAAGAATTCATAGTATCTCTACACCACTATAATGAAATCTTGCTCTAATGAAATAGTGAACAAGTCTTATATTCTAGAATTAATAATTGTAATGAATTTATTTTTATATGCAATCCATGTTTGGAGGCTATGGGTTCTTAGATAACTTGAAGATATGTATCTAGATAAAAGGGTTTTTAGTATTTCATATATCTATGTATGTATTTCTCTTATAAAGAAAATTTTGATTTCATCATTGAAGATTTCCAAGTATTTGTGCACCACTATAATGATTTATTGCTCTACTAAAATTATGAACCAGTCTTATATTTTGGAATTAAAAGTTTTAAGGAATTTTTTTCTATATAGTCCATGTTTAAAGGGTATGAGTTCTTAGATAAATTGAAGATACGTTTCTAGATAAAAGGGCTATTAATATTTCATGTATCTAAATTTTTATTTCTCTTATGGAGAAAACATTTTCCTTCTATATCAATATATAATTTTTTGAACAATTTAAATAAATATTTATCTTATTTAGAACACATTGCTGCCAATTTTTTTGGAATTTTGTAAACAATCTTTATGAAACATAAATTTCTTCATATAGTAGTTTTAAAATTATTTTATGTTTGGTTAAAAAATAACTATGAACATAGTTTTTACTATCTAGTGTTCACTAAATGAAAATAAATTTCAACATGTTTCTCATTAATTGATAATTTTACTCACTTTATAGCTATGAGTCAATCAACACCAAATTTTCAATCAGAGCAGGAAAGAACCCAATATCAGATAGAGAAATGAAAAGCATATTAGAGAGAATACCAAAGGGAATATTGAAGATGCCAAAGAGAAAAAATGATGGAAGATCAAAGAGAATATGACAAGAGGAGTAATAAACTCCATCGACAAAATTATGCTAGATAGAGGGCGCAAATATCTATACAAGAATTGGAATCTAAAAGTAGAGAATAAGGAAATGGTAACATAATTTTTCATCAAAGAACATTTGATGGAGTATCTAATTTTGAGATACAAGGAAAACATCAAGTCAATTTACAATCTAGTGAGAGATATAATCAACCCTTGATCACAAATATAGAATTGAATTTTCAAAACAAAATAACAAGAGCAATATAATGTGTGCCTAAAACACCTCATGATACAAATCAATTTAAAATAAATTTAGCTACACAAGGAAATGTAGAAAATGCACAAAACTAAAATAGGATTCTTCATGATAATTTCTATAGATTCCAAATGCAATTTTGCTAGAAATTGGATAGCTTAAGAATGCTAAACATGTACTATATTTGTCAAGAATGTTATCTAGGAATGAAAATTTCATGTACCTCAAAAGGTCCAATGTGCTAACAAAAGAGGGGAAATAATAGATTTGCAACTTCAAATAATATGGACCCAGGACCTCAACCTGAGGAGCTTACAAACTTGACTCAAGTTGAGGAAATGTTAATTGCACGTATCAGTCACATTCTTCAAATTACACATGTAGTCAATAGCCAATATAAGTACAAAGTACACACAATAAGTTTCCAAAAAAATATAGAACATGTGTCAAATATATTGCCACATGCAATAGATAATTTGCCAATTATTATTGTTCGAAGGAGAGATCAACATGGGATGTATTAGAACTTTAGTGTGGACATAGATCAAGTCTACAGAGCACTCATATAAAAAGTAGAACATGAAAATATTACTCTGGTGTTTGAATTAATGAAAATTATCTCATTTATCTACCTAGAAATAGAGATAAAAATATTTTTGGAAGATTGAAGATGATCAATATGGAATTTGATACAGATGCAAACTAAGTTGGTTTTGTAGGTCTAGTTATGGAGATAGATGAAGGGAATGTAATAGAGAACATAACATTAATGACTTTAAGACCACCTAGTACATTAAAGGAAATGGAACTTATTCATGCATGGGTTAGTAATCCTAAAGAAAATCCAACATCATTGATAGATTAGTCAAGTATTGGTGCCTCACCTATTAATGAGTCTGTCACATCAAGATAAATGGATATGGAATTCCCAACAATATTTCTAAATGGCAGTTGTGATTTGTTAGAACCACAATTGTGATAAGTATATCTTCATAATTTTGTAAAGCATTTAATGCAATATAGGGATCATCGTTTTGGTAAATATCCTAGATTTAGATATTTTGTGAATAACATGATCTCATGAGACATCATGCACCAAATTCATCCTTGGTATTTGTAAAGAGAAACTTTAAAGACATGAAAATAACCATCAATAAGTTGCAAGAACGTATGGAAAGCACACCTCACTCTAGCTTGGCAGATAAGTTGATGCTATTTGGAACAACACTATGGGGAAAAAAGTTAAATATTGGGAAAAATTGCATGCAAAATTAACATATTTACTTCATTGAATTGGTTTTCCTACAATATTTTTCACATTGAGTGTAGTAGATATATATTGACCTGATCTACATGTGTTAATGCTAGGAACAATGCTAACTAATCCACGTAAAGCTTAGAATTGGCATAGATAAAATATAATTGATTTTCCTCACATAGTGGCACACTATATGTACTTGAGATACTCTATGTTTAGAAAAAAGATTCTTAAAAATGGAATGAGTGTCAGGGATTTTTGGTGTAGATATGAATGGGAACTTAGGGGTTTCCCACATCTGCGTAGATTCATATGGATTGAAGGGGCACCTAATATGGACAATATTGACTGATCAAATGAGGATGAACACAAAAATATTGAGTGATATTTTCATTTTATTGTTCAACCCTAGAGAAGATCCTCATTAGCCAAATATATAGGTATGTATGTAAAAATATATTATATCATATAATTTTATTAGACTTGACATACTTAATTTACTTATTTTTAATTCTAGTCAGTCCTAAGTTTTAAACAACACCCATTTCTCAAAAACACAAGACAATTTGTAGAGGTTGATTTGGATCATGACTATGAGGAGATCCTAAACTATGTAGAAAGACACACAATTTGTAATGAGGGTACATGTTTATGAAAAAAGGGGAAGGTTGGTTTAGAGGTAGCCATTTCATTACTAGGAATATTTTAATATAAATTACAAATTGGGAACAAATGTGATCAAACTAAATATAAATAATTCTTATATTGATTATAGGTATAATGCTCCTTCTCCATTAAACCTAGAGGGATCAAAATTATACGAAGATAGAGAAATACATGAAAAGAAATTTAAACCAAGGAGAAATGACGATAGAGTCAATTCTTATAATCACCACATACTACAACTATGGAGAGAAAATATAGATTAGCAATCTGTTATTTCCAAACATGTTGTAATAAAATATGTTGCCAAGTATGCAAAAAAAGCATAGAAAATCTCAGAAACATACGACCAAATGGTGATACCCCTGTCCAACATGGAAAACCTAGATGATTTAGCTGTATGAGCATATAGGAATTTCTAACCAAGATAATTATATAAAGAGACATTGACACTAAAGAAAAATGACCTGTGTTATTAGAGCTTTCATTGGTAGAGTGTGATAGAAGATTTTTTAATGTAAATGTATCACGTGAAGTCTACAAACTTGTAATTGTAAATACTAAATATAGTTTTGATGAAGATAATAGTGAAGAAAAAACAAAATCTTTCATTGATGTGTTAAAAAAAGGCCACTATGTAGTGAAGCTATAACATTAATTGGTACAACAAGATCATGGATATACAATCCTAAAAGATGAAGAGACAAAAAATGGGAGCCAAGCAAAAAATATACAACCATCAGAGTGTTTCCTAGATTTTTATCTATTCCTTCATACAAATCAAGTAAATGGGTTGACTTTTGTTTATGAAAGTTATTTCTATAAAATTCATTCCATGATGTAGAACAAGTTATTGGTCATAATGATGAATCCATCATGGAAAAGTGGGAAACATTTAATTACAACCCTTGGCATGTTGAATGTATAATGGCTGCAAAAAAAAATTGAAAAACCCAAGTGATTCTAAAACTAAAGATACTGAAAATGTTCATAGAAATACAATAGAACATGAATGTGAGATTATGTCAAGGTTGTATCATGGTCAAGATATAGTGTATTTAGAAATAGATATATTGGGGAGAAGAGACACTAACAAACATAAAAATTGGTCTACTGGTTATAAGGGAGAATATTGTTGGAAATATAAGAGGAGTAACTGAGAGGGGAGGGGTGAATTGGTTACCAAAAAAATAATTCTCAAATCTCTTAGATGTCAATACAAATCAAAATATAACTTCTTCTAAAACTCAGTTAACACAGAGGCACCCAGTTAACACTAAAAATTTATTGTTACTTGGCAAGTATTGAAATATCAACTGTAACTCGATACATATTGAACATGAAAATCTCAACATATTAAGTTTGATTAGCCTTATTTAACATAGTTTCTTACACATAAAATAAATATTATGAACACAAGTGACACCAGGATTTAAAATAGAAACACAATTTGGAAAAAACCACCAATTGCAACTAGTTATTATTTTTCACTCTTCTAAAGTAAGCCCTATTAGGGGCCAACCCTGTTAAAGGTTACATAGCACACTGTTAGGTTTAATCATCTTAAATGATTTAATCACCCTATTAGGAGTGGCCTTTTTAGAGGTATTTAGACATTTCAATCTAGAAATACCACCTTGTTAGAGGATTTTGCAAATGGATGTTAAGCTAACTCTATTAAGAGATTTGATACACTACTACAATTATTAGAGAGTAACAATGATATGACCTAATTACTAATGCAACTATGTTATTGATTTTAGATCTCTATTCTAGCTTGAAAACTTGATCCTTCTTGATCAAATAAAACCTTGCAGCTTGGTCAACTCTAGATACTATGTTATCCTTCTAGTTTACTTTCTTGATTTATCTTTTCAATCCCATGCTTCTCATATTTAATCACACAACTTGAAAGTCAACTTGAATACACTTTCAAATATTTAATATTCATCCCTTAAGTTAGCTTAGACTTCAAAAATAAATTTATTAAACTAAATATGTTGATTTAAGAAAATCCTTCATTTATCAACCCATCTTGATAGACACTAACTCTAAAATGATTTCCCTATGTTAACCAAGTGAACTGGGTTAAAACTACAACTTTGTAAACTTCCTTTGGTAACTAAGTGAGCTTGGTTAACATTGGTTCCATGCCAACCTTCCTTTGTTAATTGAGTGAGCTTAGTTAACACTGAACTTCTATGAACTTCTCTTTGGTACCTGAGTGAACTCGATAGACACTATCTTTTGAACTTGGTTAACTCTGGAATACTCAATAGACACTAGAATCTTTCTTTATCACCCTAGTGAGCTCAAAAAACACTGATTGGTAAAGATATGACATTTTTTGTAACATCAAAGACAATATACAATTGGTCAATTTATTTTAACAATCTTCGTCTTTGGCATTGATGACAACACAAAATATCATAATATAATCAGATTTTAGAGAAAAATAAAAGTAAGGATAATATCCTTAGTTTCATTCTGATTCTCATCCATGAGAACTCCCTCTATCAGTGTGAACTCCCTCTAACATCAATCTCTCCTTCTAGAATGATTTTTTGACTAATCCGATTACAGTGATTGCAATATCAAACTCTCCCTCTTTAATATCAACTCAAGTTCACTCTCCCTCTTTGTCATGTCTTCTCCCTCTTTGACATTTGAGAGAAAAACTCTCTCTATCAAACATAAAATTTCTTTGATGTATGGCAGAACTCTCCCTCTTTGACATCATATGCCAAAGATAGCATTTAGTGAATTTGCATGTACATTATGTATTGATTCATATGTAATATGCCCTTTACAATGTTGCATCAACTTGACTGACCTTCAACATACTTGGTTGAAACATCACTAAAATTTGATTAGTGAGCTTTAAATATGGGAATCACCCCTATCTTACTCTTAGATACAAAAATGCATCCTTAGGTAATGGCTTGGTGAATATGTCTACAATCTATTCTTTTTTATTCACATATTCCAATCTTACTTCATTGTCTTGCACCAATTCTCTTAAGAAATGATACTTAGTTGCAATGTGCTTGGTTTTGGTATGTATCATAGGATTTTTGGAAATTTTAATTACACTCGTGTTATCACATACAACAACAACTAGATCTTTGATTTTTTCCTTCATTCCTATCAACAATTGTTTGAACCAAACAATATTTGAACAATTGACTACTGCGACAACATATTATGCTTCTATTGCTGATTGAGAGATGCAATTTTCTTGTTGCTTGTCCAAGATACTAGCCTCTTTCCAATACAGAATGCTCCACTACTAGTGCTCTTCCTATCATCAATGCTTCCTACCCAATCAGCATTAGTGAATGCTTTCAACTCAAAGTTGCCTCCTTTCTTATACCAAAAACCATAGTCTTTAGTACCCTTTAGATACCTCATGATTCCTTTGATTTTCATCATATGATTTTCTTTTGGATTAGCAGAGAATGTTTCCACCATTCCAACTACTAATGGTATATCAGGTCTTGTATGCACCATATACTGTAGTTTTCCAATAATTTATTTATATGTAGTCTGATCAACTTCTTTTGAATCATCATCTTTGGAAAGCATATGTTTAGTAGACATAGGTGTTCCAGCTAGTCTAGAATCTTCCATTCCAAACTTCTTTAGTATCTCATTGATGTACTTTGATTGAGTAATATAGATAGCATCCTTCTTCTATTCAATCTACAAGCCAACAAAGAGTTTCATCTCTCCAAACATTAATATCTCAAATTCCTTACTCATTTCCTTAGAAAAAGATTTACACAAATCATCATTTCCAGTAAATAATGTGTTATCCACAAATATTTCTACCAATACAGTCTTTTTATGTGGTCCTTGTTTGATGTATAGGTTGTTGTTATCATTAGCTCTTTGAAAACCAATCTTTATGAGATACTTGTGTATCTCTAATATCATACTTTGGGGGCTTGTTCAAGACCATTCAAAGCTTTTTGTAGTCTACAAATCATATCCCTTTTGCTAGGATCAATGAAACCTTCAAGTTGCTCTATGTAGACTTCCTCCTCTAAGATTCTAGCTAGGAATGTTGATTTCACATATAGTTGATACACTTTCAATCCTTTGTGTGTTGCATATTCAAGGAGTGTTCTAACATCTTTAAGTCTTGCAACAAGAGAAAAAAATTCTCCATAGTCAATACCTTCCTCTTGAGCGTAACCCTTGGAAACTAGCCTTGCCTTGTTTCTTAAAACTTCTCCATTCTCATTCAACTTATTTCTATATACCCATTTTGTGCCAATTACATTCTTATCCTTGGGTATAGGAACAATAGTCCACATCTTATTCCTTTCAATCTTATCAATTTCTTCATTCATAGCTTCAATCCAACTTTCATTCTCTATTGCATATTTTATAGATCTAGGTTCAAATTCAATAAGAAAACATGTAATTTTTAACTTGTTCCTTGTCATTGTACCAACTGATTAATCTCCAATGATTTTCTTTAGTGCATGATGCCTTCTAACATATCTAGCAAGTTTAGGCTCCTTCTTTCTAAAATCGCTAGTTTCACCATGATCTTTTTTTTGATGCTCAGGTCCCACTGTCTCTGACTCGAGCCTATTAGACTATGACTTGGTTGCCACTTGTTGAAACTTGGGTCCCTCTAATGACTCAAGTCCTTCTAATGACTCAGGTTGCACTTGTTACAACTCAAGTTGAACTAGAAATTTTGGGGACTCAAGTGGTGAAGGTTGTTGATTACCATTTTACTTGAATATCAGGAAGAGTATTGGACTCATAATAATGAAAAATTGTGTAGTCTTCATGCTCAAAATTGCTTTGTTCTTTTCTCTTTTTAGAAAACTCATCAATCTTCACATGTGCACTTTCTATAACTTTATGAGTAGATAGATTCAGACATTTATAATCTTTTCTCTTATTTGGATATCCCAAAAATATTCCTTCATCACTTTTTACATCAAATTTTCCTTTTCTAGACTCCTTCATAATATAAGATTTACTTTCCAAAGACTTTGAAGTAACATACATTGGGTTTATATCCATACCATAACTCAAAAGGTGTTTGGTTTGAATCTTTCATTAAATAAACTTGGTTCACGGTATAAATTGTAGTGTTGATTGTTTCCTTCCATTATTTGATAGAAAAATTATTTTCTATCATAAGAGTCCTTGCACAATACATGATTGATCTATTCCTTCTTTCAACAATGTCATTCTTCTAAGGTGTGCCAAGTACAGACACTTGCCTTTTGATTTCTCTCTCATTGCAAAATTCATTAGAAATGAATTTTACTCCTTTGTCTAACCTTAAACGTTTCAATTTTTTTCTTGTTTCCTTCTCAACTCTAGCCAAATACCATTTGAACTTTTGAAAAGATTCTAATTTATCATTTAAATACATAATAATCATCATTCTAAAATAATCATCAAAAAATAAAATAAAGTACTTATCTCCTATGTAGCTTTCAATTCTAATAGGTCCACAAAGGTATGTATGGACTAGCTCCAACACTTCTTCAAAGTGATAGTTTTTTTCTTTTAAAACTTTTCTTGCCCATCTTGCCAATTTGATAGTTCTTGCACATGCCCATGTTAGGTTTCTTCAAGCTCGAAATTCCTCCAACCCCTTTTTTCTTGCTTATGTTTATCAAGTTGTAAAAATTCACATGAAATAACTGTTGGAGTTGATGAAAGCCAACTCCGAAGATGCCCAAGATCACCTGCATGCGAGAACTTGTCAAAGAGAAGCCAAGAAGAGGAAGAGCATGGAGCAAGGGAAAAACCCTAAATGGACATGAGAGACAAATATGCAAACACAAGAAGAAAATATATTTACAATATGCACAATGCCTTATGAAAATACAATGAGAGAGCCTACTTATAAAGAGCTCATGGAAGCTTGTAGAACAAGCTAGAAGGTGGTAGAAGATAAGGATGATAACTCAACACATATCCACAAAAGGTGGAAGATGCTAGAAGGGAACAAACTCCCGTGTTGTCATCAACTAACCACTATATGCATTAAATACAAAATATTAAATAAATGCATTTACCTAAGTAAGCTTAAGTAAATAGAATAAATAATTAATAATTAATTAATTATTTACTCTAACACCCCCCCTTAAGTGCAACTTAGGAAAATGTCTTAAGCTCACAAAACTAAGATGAATGCAGAATGGGTCCTGGCAACGAGGCCATTTTAGGTACCCATGTACAGTGCAAGAAAATGCAACCTCTGTAAAATGGGGAAAGAGAGAAAACCACATGGGAAAAACCCTCCCCCAAAAGGAGGTAACCTAGTGAAGAACTTAAGAAGTCTCTAACTAGGGGAATGTTCCCTAAAATAGGAACAAGGAGTGATCATGAAAGAGCATCACTGAAGCATGAAGAAGCCGCAAATCTGTCAAACTGGTAATCTGAAGAACCTCCATGGAAGAAGAAGGCACAAACTGAGCATGTCTATGTGGTAGATGATCCATTTCACTGAAATGCATACGTAGCCAGCCACCGCAATCGCCTTGTACATAGGATCAACCACTGAATATGTAGTTCACACTATCGAACCATTAAACCACGGATGCATTAGAAAAATAGCATAACCCCCCCTTAATGCAGATGGGGTGTGATGACAGGCAACTAAGAAGGTGGGCCAAAGTCTCCTACAGATGAACCAAGAACGATGAGAGAGGGAAAGAGGTACAGACACCTATAAAGACACAATCAAACTGACTCTGCATGGGCTAATGTCATGGAAGGGACACTCACTTGACAAAGGAAGAAGGCCTAAAATAGCAAACAACTATCCCCCCCATGGTGCTTTATGAAAATAGTGCAAGTACAACTGACTCAAAACAACGTTCATGACTCTCAAAATGAAAAAGTGGCACTTTATCTTAGTGTGATACAAAGAATTGCTTCAAAATGATAGCTACAATGATCAAAACCAAAAACAAGCTGCAATAAAACAAAGTACAGCCTAAAACAAGAGAAACCAAGCTAGAAAAATGATTCTCTAGCCTAAAACACTCAAAATATCCACCATATAGAAAAAATTCCAAAACTATGATAGAAAGAGCATGAGCCAAAAACTAAGAAAAAGGATCACATTTCTAAAAAGGTGACAGAACCAACTTTCCAAAAATATAAAGTTTTCAAAAAATGAGCATGGGATGCAAAAGATATTCTTGTTGGAGTCAAAAATAGGACTTCAAAATTTGACATAAAAAGTGGGCAACAAAAAAGAATCAAAACTTAAAAATACCTACACCAAAGTCTCTGTCTCAAAACTAGCTTTCTAGCGCTTCTTTCAGATCCAAAAATACCTCTATATGCTCAAGTTATGGCCAAAAAACTGAAGGTAGATCAAAAAGTGACCCTGGAGATGTGCAAGCAAGGCCGATGTAGTGCTAACATCAGCATTTGATGGGAAAAAATTTGACGGCCTGTTAGCCATCATGGAAAAGAAGAGGCCACGTGGTTGTGCCATGCAAATGCCACGGGGCATAATGCTGAGGTGGCAGGAGCCACGTGGCAACCCTGCCACATGTCACGCAGTGATAGGCGCTGAGTTGGACACAAGCAGAGTAGCGCTGAGTGGGAGTAGACCTACCGAGAAAGGAGAAGCAGAACCACCGGCTAAGCAAACAAGAGTCTCAACGGCGGAACAGAAGGGCTCGGGTGGCGCTGTCAGGAGGAGCAGCGAAACAGCAAGCAATCAAAGTGGAGAAATGCAGGCTGGGAATGGGCTGAGCTGCCGACAAAACAAGCGCTCAGGCTACGAGCGGGTGGCCCTGTGGTGGCCGCTGGGCAGTGCCACAGTGGTGAGGCCAAAAATATATATTTTAAAATTTTTAATGCCGAAATCATCCATACAATCTGTATGAAAGGGCTTGCGAGCAAACAAATTTTGCCTCCCAGAGCTCTATCTCCAAAAATGAAAAGCTTTATATGAATCCTGACTGCAAACAGCTTTCTAGATCCAATGGTGATGTCTGTTTGGGCTGAAAGTGCTCCGAAAATTTGTTGATCCCCTGATTTGAAGAAAAAATGCACAAACAAACTAGGGTTTGTGACTTCAAATCACGGCTTCAAAAATCTTCCATGAAACAGCAGCAGGAAGGCTATGATACCATGTTGGAGTTGATGAAAGGCAACTCCGAAGATGCCCAAGATCACCTACATGCCAGAACCTATCAAAGAGAAGCCAAGAAGAGGAAGAGCATGGAGCAAGGGAAAAACCCTAAATGGACATGAGAGACAAATATGCAAACACAAGAAGAAAATGTATTTACAATATGCACAATGCCTTATGAAAATACAATGAGAGAGCCCGCTTATAAAGAGCTCATGGAAGCTTGTAGAACAAGCTAGAAGGTGGTAGAAGATAAGGATGAAAACTTAGCACATATCCACAAAAGGTGGAACATGCTAGAAGGGACTAAACTCCCGTGTTGTCATCAACTAACCACTACATGCATTAAATACAAAATATTAAATAAATGCACTTACCTAAGTAAGATTAAGTAAATAGAATAAATAATTAATAATTAATTGATTATTTACTCTACCAATAACCTCTTATGACATAACCATCTTTCTTCTACTTCAGAAATGAATCATGAACCTTCATTAAGATCTAGGTAGAATAGGTTACCTTTTGTTTGCTTCCCAGCCCCAACCAAAGTACCTTTTCCATATAGAAGATTGGTCTTTCCACTCATGAATTCTACCTTGAATCCAATATTATTCAATTGAGCCACACTAAGTAGATTATTCTTTAGTCCTTCAACCCAATAAGCATTATCACATCTAAGATCATTGGTTAGTGCAATGCAACCTTTACCTTTTATATAACATGGTTCATCATTGCCAAATCTACCACTTCCACCATCATAGTGTACCGAATTCTCAAATTTTAATTTGTTGCCAGGCATATGGTGAGAACAACCACTATCAATAATCCATGTATCATTCTTACTAATATGTGAGATAAGTGTTATTTTATCATTCTCGCCATCTAATTCATCCTTAACAGCAATGTAGACCATTTCATCTTCTTCTTCACTACTTTTAGAATCTTTAGCAAAGTAACAAGATTTCCTACCTTTTTCCTTGTAGTTCTTATAGCTTCTAAATTCCTTCTTGACCTGGTTCTTGTCTTCCTTTGTTTCTTCTTTGTTTTCTCTATTAGGACACCTTGCAGCTATGTGACCAAGCTCTTCATAGAAAAGAAGATCAAACGAATTTTTCCTAGGAAATCTTCTTGCAAGTAATGCTTCAATAACTTCAAGATCTTCATCAAAAACATCTTCATCATCAATGTTAGATTGCCTTTTAGATTTTGTAGCTTTATTTTTGAGTGATAGCTTGGCTTGAAATGCAAACTCAAGGATTCTAGTGTTAGGAACATAATTATCATAGTTATCAAGCTCAAATGTTGTTAATTTTCCCTCTACTATATCCAATGTTATATCATTCCTGGGATTGCATCTCATCTCTTTAATTGCTAACACTCTAATTACATATATAGGAAGAAGCACTCTAAGAAACTTTCTTACCACAGTCTCATCTTCAATCTTTCATCCTAAAGCTTTGATTACACACACACTGGCTTTTATTCTTTCACTATATTTTGAAATATTCTCATATTCTCTCATCATTATTTGATCAAATTTTGCTCTAATACTTTTTGCCTTAGCTCTTCTTACATGATCATCTCCTCCATAGATGTCCTTCATCTTGATCCACATCTCATGAGAAGTATCATAGTCATTGACTTCATCAAATTCAGCATAGCTAAGAGTTGAAGCAATATCAATCATCATGATATTATGATTATTCTTTTCTATGATTTTTTCAAAAGTTAAAGTTCTAGTAGGTGCCACATTCTTGGTGTTTAGGTACTTTATCCATGAGTCTCCAATAGTTTCCAAATGCAATCTTGTCAATTCTTGTCATGCGTTGAAGTTATTGTTGCCACAAAATTTTGCACCCTCACCTAAAGTTTGACCTATATGCAACCTTGTGAAACATGAAAACACTCTCCAAGTTGTGGGACTTGAACTATGAGATTGAGCCTCTAGAGAAGGTTAAATTCCTTACATTTAGGATGCACCTAACTACTTCTTAAGGGGGAAAGGGAGAAGGAGAAACATGAAATCAAACTACCTAATCTAATATAGAGGGAGTGATGCACCTAATTGAAACAATTACAACTCTACCCTTATATTCATACTACATCAATGAAAAAGACAAATACACAAGTCTTGACTCTATTCTAACTTCTTAGAAACCACATGAAACTTTGGAACTGATTATATGTTGAAAGGAAAGATATATTCACAATACAATAATCATTAATTATTTGAACACAACATCTAAATCTAAGAAAGCAGAAAAGAAACATTTAAAGAGAGATAAGATATATGCATAGACTCATGAATGGAAAAAAGAAGTAAGAAACCAACTCTTTCATTAATGTAAGGCAAGGAATATAGTTGCAGAGCATAATGCTACAAAAGTAAACATGAAAAAATAGGGAAGAACCCTTTACAAATACTTACAAATCTATTTTATAGAGTTTAGGCATAACTCTAATGTTTACATTGAGTTCAAACCCCAACTAGGTGGAGTTGGATTGTATAGGATAGAAATAACTACTTATCAGAGAAAGATCTAATCAGATGCACATCCCCATATAGAAAATCTAACCTTTATGTACACATCTAGTTCTGAAGAGACAAAAATATTAGCCATAACTACTCTGGCTAGTAGATGAATAACCATGGTGGTGGTAGGATGAAAACTACATTTATCAAGCAGGGAGAACACCAAAAGAGTGATTGTAGGCAATCAAGGACATGTTTTCCATCAATGAGCTTCTTTTGATGGTATTTTCAACATGACAGGTTAGCTTTGTCATCAAGTCAATTGAATTCAACCATCCAACCCACCACGTGGCCTCATGTCTTTTAAGAATTATGCCACCCCATCCTATTCTTCTAGCTACCATGTCAAGCTTATGTCTAATCCTATTCACAGCTTTACAATTTAAAATCTTCATTAACTATGTGGCCTTGCAAAAGTGTGACCTCTTCATTTTATACCATATCATTGCATCATAGCTTGAAATCTCCCCAGTTCACTAACTATATTGACCCTAAGATGACCACCAAACTGACCTTCTCACACCCTTGCAACCACTAGGACCTAACATTTCTTTAGCCACACAATGTTGTGATGCCCCTATCTTAACCTTATCACCTCCTCGCAACTGCCAAACACAATCTTTTCTAAAATTGTGTGACACTATGATTTCTACCCTGGATGGTTATTATTATTGTTTCAGATCATCGCAACTGAAAACCTTAACTGTAAATGAAACCTTCTGATGTTGTGCTAGACAATAACTCAAGTTTTTTAATCCATTTCACAACTTTACAACTTAAATTTTTTACTCAAATCTTAACCTTGTGAGAGTGTGACAATAGGCTTTCGCCACTTTATAGCCTTAACCTTGGGTTACTTCTAACTACATGCAACGATGCAAAGGCCTTATCTTAACTATTGTGGTAACGTCTCACACCATCACAATTGCAAACTCTATCATTTCTTTTAGCTTGATGATGTTATGATGAAACTTACTGACTGCCTCCTTTCTTTTTTTATTTTCTTATTGCTATAGCAATAGTGATAAGCTCATTGCTTATCATTGTACCCATTTTCTATGATTATGGTTCATCGATGATCACTATAGCCTGTAGTGATATGCCTTGGCATTGCCCATCATTATATCCATTTTTTCCTTCTACATCTAGCAATAACCAAGATCATTGTAGCTATAGTTGTGAATCTCCTTAATCACTCATCAATATAACCATATTCTTGTTTCCCTGTATAACTATAACAAGCAATCACCATAGCTATAGCAATAGATCAACTACACATAGTTTTGACCTATGAACTATCAAATGAGTAGAAAATTATTTATTTGAAACCCAACTCATCTAATATGACTCCTTTGATTCATGAAATTGCACTATTTAGTTTCATGCACCTATTTTTGCATGAAACTACATAATTGACTTTTGGCCAAAAAATACAAAATTTTAACCCCTTGAATGTTTGAAACTAAACACTATTTTTGGCCAAAAATTATAGAAATTGCATCATTAAATGCCCAAAAACCACATAACTTATCCCATGGATGATGTCTTTGATTGGTTATCTACAATGGGATGAGTGGTGACAAAAATTGTCAACATTTATCTCTATTCAGCTTATGGATCTCCCTATTGTAAGATGCCCTGATCTTTAGCTTAGGTCCTTGAAACCTTCTCTACAAGCACCAAAGATCTTATACCAATTGTTGGAGATATAAGAGAATTAACTAAGAGCAGAGAGGTGACTTAGTTACCACAAAAATAAATTTGAGATCGCTTAGATGTCAATACAAATCAAAATATAACTTCTATAGAAACTTGGTTAACACTAATAATTTATTATCAGTCAGCAAGTACTAAAATATCAATTGTAAATAGGTAATCATACACATGCAGATCTTAATATATTAAGTTTTATTGACCTTAATTAACTTAGTTTCATACATATAAAAGAAATAACATTAACATAAGTGACACCAAGATTTAACATGGAAACCGAATTTGGGAAAAACCACCAATTGCAACTAGTTATTATTTTTCACTCTTCTAAAGTGAGCCTTCTTAGGATCCAACCATGTTAAAAATTGAAAAACACACTATTAGGTGTGACCCTATTAAAGGATTTAATCACCCTATTAGGAGTGGCCTTGTAAGATGTCTTTAGACACTTCAATCCAAAAATGCCACCTTGTTAGAGAATTGGCAAATAGTTGCTAAGCTAACTCTATTAAGAGATTTGGTACACTACTACAATTATTAGGGAGTAACAATGATATGACCTGATTGTTGATGCAACTATATTACTAATTTTAGACCTATGTTCTGGCTTGAATACTTGATCCTCCTTGATTAGGTAAAACCTTGCATCTCAATCAACTCTCGATACTTTTCTATCCTTCTAATTCACCTCCTTGATTTATCTTTTCAATCCCATGCTTCTCATATTCAATCCCACAACTTGATCTTATGCTTATATATTTTCCCTTGTCAAGTTGGCTTGAATAAACTTACAAATATTCAATTTTTGTCCCTTAATTTGGCTTAGACTTAACAAATAAATTCATTAAACTAAATATATTAATTTAAGAAAATCTTTCATTAGCTGACCTAGCTTAATAGACACTAACTCTAAAATGATTTTCCTATGTTAACCAAGTGAACTTAGTTAACACTACAACTTCATAAACTTCCTTTGGTAATCAAGTGACCTCAGTTAGCACTAATTCCATGCTATTTTTCCTTTGTTAACCAACTGAGCTTGGTTAACACTAAACTTCTATGAACTTCTCTTTAGTGCTCGAGTGAACTCGGTATACATTGTCTATTGAACTTGGTTAACTCTAGAATTCTCAACAGATATGAGTAATTGTCTTCATCATCTAAGTAAGCTTGGCAGACACCGATTGGTAAAGATATGACATTTTGTAATACATCAAAGACAATATACATTTCATCAATTATCTTCAACAAATAGTACACTACTGCAGCAATCAATTTTATAAGTAACATGAAGAATCATGGTTGTTTGATATATGATGGCATTCTAGAATACATCAACTACATGACCCTTGTTGATAAACAAAAAAAGGTAGTTAACATAATTATGGCATACTATTATAGAAATCAAAACACTGACCCATTACTCATGATAATTCAAGGAACAATAGGAACTAGAAAGTCATATCTGATTGGTGTCATTAGTCAATCTCTTAAAAATGTAGAAATGCCCTCTCAATCTCCTCTTTTATCACTTGCACCAAAAGGAATTGCATTATTCAATATAAGAGCTTTTATAGTTCATTCAAAATTAAAATACCAATATAATATTTTTCTCAACTACAAGGAACGAGACTCACTAGATTTCAAGAAGAAATTGCACATATAAAATATATTTTGATTGATGAAATGAGCTTCATGTTGGGCCCATTTACCGTTGCACCAAAAGCCATAACTGTTAGTGAACATGGAACACCACATAATTAACCACCTATGGGCAGGGGAGTGGATCGCATCACCCAACAATCTCCCCCTTAACACACATATCAGGTGCTTACGTGGGTCGAGAAGGCACCAAGGAGATTTGAACCCATGACCAGGCCAAAACTAGGCTCTGATACCACTTGTTAGGATAAACCACGAACAGAAATAAAAACTACATGCAAATATAACCAATAACAGAAAATAATAGATCACACAGAAATGAACACAGGGCACCAAGATTTAACGTGGTTCACCTAATCCCTGGGCTACGTCCACCAAAATAGCAAGTTTGATCTTATTACAATCCAGTGATTACAAACTGATTACAATCCGTAATCCCTTAGAGCTCAATACCACTGCAAGAACCAATTTTGCATCACAACATAATGAAAAATACCCAACCCTAAACCCTTTTATACAAGTATTAAACCGCTTTAGGGTTATAACATGTCGGCCATATGTCAGCCATAAATTGTCAACTACCATGTCAGCCACAGCCCAAACCCCACTATTTATGAAGTATGTACAGTACTTTCCTGATCAGTCACCATAATCTAACAATCTCCCACTTAGGGACTAATCAGGCTCCACACTAAACAAAAATCTCCATCTTGGAGACTAATCCTATAACAATACCACTACCACATGGGACTCCCACTGGATCAAACCACTCTGGACTCTGCTGTTCTTTTATTCATGTTCAGTCTAAAAGACCAATTGAAGCTGAAGAGGAGTTCAACTTCTCCCATGTTACAACCTTTGTCAACATATCTGTTGGATTGTCATTGGTATGTATATTCTCCAACTTTAACTGTCCATCCTCCAAAATTGACCGAATGTAATGGTACCGCAACTGTATGTGTTTAGTCTTAGAATGTAGAGCTAAATTCTTTGCAAGATGAATGGCACTCTGACTATCGGTGAACAAATAATTATCCTTCTAAGGATGTCCCAATTCTTCCAAGAAGAATTGAAACCATATCATCTCCTTGGCTACCTCTGTAGCAGAAACATACTCTACCTCTGTAGTGGATAGAGCATTAATCTTCTGTAACCTAGAAACCCAGCTCACGGTTGCCCCACCAATAGTAAAGACATAACCTGTAGTACTCCATTTGGTATCAATATCCCCAGCCAAATCTGAGTCAACATAGCCCTGTAAATTAGTAGTAGAGCCCCCAAAGTTTAAACACTTATTGGATGTTCCTCTCAAATATCGAAGAATCCACTTAACAGCATTCCAATGCTCAAATCCTAGATGACCCATATACCTGCTAACGACTCCCATTGCATGTGCAATATCTGGCCTAGTGCATACCATAGCATACATCAAGCTTCCTACAGCTAAAGCATAGGGTACCTTGGAAATCTTATCCTCCTCTTCTTGTGTCTTGGGACACATCTCCTTAGTCCATTTCAAATGACTAGGTAAAGGTGTGCTGACAACTTTAGCATTCTCCATAGAGAAACATTGCAACACCTTCTCAACATAATTAGCTTGAGATAGCATAGATGTTCTGTTCTTCCTATCTCTACAAATCTTCATACCAAGGATTTTTTTTGCTGCCCCCAAATCCTTCATAGCAAATGCATGTGCTAACTGGCATTTTAGCCCCTTAATATGATCCATGTTAGACCGAGCTACAAGCATATCATCAACATATAAACATAAAATAATGTAGCTATCATCATCCAACCTCTTAAAATAAATACAGTAATTGGAATGACACCTGTTATATTCATTCTCATGCATAAAACAGTCAAATTTCAAATACCATTGCCGAAGTGCTTGCTTCAAGCCATATAAACTTTTCTTCAATTTGCAAACTAAGTTCTCCTTACCTTTGACATCAAAACCCTATGGCTGAGCCATATATAATTCTTCATCCAAATCACCATGAAGACGGGCTATTTTAACATCCAGCTACTCTAAATGCAAATCTTTAGTAGCCACAAGACTTAAAATAGAACGAATAGAAGTCATTTTAACAATAGGAAAAAATATCTCATCAAAATCAATTCCCTTTTTCTATGCAAATCCTTTTACAACTAACATGGCCTTAAATCTTTTCTTACCTCCTTCCTCTTCTTTCAACCTGTAAACGCACTTATTTTGTAAAGCCTTTTTACCTGCAGGAAACTTGCATACATCCCATTTCTTATTCTGTAGCAAAGAGTCCATTTCATCTTTCATTGTAGACTCCCACTGAATCTTAGTATCCACCTGCACAGCTTCATCATAACTTTCAGGTTCACTAGCAGCAGTAAGTAAAATAGAATACAAAGAGGGAGAAAATCTTTGTGAAGGTCTAATTTTCCTCATTGACTGTCTAACATTCACTGGTGTGTGTGGTATTTGTTCTTGCAGTTGTTGCACAGCATGAGGAATGGTTGGAACATCAGCTTTTGGAGTATCATCTAGCACTACATAATCATCTTCTTTCTTCTCATGTTGCTGCAACAGATCTTTGTACAACACTTTCTCATTGAATATGACATCCCGACTTCTAACAATTTTAAGATTTTCAAAATCCCAAAGCCTATAACCAAATTCATTAATGCCATATCCAACAAAGACACATTTCTTTGATTTAGCTTCTAGCTTGGTTCTATTTTTAGAGTCTATATGAGCAAAAGCTTCACAACCGAAGGTCTTGAGAAATGAATAACTCACCTTCTTACCAGTCCATGCTTCCTCTGGAATACCACAGTCCAAAGGAGTAGAGGGACATCTATTAATCAAATATACTACAGTGTTGATAGCCTCTACCCACATGTGTAAGGGCAATCCAGCATGCAACCTCATGCTCCTTGCATGCTCCATTATGGTCCTGTTCATGCGTTCAGCCACTCCATTCTCCTATGGAGTCCTTGGAATAGTTTTCTGTCTATGAATACCATTAGTGGAGCAATAATATTCAAATTCATGACTACAATACTCACCACCATTATCAGATCTGAGACATTTTAATTTCTTACCAGTCTCATTTTCAACCAAGCATTTCCATTTCTTAAAAGTTTGAAATACATCAAATTTATGTCTAAGGAAATAAACCCGTACTTTTCTAGTTGCATCATCAATAAATGTAACATAATAATGGGAGCCACCAAGGGAAGATACTTGAGCTGGTCCCCATACATCTGTATGCACAAGCTCTAATTTCTCCTTTTTGTTTTCCTTCCCAGTCTTTACAAAACTCACTCTCTTTTGTTTTCCATACACACAACTTTCACAAAAATCCATATTAATACATTTCAGACCTAGTAAAACTTTCTTTGAGTGAATTACTTTTATACCTTTCTCACTCATGTGCCCAAGTCTATTGTGCCTCAGCGCTGTATCAGAATCTACAATAGCTATTTGTTCGCCCTGCTCAACTATAGCAATTGTTCCTGAACATTCATTTTTCTCTGAAATAATCAAAGTAGTAGGAACAATATGACCTGTACAAAGATATAAGGTTCCTACTTTCACACCTTTTGCTACTACAAGGGAACCTTTTGAAAACTTACAATTTTTATCATTAAAAGTAACTACACAACCCTCATTACTAAGTTGCCCAGCTGAAATTAAATTTCTACTTAGCCTTGGAACATGTCTTACCTCATGTAGTAGCCAATGATTCCCATTCTGCAACTTAATCTTAATTTTTCCTTTTCCAACAATCTAACAGGGTTGATTATCCCCCAAATAAACAAGCCCAAAATCCCCTTGGACATAATCAATGAAATAACCTCTATGAGGTGTAGCATGAAATGAAGCACTAGAATCTAAAACCCATGAATCATCAACACTCTCTAAAGACAGAAGCAAAGCATCCTCTTCGGATTTGTTACTTACCACATTTGCCTCCTTGTCTCCATCTGATTTATCTCCTTCATTTTTCTTTCAATTCCAGCAATCTTTCTTTTTGTGCCCTGGTTTCCCATAGTACCAGCAATCATTTGGTCCTCTCGATTGAGACCTCCTCCCCTTTGACTTTCCTCTTGATTTCCCACGATTTCTAGAGTTACTTCCTCTTTTAGTCATTCTACCCATACTTTGTGCATTCAAAGCACTTCCTGATGTAGATCCACCTTAGGATTTCCTACGAGTTTCCTCACTCAAAACAACATCGATCACATCATCATATTTTAGGGTACTAGATCCATGAATAGAATTACTCACTGCCATTACCAAGCCATTCCAGCTTTCAGGCAAAGAACACAAAATCAAGAGAGCCCTAATTTCTTCATCAAAATTGATACCCATAGAAGATAAATGACTAGTAATAGTATTAAACTCATTAAATGATCTACAACAGATCCACCTTCTTCCATTTTCATATTAAATAAATGCTTCATGAGAAATACCTTGTTTGAAGTGGAGGGCTTTTCATACAGTGTCGCTAGGGTTTTCATCAAATCTTCGGTCATCTTTTCTTTTGTAATATTAAATGCCACCAATGGTGCCAAGCATAATCGAATGCTTTTGAGTGCCTTTCTGTCTAAAAGATCACATTTAGCCTCTAACATAGTTCCCTGATTCTTGGCTTTGTCTTCCAATGGCTTCCATAAATCCTTCTGATATAGATAGTCTTCCATTTGCAACTTACTTAACTGGAAGTTCTACCCATTAAACCTATCAACCCTCAGCTTTCCCTCATCTGCCATCACTCCCACTCAACTGTGAGACTTCTACTTAACCACTTGTTGGGCCCATTTATTGTTGCACCAAAAGCCATGACTATTAGTGAACATGGAACACCACATAATTAACCACATGTGGGTAGGGGAGCACGTCGCACCACCCAACAATCTCCCCCTTGATGCGCATACTAGGTGCTTATGTGGGTCGAGAAGGCACCAGGGAGATTTGAACCCATGACCAGGCCAAAACCAAGCTTTGATACCACTTGTTAGGATAAACCATGGACATAAATAAAAACTACATGCAAATATACCCAATAACAAAAAATAATAGATCACACAGAAATGAACACAAGGCACCAAGATTTAACGTGGTTCAGCCAATCCCTGGGCTACATCCACCAAAATAGCAAGTCCAATCTTATTACAATCTAGTGATTACAACCTGATTACAATCTATAATCCCTTACAGCTCAATACTGCCATAGGAACCAATTTTGCATCACAACATAATGAAAAATACCCAACCCTAAACCCTTTTATACAAGTATTAAACCGCTTTAGGGTTATAACATGTCGGCCATATGTCGGCCATAATATGTCAGCCATGGCCCAAACCCCACTATTTATGAAGTATGTACAGTACTTTCCTGATTAGTCACCATAATCTAACACTTCATTTGTTAGAACATGTTGGAGAACATAGATTCTTGACTCTCGCAAGCATTCCCACAAACTACATATATAAGCTTTAGAGTTAAAATCCTTAACTTTTCCTCTTGAGAAAGTACATCGTGTAGATAATATAGACTAATACTTTACTAAAATAAAACCAAAATTTATTGGTTATGAAATAAATATTTTCATCCTTATATTTCAGGTGTATATATTATTTTGGTAGGAGATTCGGGTAAGCTTCATCCAATTAATGATAGATGAGCATATGACATTAATAGAAGAGAAAAGTTGCTTTGGCAAGAATTCAAGATTATTGTTACTTTGGATAAGATATTCAAACAATATAGTGAGAATGATGATCAACAAAGGCTTTGTCAACTTTTTATGAATGTCAAAGACACAAACCCAGAGATTAATGATTGAAGGATGCTAATGATGAGAACCCCTATCAACATAGATGTTGCCAAATATTTAGAGTTTGAAAATGTTCATGGTCATAATAAAAAAAAATTTGCATTCGTTGAAGTATCATGTTGCACATAGTGTTTTAACAAAAGAACAGACTGGTAATCTATTAGAAGATTATTCAAATGATGAGCTTGATCTAGAGTTTCTAATCTTTAAGGATTCAAGGGTCATAATTACTTCAAATCTATGGGTACAATGAGGTCTTATAAATGGATCATTAGTGTACATTCAAAGATAGTCTAAACAAGGAAGTGCTCCACCTGAACCTCCAACATATGTGATGGTTGAGTTTGATAATTATTCTAGACTACCATTTGAGAATCATTATACAAAAACAATTCTAATAAAACCAATACAGAAGGGTAGAACACTTCAATTTTCTTTAAGATTGGCATGAGCATTAACTATACATAAATCTTAGGGTTTGACTCTTCAAAACTCGACAATTGATATAGGGCCAAGAGAATGAACTATCCATTGATATTTGTAGCAATTTCTTGTATAAAATATTTACAATGTCTAAGAATAATGCCTCCATTCATGAATGATCACTATGAGAAAATGTAAAGGGTAGACTAGTTGCCAAGCACAAGGATGAAGAAAATACAACTTAAGTGCTCGGAAGTTAATTGATATAATGTTTTATTTTTTTAAATGTTTTTCCAATGCAAGTACAATTTTTTTGGCCACTTCAATAATTTATAATATTTTTGGTACTATTGTACACTTTGACAATGTCTACATTAAACAAACATAAATGAAAAAAAAAAGCATGTAACAAATCATTTCAATAGACTAATTTTTTTATCTACTTGTTTACTACTATAAATCACACTTTTAATTGTATAAATAAATGTTTTGACATGCATAATATATAAATAGACATTTAATATAGCCTACAGTACAATACATGGCCACTTATTTTCTTCATATCTTCTAAATTTGTATATTTTTATGTAAGATATTCTTTTAAAACGTTAAATATTCTAACATTTAAAGAAAGTGTTACAAAATATCAAGTTGATAAAATATGTTTTATGTTTCTTTCCTTACATGCATTATTTTAATGGTTATTGTTAGCCATATTTGTCCTCCTACCAAAATTTGAGCTTTCCTATCAAACACGTCTAATAGTCATACCTTTTCAAATATTCAAATAATCAAATGTTAGATAAGGATTTATTTAAAAATTTGGCCATATCTTTTTATCCTAAGTCTCGTGGCTTTATTTTCACGATATTCCTTTGAAACATTTTAAGTTATGACCATGCGAATCACCCTTTGGTTTGCACACTCATGATAGGTTAAGAGCTAACCAAAGTTCAAGTCATGATGAGGTGACTACATTATTTTCATATGATTGCATGGTTTAAATGAAAGACCACAGTTGGCATTGCAATCAAGTGATCTTTTATTCATATGTTTTTTGATGGTTAGGCTTGAATCATTGTTAAGGCAGTAACGAGGTGATTTCCTTATGATCACTGAGTTATAGGGGTTAGTGTTGGAGCCATGACTTAAGGGTGTGGATGTGTGACAAGCCAAAACATGTCATTTCGGACCTATTTTAGTGTAGCCATTGAGGTTTAAAGAAACTGTCAGATGATGTAGAGGGGGATGCTAAGTTGTCAAGTGGACCATGATATTTTGTTCCTCCATCACTCAATCATGTGAGTTATTTTATTGACCTCAGTTAGAGTTCTAAAGGCATGATTCCTTTATATCTTGCAGTTGCCCCAAGTTAAAAGTAAGCTCGACTTTGACAAGTGATATTGTGACTATAGTTAGGATCTCAATTTCACAAGGTTGTGATGATCAGTGGGAAATATTGAAGACAAGTTGTGAAGCGATGATAGATAGTTGGTCATGGTTTCACAAGTAATAATTGTTAATGAAGAAAGGTATGTTGGTCTCAGATCGGTTTTGACAACTAAGTGTCAACACACTTTACCAATTTTCATATAGAAGCCAAGTACACTATATATGCCAAGCTATAGTATGTGCCAAGCTAGAATTCCAATAGGTGCCGAGTGATCTTTAGGTACCGAGTGATTTTAGGTGCCAAGTGAACCATATGAGCTGACTGATATATAGGTGTCGAGTCATAGTTGATGCTTAGCAAGCCAGAATGCAATAGGTGTCAAGCAAACTAGAATCATACATGTGTCAAGCACCAATAATCCAATATGTGCCAAGTAACACAAAATTAGCATATGATTTTGTGCCTTCACAAACTCAGATGTAAACCATTTTTTGGGCCAACATAAAAGAATCTCAAAGGTTAAGAAGGATAAGAAAGAATCTTTTATATTTCCTATGCAATCAGCATGCAGCCAATAAGAAAAATGGAGAAAGCATGCAACCAATAAGAAAAGTGCAAGGAATGAGCAAGAAATAAAGATTCAATATGGATCATAGATCCATATCTAACCCAAGTCTTTGATATCTTTAAAAGGAAGATGAAACCCCATTGTATGTGTGGATGAATGAAGTGTATGGTTAAACTATAGAAAAATTCAGTGGGAAGAGTGAAAAGACTTAGAGGAATAGAGCAGCACTGCGGTATTCAATTGATCAGAATAGAGCAAGACATCAAATAAATATCAAATCTCAAAGGATCAAAATCAAAAAGAGAAAATCAAGTGCCTAAATTTAGCAATCAAGGATTGTAAGCTATCTAGTCTAATACTCTCTAGCAATTCTATTAGAAGGAAATCCTATGTTGATAGGTTAGCTTAGCAGCTAAGTTGTAGATCCTTTGAAAAGGTGATAAAATCCTTTAACAAGGTGACACTTCATGTAAAGTGTTTGTAAACCCTTTCAACAGATCACTATTGATACAGTGTAAAGTCTTTAATAGGGTAGGCATTTAATAGGGAAGACTATTAGAAGTGGTCAAACATTATTGCTGTAGTGATTTTGTGGGTATCATCCCCACCCCAATTTTACCTTCTCATTTTGGAGGGTTTCTGGATTATCAAATTTGGTGTTATGTGTTGCAATGCATGTGTTTACATGCATGCATTTTACTTTCAATAAAAAAATTTTAATGTTAAAAGTGTGATACTTCTGATTCACCCTAATAGCTTAGAGAAAAGATCTGAAGATGAAACTCTTCAAACATGGGAAGATTATAGAGAATCAATTGATTGATGTGCACCTCACTCTACACAACTTGGAGGAAGTTAGAGAAGAATTGAGAAAATCCTTGAAAAGATGGAAGGACATAGCCATAGCTAAAAATGACATACACTACAAGGAGATTGATATCATAAAAGTGTTTGCTAGTGGAGATTCCAAAGATTTTGATACAACAATAGTAAAATTGATGGAGAAGAATAGAGCTCAAGCAGAAGAAATTAGAATACTCAAGCTTGAACAAGAATCACAAGCCATAATGCTTTGTGAAGTAACTAAACAGAAGAAGAGAGTCTGTAGTGCCTGCCCCTAGTTCGCATTTTGTTGTCATTGTCAAGCTCTTTTAGGGTTAGTTTCATGTTGATAGTTCGCAACATTATTTTGAGACTATCAGATATTGTGATATGGATTCAATTTATTATGTGATGAGATTACTTAGATTTTGCATTTCATGTATGCATGATGATTATTTTCAGTGTTTGCAGTTATTAATGATGATTAGTAAGATGATTTATTATCATATGTGTTTTCTTATAGATACTTATCCCATACTTGCATGTGTATGGTGTGCGTGTTTTCTTTGCGTGTTTGCTTTTGTATGGCGTGTCCGATGTGGTTAAGGAAGGGAGTCGTAGTCACCTGCTAGTCGAGATCTACATGATGCACCACTTCCTGCCATTGCCTATTTAGTTTTATATATATTGTGTTTGTACATGCATGGTTTTTATGCAGGTTGCAGGTACTGGGTATCGACTTCTCTGAATTGCCAGGATGAGCATACCCTATCACATTATCTCAATGATAAGAGAGGGGAGATAAATTCTCAAGTCCAAATCTCAACCCTTTAAGTCATTTGTTCTAATTGAAAAATTAGGACAAGTATCTGAGTTGAGTACCCTCCGAATGCATCAGATGATGTAATTCGTGATTTAAACCTTTGGTTTGATTTTGTATGTATTTTGGCTATGATGGATTTTCATATTTTTTACCTTGTGAGTCTTTGGAGTATTTTCTATTAATTAAGCCTAATTAAAAGATTTAATTAATGGTTTAATTAAATAAAAAATTAATATGATATTTTAATATTTATTTTAATTAATTAATTGGAAAGTTAATTAAATTTGAAAATAAAATAATTAAACTTTAAAAGTTGGAATGTGACAATATTTATTTTAACAATAATAATATATTGGAGTTCATTTTTAAATAAATGACTAAATAATAATATTATTAAAGCTAATAAATATTTTAGCAATTAAGTTTTAGAAAATGAAATTTAAAAGTGAAAAATATATTAAAATTATTAAATGATTATAAATCTCATGTGATTAAAATATAAATATATTAAGATTGAAAAGTGGAATTATCAAAGTTAGTGCATGAGATTTAATAAATTAATTAATTAAATTGAAAAGAGTAAATTAAATATTATATTAATTAATGTGTATTATATTAATATTTGTTCACATAGGAGTTGGCAAATTCTCGGGAGTTGTCATGTAGACAACACAGGGGTTTGTACTCTAAGAATGCACAAGTTGTCTACACTTAGGAGTTAGCATTTTTATTTGAGCACATGGTGTCTACAACCTTAAGACTCGTCTAGAAAGTTGGAGAAGACCCATGCTTGATTGTCATGCTTATCTTCTAATTGTTTCTAGAGACACTCTAGATGCATCTTAGAGGCCTTTAAATAGAGCCTCTCCTAGTGTGTTTGGACAAGCTTAAATGAAGGCTTAATGAAAGCTAAAAGCTACAAGCTTAAATGGAAGCTACAAGCTACAAGCTAAAATGGAAGCTTCAAAGCTTATATGCATTGGAGAAGCTCATATGCTCATATGTTTCTACATGCTATTATGCTTCTTCTGGCACTTCTAGTCACTTGGAGGATTCGATTGGCTTGGATCTTGGAGGAATTGTGAATGATGGAGAGGAAGGGATTTTCTATGAACTTCTGAGACATGGCAGATTAGCATCAGTGTCCAGGTGCACTCATGATATTCGCATATTCTCTTTGCACTATTTCTCTTCCTGTCTTCATCATGTCTGTTATATGTGTCTGAATAATCTTGTGAATGAATTTACAATTAAATTAAAATCTAGATAAGTAGAGTTGCAAAGAAAACAATAGAAAAACCCTAGATCCAATTAAAGAGAAATTAGATCTAAATGGGTTTGGGTTCGAATTAGAATCAAATTGAGAACAATTATTTTAAGAGGAAATTCTTAATTCATCACAAATTGTCTTGTCGCTGCCCCTTGGATAGACCCAAACTCAGTCATTCATAACTTTTTATCATGATCGAATTTATTCGATCGCTCCAGTCAGAAGTGGCACAACTTGGCCCTCTCCAACATATTTCAATTTCAGCCCGATCCAACGGTTCATTAGGGAGATATGGCCGTCGTGCATAGATTGTTTTATTCAAGGACAGATATTTCTCCATTTCTCATAACTAAGAGTTCTTTATGCTTAAACTTCACAAAAATAATATATCAAAGCATGGAATGATTTAAAGATATTATTACAATCTTCCCTTAGTAGAATCTTATTTTTATGCATTAGTTTTATATGATTTATTATCTAATCTAATTAAATCAAATTTAATTAAGATTAGTTAATAGTAGAAGAAGTGTAATTAATTATTAGCCAATCTAAGTAAATTGATTTTTAAATGAGAGAAAATTAAAAGAATAGAGATTTTAATATAGTTTATATAGTGGACTTTTTATAATGTATATTAAATACTATTTAATATATATTAAATAATTTAGAAATGGTAATTTTATATTACGTTTTTAAATGAGGAGACTTTAATGATAATGGATTAAGATTTAATTGACATGGAGTCACTGTTATAACATTGTTATAATTTGAATTACCATGGTATTATTAATACGTTATATATTATTAACTAAATTATTGATATACCTTAATGGTATTAAGAGTTAGCTAATGAAGCTTATGTAAAGTTCTCTAGATCGATTAATAATAGTTTTGATGAGTTTATTATTTATTAATGTTTGTTGGGTCTAACAAACTATTAATAAATAATAATTTTTAATAAATTCGGTTAGATTTAATCTAGTGAAGATTATTTAATGATTAAAGTTTTGTAAAGATATTAATTTTTAGGATTTGAAGTATAATAGATCAATTGATATTCATTGAGCTGATATTATAACTATGATATTAATAATTAAGTTGTGCGATAGAGTCTTATTTGAAAATTGATGATAATACGAATTAATCAAGAGAATGTTGGTATCCTTTGATAGATTACGAATGTGGCCATACGGAATTATTATTGTTATTAATATTCACAAGTTATTGAATTATTAATATGATCATTTGAGTATTGAATTATAGTTGACTATTAACTTATAAAATTATAGTTAGTTAATAGTCAACTGATATTAATTGAAATGTTGTCATGGATATGTAATTATTAATTAAATTAATTAGAGTTAATTACATTTAATTAATAATTAATTTATGTAATAAAGTTTTAATTGATATGCTAATATCGATTCTTTTAGTGAAGTTGTTAAGTAATTACATCGAACTTGACAAGTTGTACTCTCATGACTTGAATAATGACCTTAGATATTTTAATAGTGAGACTTAGTAATATTTAATTGAAAACTATTAGAATGTAATAGTTCATGGATGGTGTACCTATGTTAATCGATCATTTTATTAAAGTTATAATCTCTTATTCGAAGATTGATAAATTGGCTCTCTTATAATATAACGAAAAATGATACTAGAAAAGTTGAAGGTTAATCAATTAGAATATGGATCATAGTTAAATATAGAGAACAATTTAATTAAAGGTCAATGATGATCAGTTTAGTGAATATTTATCCTTAAGTTATTCTTAGAATGTAATTCTTAATAATGGAAGGATAATGCTATCGGAGAACAATTGGGTTGACTTGTAGGTCAAATGATGAAACTTAAGACACTTGAAAGTATACTTGCAAATAGAAAACTGAAAACCCCTACACATTATTCAACTATGTGAATTTAGTAAACCAAAACATGTGTTTGCATCATGTATTCTATATGCTTCTTGTTTTGGGTTTTTGGTTGACTAGTGTTGACCAGTCTTAGGTTGTTACCAGAGGCTCGGGGGTTATGAGATGTGATGGCATGTTGATCTTATTTGGTCTTGATTTTTATAAGCCCAACCATGGTAATGTGATCGTATGCTCTATGAAATGTTTGTATTATTGTTCATTAGTCTTCCTGTGTGAAGCTAAGATGTATGTGTATGAGACACTTAAGCTAATCGTTTTTGAGTCATCGATCAGTTATCCTTGGATTATTTTTTAGTCGTCATGATGGGAATGAAATGTTGATTTATTTATTGATGATGTCATGTTGTGACATATTTTGACTCAACCATTTTGGAGTCTTCGATCAGTATGATTTTGAGATATTCTTAGTTGCTTGTTGAGAACCAATGGATATGGTGATTGATTTTGAGATATTTTTGGTTATTGAGAACCAATGGATATTTATGATTATCAATGATGCCTTCAGTTGCCAATAGAGAACTATTGTGGTCATAATTTTGTATGGATGCTTTTTCAGATGCTCATGGAGATTTGATGATTCTTATCATGGTGATTTGATGATTCTTATTGTGGATATTTGATTCTTTTATGCATATTTGATAATTTTATTATGGATTATCTTTTTTGATTTTGAGATTTATGATTCCATGAGCATTAGGGTAGGTAATCTACTTGTAGTGTCAGGAAGTGGCTTGCAATGGGGGCCAGGGCCCTAAGAGGCTGCCAGGGTAACTCATTGTAAGTTTTATTAATAAGTGATAACATTTACACACTAAATGGGGATTAAATGAACCTAAAAAGATAATTTTTGTGATGTTCTCACCCATGCTTTGAGCACTTGTACAGGCTAGGATGGGAGGAGTGAGAATGCATGGTTGCGACTGTGCATTCCGTAGTATGCCTCGTCAGTATGAGAGGATACTAGTGGCCGCATGAGATCAGTATGGACCCGTGGAGTTTAGCTAATTACCAGGGTAACTTGTACATGATAAATGCGATGACACTTTCCCACTTGCATAGTAGGTTTCCTACATGTCATTGTTGTGCCTCTGAAAATTAGATGTTGATTTTGTGTGTGTTGGAACTTTTGAGTTAGTATACTTTTAGGATTCCTAGACTCAAAGAGTATTTGTGCTATGTATTTTTGATAACCTATTTGGGACTTGAGATTATCTCCTCAGTACGGTGGGAGTGGACCATTAGGTTCCACGCGGTCGAGTCGTAGTGTTTTTCCACTCTCATCATTTGAGATCCGTCTGAGACACCGTAGCTGATGCTTTCTTGGTTGGTATTTATCTTCATTATGATCTTGGAGCATTATGATAGATGATATACCTTATGATGGATGTATTTATTGGTATGCTTCTTATATTGATGATTTGCATAAGTTAGATGATGGTATTATATGCTTTACTTTGCATGTTAGTAGGATGTTTTAGGAGTGACATTCCTACTATGATAATACCGATGATCTTTTCGGTGCTTTGAAATGTTACGCACGGAGGGATGGTTAGGATCCACGATGGTCTAATTATCCTATTTACGGTTGGGAGGAACCGTGCACTTAGTTATTTATGTTTTTGATTTATGGTTATCTCTTATGATGGATGTTTATATCTTTATGATGATGATGTATCATGTATGATATATGGTTTCATTTACTTTAATTGCATCATGGATTAATATTGCATGTTGAAGTACTTTATTTACATGGATGTTTATTCTTTTAAGCTTTTTCATGCCCTGTGATATGTACAGTGGATAATTGAGCAATTGAAAATGTAATTACAAAAAGGACACTTGTATATAGTTTAAGACTGTTGGATATATCATTGTTAGTTCATAAGGATGTGATGATAGATGAATAGTTATGATTAGATGTAATTCAACATTAAGGGATCTTTAAGAATGAAATATATTATGTATGTTATGTTTACTTTCATTTGAATTGTTTCTATTGCTTCCGCAAGTGTTGTGGATGGTTTTACTTTCATGTTTTAAAAAAAAAATTGTTTGGCAAACTTAGTGAAATTCTTTGGATCCCTTGACGGGGCATTACAAAGCCATTGAAGAAAAGGCCATGATAGAAGATGACAACAGAAAGCTTACCAATAGATTGGAAGAGAAGAAAATTGAGTTTGAAATAATCTCAAACATCCAACTAGACACCTTAAGCCAAATGATGAATGCACATCATGAGCTAAATATGAAAGACATTGAGATCTCTACACTGAAGATATAGAATGAACAACTACAAAATGACCTGAAAAGAGAGAAAGAAGTTACAGAAAGTTTCAAAAAACCAAATGAGGCTATAAAGTACTTTGAGAAGCTACTAAAATCACCAATGGCCAGTAATGATACTTTAGGACTTGGTTACACTAGCACTGAACAAGGAGAATCATCTACGTCTACAGAAGAAAGGAGTAATAAAGGTAAGAACACTAAACCTAGTTTTCATTTCTATGGTAAAAAGGGACACACTGCTAATGTATGTAGGAGTAAGAAGAAAAATTAGCATGATAACCTGAAGAATGCCAGCTACTGTCATAAGTGCAAAAAGAAAGGACATCAAGCACATGAATGTAGGACTAGGACTATCAAGACACCAAAATTTGAAGGTCACTGCTACAATTGCAAGAAGTATGGACATAGAGCTTTTGAGTGTAGGTCAAAGCCTATGTGGACATCAAATCAGGCAACAAGAGAAGGTAACCATGGTCATCATCACAATTGGGATTACAACACTAGGTATAGCTATCATTATTATCAAGAATATGGACACATTCCTAAAAATTGCATAAGGACACATTTTAGAAGGAGCTACAGTAGATAGTTGAGTCAAACCACATGTTTTAGTTGCTTGAAGACTAGTCATATCAGCAAGAATTGCCCAACGATGTCAAAGGCACCCAAGTCAAAAGTCAACAAAGGAAAAGAGAAGGTAGATGTTGAACACATTAGAGGACAAATGAACAAGACTTGGAAGAAGAAAGATGAGTGTAGCTCATCAAATGAAGGGATCACTTCTCTTCAAATTTTTGATCATTTCTCTTCATTCAAATGCAGAGAAAAAATGAGAATAGTGCAGAAGTGATTGAAGAGTAGCATTGAAGCCTTTTGCATGGATTTCAACAAGATTTAGCATTGTTTTCATCGATCTAAGGTATTCTTCAAGTGCCAAGTTGCTAGTTTTAAATTTTTAAATCTTTTAAAACCCTAGATCAGTGAAATGGCTTCTATTTCTAAGAACCCAAAGAATAAGGAAGGTCATCAAGTCCAGTTAGTTAGTAATGAGGTCAAACAACCCGAGTCTAGGCCAATCCCAAAAGTCACCTATAAAAATGACCCTGCCAGCATATTGTCCATTATTCTACCCAAAGTTGTTATGGTATAGGATGTAAGGAATTTTTATAATTGTAAGATAGGTGCAATAGGAGACCTTGAGATATTTCAAGCATATGATAAATTCTGTGATAACAGAATATTGAAGGATGAATTTCAAATTGTTGAGAAAAAGGGTTTAACCAGTCCCTAGTTTTTTCCACAATTTTTAAAATAGAATGGATATGAATTGTCTTAAGCCAAATTCAAGGTGCATGTTTGTTGTTGGAAGGAGGGCTAGTTAAAATAAAAAAGAGGATAGTGCAAGGGGTTATGGGCTTTCCAACCCTAGATCAACATAAGACCTTGAGAAGTGACTAAAAAGAGGACATTGAAAGAAACACGGGGGCCAAATGGAATAAAAGGTTCATGAGAATTAACACTATCACAGATCCCCTTCTAAATTTTGCACTGAGAGTCATTTCTCACAAGTTCTATCAATCCAGTAGTTTGAATAGTGTACCATGTATTACTATGGATGTGGCATATAAACTTGTCAAAAGGGATCATACATATGATCTGGCAGAACTATTATTACAACATATCATGGAGAATCTAGGAGCAATCAAAAGATCCAAAGGTGCTCAGTGTAAGTTTGGTTCAGTCCTTGTTTGCATATTCTTCTATGTTTTGGAAGAGTTTCCTTCAATTGGGAAAGTAAAATGGAATTCAAAAAAATCTGTAATTACTCAAATCAATGAGTATATTGAACAAATGGGTGACAACTTTGAAGCACAAATGACAAGCTACTTTGAGGATTTTAAAAAATCTATGAAACGAAGATTAAGAATACCATTTTCGCTAGTGGAACAACATGTCAATGACATCTACTTCTTAGTTGATATTGATTACACCTACATCCAAGTAGTAGTTTCAAGGGTGAGATGGCTAAGGCCATTGGGTTATGAACTAGATTTGGATGAAGCATCAATAGTAATAACTGCATTTCTTATAGAAGAAATAGACAAGATTGCCAAACCTTTTGGCACATATGATGTTGTAAAGTCTAAAATTGAAACAAAGTTGAAGATAGCCTCTGTAATTAAGAGGAAAGATAAACTAGTAAAGAAGATAAAGAAGAACTAAATGGTACAAAAATTGAAGGGGCAGTAGGTGCAAAGGATGTAGATGAGGAAGAAGATGATGATGAAGAAGATGAACTACGGCAAAGCCCAATGGAATTAACTCAAGGCTTAGGTGAAGATAAGGAGGAAGGTACAGAGGAAGAAGAAGCCAAGGAAGCACCATCACAAGTCAAGTCAAAGAAAGGAAAGGCCAAATTAAAGCCTCCAGCCCAGCCCAAAGGTAAGAAGGTTACAAAGCCTACACAACCCAAGTAGACACCTACAACAAGAGCTACCACAAGGGCCTCTACTCAAAATGCCAAGGAGCAAGCGAAAGAAAAGAAGAAGGCCATTGAGCAAACTGGTGAAGTGCAAAAGAAAAGGAGAAAGTATGTAGCACAACCATATTTTGATGATGAGGAGAAGACTAAATCAAAGGACATCATCAAGTATAAAGTGGTAAGTGATCCTTCTAATTCACACATAGATAAAACCTGTAAAAATATTAAGAATGCAAATTTTTTTGGTTTGAAAAATATTGATTTCAATAAGTTAAGTAGAGAGGATCAAAACAAGATAGAAGAGTCAGTGTATGCCATGATGGTAGAATTTAAGAGTACACCTCTTGAGTTAGACAATACTATGCCCAGGGAGTTGTATGAGATTATTGAAAACAAGTGGCAGTATTGTCTAAAAATGGAAAAGGAAATAAGAGAATCAACATTGGCACGAGTGATGCCTGATTTGACTAGAGGTCAAATAACTAAGGCTAACAAGAAACATGGTGGAAAATTTGCACCAAAGTATAGAGCCTTCAGCATCCTACAAAAAAAAATTGAAGAATTTGTCAACAAGTCCAAAAAATTGTGGAAGTCATTATACAAGTTGACTAATGACAAGGATGAAAAAGGAGAAGAGGAGGATGCAGAAGTAAATAAGGCAAAGGCTAGTGAAAAGGAGAAAGAAGACAAAATAGAAGTAGAGGAAACAAGAAAAGGAGAAGAAGAGAAGAGAGAAGAAAAAAAGAAAGAGGAAGAGAAGAAATAAGAAGAGAAGAAAGATGAAGAGGAGAAAGAAAAAACTAAGGAGGAGGAGACACAAAAAGGAGATCAAATGGCAACAATTGAGCAAGAGTAGCAATAAGACCAGAGTGTGCAAGACACACAATTGCCACCTCCTAGCCCTCCTCATATAACCATCACACTTGTAGACATTATAATTATGAAGGATGTTACTGACAAAACTTGTGAGAACATCAATCCACTGACTGGAGAGGATCTTAAGAAGATCCTTAACCAATCAATGCTGCAAGCATAGCTATGCACAAATCCTATATTGGTGAGTGTGGATGAGTTGAAAAAGGTAGTAGCAAAACCAATTAGAGACAAGGTGAAACCACAAGAACCACCTTCCACCATCTTTACAATGACTAGTGGTAAATTCCTAATGCTTCCACCACCATTTCCAATAGTTGACACATCTGTAATAGTTGATACCACAATGCAGAAGCCAAGTGTATAGGTAGTGAAACACACAGAGAAAATAGGACAAATTGCTACATCTAATCCTACACTATTGTCAACAGGAACACCTTAGATTATTGTGATTGATTAGGGGAGAACAGATGAGGAAAAGGAGGACAAATCAAAAGAAGAGGAGCAGGCCACAATACAAACATTAGTAGAGTTACCAAAAATAGGCACTCCTAAAAAAACTCTTCAGAACCCAAGCATTAATGTCATACCTTTGCACTAGGCTTGAGCTCAACCAAAGTGACAAGGGTACTTCACTATGGAGACCCTTAGTTAGATGAAAAAATGTCATACCTTCCTATGACTCTAAGACAATTAGCATTGAGCAAATCATAGAGATGTAAGATGCATTGAATAGGAGAAAGAGGCAAGAAATAATCAAGAAGGAGTACAAACATAAGCAAGAATTGCATGAGATTAAGGACATCTTTATAGATGCCTTTAGCTTGTAGTCACCAGATGAGACAAAGCCTATAATGGAACAATTGTCAAAAATTGTTGACCAGGAGACAAATGTGAAACTCATGGAATGGTCTGAAAGGAAGTTTCAAGGAAAAGTAAATGAGAAAATATCTAGTGCCATAGCACTTCAACAAGTTGAATTGGCCAAGAATATTGTAAAGGACAAAAATGTACTTGAGAATATCTTCTCATTGTACAACAAGCTGTGTGATTTTTCCAATTTCAAACAAGAGACAGGCCAAAGAATATTGAGCTTGGAGAGAAATCTAAGGATTTCTAGCATGCAACAACCAAGAGATCTAGCTCAAGGTGAGAAGCATTTTACCCAATTGCTTCACACCAAAAAGGAGTTAGTTGCAATCACAAGTGAAGAGGCCAATATAAAGGCCAAATTAATGCAAATTCAATCTTTCATAACCCCACATTTGGAAGTACTCCATATAGAGAAAGTCTATGTTGAAACTATTTTAAAGAAAGATTCTAATCTTTCTACATTAGATGGACTTGTACATCTTGCTGTAGAGACTACCATCCAGCATAAGTCACTAGAAATTTCTTTCGAGAATTGGGATGTAGCTCTTAAGATGAGAATGGAGGTCAATAGTACATTTTTGGTGAAATATGGTATTACTCCTTAGCACCCTTTGACATAAGTGTCAAAAAGGGGGAGATATAAAATAAAATGGGAAATATAATAAGGGAGATATAACAAAGGGGGAGAATACTAAGTATTTCATTCATTATTTTGGAGAATAAAGGGGAAAGATTGTAGATAGCCATAAAGGGGAGATACAATGTTTTGGGAATTGTATGGAAGGTAACATAGGTACAAACTACAGAAATAGGGCAAAGGTAAAGAGTATCAAATACATCAGCACAAGAATTTTGGTTACAGGAATGAAATGGCACAATCAACTCAGGGGGAGTTATAAGAATTTTAAGGTATATTTTTCCTTCCAAAATCTTGAACAAGTTTTTGAAATTTTGTACATATGCCAAATAGATTGGATAATGTACTGATAAGGTCAGATAAATAATGCTTAGTTAAGTGCTTTTGACACTCATGTAAAAGGGGGAGATTGTTGGTCTCAAATTGGTTTTTACAACTAAGTGTCAACACACTCAACCAATTTTCATATAGAAGCCAAGTACACTATATGTGCCGAGCTACAGTATGTGCTGAGCTAGAATTCCAATAAGTGTCAAGTGATCTTCAAATGCCAAGCAATCTTCAAGTGTTGAGTGAAGATCAAATGCTGAGTGACCTTAGGTGCCGAGTGAACCATATGAGCCGAGTGATATATAGGTATCTAGTCACAGTTGATATCGAGCAAGCTAGAATGCAATAGGTTCCAAGAAAACTAGAATCATACATGTGTCAAGCACCAGTAATCCAATATGTGTTGAGTAACACAAAATCAACATATGAGTTTGTGCCTTCACAAGCTTAGATGTAAACCATTTTTTGGGCCAACATAAGAGAATCTCGAAGGTTAATAAGGCTAAGAATGAATCTTTTATATTTCTTATGCAATCAGCATGTAGCCAATAAGAAAAATGGAGAAAGCATGCAACTAATAAGAAAAGTGCAAGGAATGAGCAAGAAATAAAGATTCAATATGGATCGTAGATCCATACCTAACCCTAAGTCTTTGATATCTTTAAAAGGAGGATGAAACCCCATTGTATGTGTGGATCAATGAAGTGTATGTATAAATTATAGTGAAATTCAATGGGAAGAGTGAAAAGACTTAGAGGAATAGAGTAGCATTGCAGTATTCAGTTGATCAAAACAGACCAAGGGATCAAACAGATATCAGATCTCAGAGGATCAAGATTAGAAAGAGCAGATCAAGTGCCTGAATTCAAAAATCAAGGATTGTAAGCTATCAGGTTTATTTAGTCTAATACTCTCTAGAAATTTTATTAGAAGGAAAATCCTATGTTGATGATTTAGCTTAATAGCTATGTTGTAGATCCTTTTAAAAAATGATAAAATCCTTTAACAGGGTGACACTTCATGTAAAGTGTTTGTAAATGCTTTAAACAAGTCACTATTGATATAGTGTAAAGCCTTTAATAGGGTAATTCTTTAACAAGGTAGACCATCAAAAGTGGTCAAACATTTTTTTTGCAGTGATTTTGTGGGTATCATCCCCACCCCAGTTTTACCTTCTCATTTTGGAGGGTTTATGGGTTACCAAATTTGGTGTTATGTTTTGTGATAAATGTGTTTACTTTATGCTTATTTGATATGTTTACATGCATGCAGTTTACTTTCAGTTAAAAAATTTTAAGGTTAAAAGTGTGATATTTTTTATCCACCACCCCCCGCCCCCCCTCTCTTAGAAGTATTCTTCCCATTTGATTATTCCAACAAGGTGGTGAAGAAGATGTGATCATGGGCCCAGTCAAACATGAAACATAAGGTTGAATGCTAGCAGGATGGCAAAATGATAGACGATGATTGGTCCATGTGGCAAGACCTCAGGGATGACTCCAAGTTGAGTGATGACATGATTTTTTTGGCATACTAATGACAAAGGAAGTAGCTCTCTGATGGTAGATCCGATCTTCTGAATCTCCTACGACCACTCTCATTGTTCCCCATGTTTGATAAATGAAAAGAGACACTCCATCATTTCCTATTGGTCCATCTAATTAGTCAAAACATTAATGGCCATCATTTTTGTCTTCTCAATGGCTCTATTTGTTGAATAAGTAATTTTCTTTCATCTAGATGTGTGCCATGATCATATCTTTCCCACATTTTGAGTGATTGCTCTCTACCATTGGAAATATGGTTTTTGTGTTTTGTCTTAGGGTGGAAAATATCTGAGTTATGCTTAAGGTATAAAAGCACATTTTATGCTAGTTTTGATATGCATATATTGTAAATGCCCTTTGCCTCTAAGCTATTCATGACATTTTTCCTTATCTCTTTCAGACATTGATGTACTATGAAAGATCTATTTGCCTCTCTTCAATGTATTATGGATATTTGTAATTTGCATGATTGTATCTCTCTTTGCCTATGAATGATATAAAGTGAAACTCTTCTTCCTTGTGTCACTCATTTGGTTGTCTGATTTGCATGTAGTTGATAGGTTAAACAAGTCTAGATTTGTATATCTTTTGGTGTCATGATAGTTACTATGCATGTATGGGTAGAGATAGGGTAGAACACTATGTTTTAATGCATCACCTCCTTAGAATAGAATGGGTAGTTTCTTTCATGCATTCCTTTTCCATTTTCCTCTCCAAGTGTAAATTAGGTGCATCTTGTTAGGAAAGGAAGTTAGCCTTCTCTGTAGACTCAACCTCATAGTTCAAGTCCTATAGCTTGGAGGTTGTTTCCATGTTTCACAAGGTTGTCCCTAGGTAAAAAAATTGGACAAGGGTGCAAACTTTTGTGACAATATCTTTTGGCATGCCTAGTGTGACCTTATTTGAGAGGATTTCAAGTCTACTGGTGTCAAAGAAGAAAAGTTCCAATACGTGCTGAGAAGATAGTGTTGCTCTTAGTATTTTCAAGCCTTCAAGAGGTTCATTTTTAAGTACTTGGTGACTCTTTCCTACAATATATCTACTTTCTAGACCAAGTTATTTTGATTCATGCCAAAAGCTAAAACAAGGGCATCTTTTAGAGGTAAGTTTCAATACCAAGAGCTTTCATTTTCAAAGTCTAGAAGAAGAAAGTCTAGGGTATCTCTATCACCAGTTAGTGCAGTAATAACACATACCCCTGCAAGATCCATCTCTAATCCACTTGTTGTTAGATCTCAACCTATAATACCATTTGCTCATATTAATAGATCACTTGCTCAACTGGATAGAGCTCATTCTTTTTCTACCTTTAATGGTGGAAGTCCTCTCTTATTGGCTCAAAGACATGGCATACCAATATCATCTCTGAAAAGTATACCTGAGTTTACTAGTGGAACTTCCATGTCTCCCTTAGAACACATCCAAAAAGTTGTAAATGTTTGTAATATACATGAAATATCTAAGGATGATGTTTTTTTTAGGCTCATAGGTTCATCTTTGAAAGGGAAATCACTAAAATGGTATAGAGGTTTGCCTTATAACTCTATTACTGATTGGGATGGGTTAGGAGAAGGACTTTGTAAGCATTTTGAGGACAAAAGTGATCACCTATCACTTTTAGAGTAGCTAACAACCATCAAGAGGGCACCCCATGAATATATGATAGATTTTAATTATAGGTTTTATAAAACATGGGATAAAATACCCACTTCAATAAAGCCTTCTCTAGGTAATGCATTCTTGTATTACCTCAAAGCCTTCAATAGTGATATCGCTACCACTTTGCAATCTATGGGAGGAGACACTTTATCAAATGCTTATGAGGTTTCTATAAGAGTAGAGAATATCTTGATACAAGGAGGGAAGTTAGCTCCAAGACCTCTAATGCCCTTCTTTCCTAACATGCCCAATCATCAACCTATTGTAGCCCCTATTCATACTTCCTCTGCAAGGCAACCTCTTGTTATAGTCCTAATAGCTTCCATATCCTCTAATGGGGTTGATAAGATTAAGGCCATGATGCAATTGATGTAGAATGTGGATAAGAGGATACAAGATCAAGAAAAGAAGATGGAGGGAAACAATGCAATAGTGCAAAAAAAGGGTAATGAGTTGGTGACTATAAAGAGGGACCAAGCTCAAAATAATAAGCCTCCCCAACTTTAGTATCAAGGTCCCATACATAATAGATCCTCAAACTAGAGTCATGTCCCCTACAATTAGAATAGACCTATTTACAACACCCATCCTATGAATACCAAGCAAAATAGGGCTTTAGTCCGTCAAAATAATCTTGCTCAAGATCAAGATTTCTACCCTTCTTGCAACTACTCCTATGGATATTGTATGTGTCAGAGTGTAGAGTCTTATTTGGAATTAACTACACACGAAAAAGCAATAGGCCAACAACACAATGCTACTCAACCTATTGATGCTTCTCAGAAAGGTGGTTGGTCTTTCATGAATCATTAAGTGGAAGAGAATTGTAATTTAAACTAGGATTCTTATGCTCACAATACTAGGAGAAAAAGAAGAGTTGTTGAAGATGTTACACCTCCTCCCAATCAAGCTTCAACATCAATCACAATACCTCATGTACAAGCAATAGATTAGCAACAAAATACTAATCAACTTGCTAATGTTCCTTGGCAACAAAGTAAAAATAATAGCAAAGGAGATGTGAATGACCCTCAAGTTGTTCCATCTCAACTTCCTACACATGTAGCTCCCAAGGTTTCTACCAAAGAACCTAATTCATCATTCGGTGTGATATATCAAAGAATTGGAGAACATTGAACCAAAGGATCACCCACCTAGCATAGAGAGTTCCACAAGTTTTGTACAACCATAAAAGGAGGTAAAAACAAGTAAAAAGGTTAGACCTCGTCCATTTTATGTTTCTCTAATTATAGGGGATAAGCTAGTCCACAATTGCATGATTGATTTAGCGGCTAGCAGTTCAGTAATGCCCAAGTGTGTTGTTGATGCATTAGAAATGAAATATGAGCCCATTGTTAGGGATGTATTGTGGTTGGATGGTAGTACTATCAAGACTATAGGAATCCTTAGGAATGTTTAAATTGCCCTACATGCATGCCTTGGTTGTACTATAGTTAAAGATATATTAGCTGCTAAAGTCAAGCCACATTTTTCCATTTGCCTTTCAAGGTATTTCACCACCCAAATAGGTGGTTACATATCCTCTTATTGGTCATACATGTTTTTTAGAAAAAGATATGGAACTAAAGCTTCAATTAGAGAAAAACACTTAGCCCTCAATCATATTGAGCCCTACACTCCTAATCTCATCAATATGAATTGTAGTATCCTAGAGATAGATGAAAATGACATAGAAAATGAGCCTGCCACTTCCCTAGCAAAGATACCTAATTTTCTTTTAGATGAATGGGCTAATACATACCAGTTTGATCCTATATCAAAAAGAGATGGGCCTTAGTACTTATTATATATCAAAGAAGTATGCTCTTGTCCCTAACCTAATGAAGAACAAAAAGGATATTAGTGGGGTATGGTGCATGTACTTTGATGGATTAAGAAATAAAAATGGATCAAGGGCTAGCATGATGTTGGGTTCTCCTACACTAGAAGGGTACTACTTCTCATTTAGGATTAAATTTAGTTGTACTAATCACATAGCAGAGTACGAGGCCTTGATCCAAGGTCTCTTACTCAACAAAGAGGAATTCAAGCCTTAAGTGTATATGGAGATATTGAGTTGATTTTCCATTAGATAAGAAATTAGAATGTCACTAAGAATCGTTTGCTCAAGTCTTTAAAACATAGAGTATGGGATTTTCTTGAAAATTTCAATACATTTAATATTCAAAGCATCCCTAGGATAGAAAATAGACATGCTGATAGAATTATAGTAGTTGGTGAATCTTATTATGTGCCAAGGAGCCTTGAAGATGAGTAGAAGTGGTAGATTAGAGTGGTGGTTAGACCTGTTGTCACTGATAATAATGTCAATTGGAAAGTCTTTGAATCTGATGGACAAATAATAAGTTTCTTGTAGAATGAAGCAAAGTTCTCAAATAGAAATTAGTCAAGGCTACAGGACTAGTATGGGGATTAGATCATTAATCTAATTTCTAACAAGTTTCCTAAGGGTCTCATTACCTTAGAGAGTGCCTTCAATCTGGATGACCAAGAAACAGATAGAGGCATGAACCTTACTACAAAAAATGATGATCATATAATAGTTGCAGTTGCTGATGGAAGTATGCTAATCATAGGCAAGGTATGTTCTAAAACTAAGCAAGAAATGTTTTTTCATCTTTGTCAATAATTTAATAATGTGTTTAATTGGACATATGATGATTTAAAGGGTTTTGACCCAAGTTTGTTTCAACATACCATAGATTTAGTTGATGAGGTCAAACCTATTAAAAAAAAGCAAAGGCCAGTGAATCCCAAGATTAATCTATTAATGAGAAAAGAGCTATCCAAATTGATTGAGGCCAATATCATTTTCTCTATTAAGCATTCCTCTTTGGTAGAAAACCTTGTCCTTGTCAGGAAGAAGAGTGGAGAAATTAGATTATGTATAGACTTTAGATATCTTAACCAAGCTTCCCTTAAGGATCACCATCCCCTTCCTTACATGGAGCCAATCCTATCCAAGGTCGGTGGTTAAGATATATTTTCATTCATTGACAGATTCTCTGGTTACAATCAAGTGTTAGTCAAAGAGACTAATAGATATAAGACTGATTTCACCACCAAAAGGGCACCTATTCCTACAGTAAAATGCTTTTCGAGCTAACAAATGCAAGTGCCACATTTCAAAAGGAAATGGAGATGGCCCTCAAGAACATGATTGAAAGGTTTATGTTGGTCTACCTTGATGATATCATAGTGTATTCAAAGAATATAGTAGATCATTTTGGCCATCTCAGACAAGTATTCCTAAGATGTAGAGAGTATGGAGAATCTTTGAATCCATGCAAGTGTGTCTTTTCCACTAATAAAGGAATATTGTTGGGACACATTGTATCCAAGGAGGGTTTGACCATTGATCTAAAAAGAACTAAGGAAATACTTGCTCTCTCTCTTCCTAACCACAAGAAAGGGCTACAAATTTTTCTTAGTAGGATAATTTTTGTGAGGAGATTCATTCCTAATTTAGCTACTATGGTGAAACCTCTTACATCTATGCTTAAGAAGAACATGATCTTTGCAAGGACCAAGGGAAAGCAAGTTTTGAAGAGATCAAAGCAGCCATAGCCTCAGCTCCTACTCTCATCAATCTAAGTTTTGAGAGAGACTTCATCATTTACACCTTAGGAGGTGAGTCAAGTATTTATTTATTTTTTACTCAATTGAATAACAAGAATGAAGAACATCCAATAGCCTTCTTTAGTGAAGGCTTGAAGGAGTATGAATATAACTATAGCTATATGGAGAACCAAGCCCTTGCAATCATAAGGTCTCCAAAAAAATTTAGACATCTTTTGTCTAAGAATCAAATCCATTTTCTAGTGCCTCATGCTAGTTTGAAAGACTTCCTTTTGAGCAAGGATATTAATGAGAAAAGAGTAGGTTGATCACTAAAGTGATGGAGTATTATGTAGACATCCATATCACTAAGTTTGTAAGAGGGAAAGGATTGTACAAGAAGATGATATCAGCTCAAGGATTAGATGAAGAAGTTGCCTTGGTATTGACTAAACAACAAGAAGCAAGGGAGGAGAATTCAAGGAGCTAGATAGATGACATGAAGACCTTCTTATCAGGAAATGGATACCCTTAGGGATTGTATTGAACCAAAAGAAGATAGTTTAGATTACAATCAATCCCCTAAATCATAGTTGATGGTATCATGTTTAGAAGGGACTTCAATAGAGCTTTGCTAAGATGTATTGATGCAAATCAAGTAGTTAAAATAATTAAGGAGCTTCATGATGGTCCTGATGGTGGCCACTTTTCATCAATAATGAATTCCATGAAGATAGTGAGAGTTGGTTATTACTAGCCATCCTTGTTCCACAATTTCCATAGGTATGTGAGGAAGTGTGAAAAATGTGTCTTCTTTTCAGGAAAGCAAGGTCTTATAGCCCTTCCACTTCATCCTATTCAAGTCAACCAACTTTTTTTTCAATGGGAATTAGATTTCATAGGTCCTATTAAAACTCCTTCTAATTCTGGCCATAAATGGACTTTAGCTGCTAAAGATTATTTCACCAGGTGAATAGAAGCAATTGCATTGAAGGATGCTAATAAGAATTTAGTTTTTGAGTTCTTAAATAATGTTATCACAAGGTTTGGTGCTACTTCTACCATAATTTTAGATAATGTGAAATCATTTTTTGGAGCTCATATTTGTGCATGGGTGGTAGATCATGGTATTTATTTGAGTACTTCTTCCAATTACTAGACTCAAGGTAATGGATTAGCTAAGTCATCCAACAATAATCTAATTAGGATAATGAGGAGAACCATAGAGGATAATCAAAGGTGTTGGCATCAAAAATTGAAAATAGCTCTATGGACTAATAGGATAACACCTAAGAGAGCCATAGGAAATTCTCCTTTCATGTTGGTATATGGCAGAGAAGCTAGGCTTCCTATTTCATTGGAATTTATTGCTCTTGAATTGGCTCATCAACTTGAGCTAGATGGAAATGATGTTATGATAATGAGAATAGTGGAGTTGATGGAGCTAGAGGAAAAAAGAAATTGAGCCATGCAAACCTTGAAAATGCATTAGCAATAAATGAAAAGGAACTTTGATAAAAAGGCTAAGTTCAAAATTTTTAGAGAGGGTGATCTTGTTTTAAAGTGGGATGTAGATAGAGGAAAACCAAGAAGGCACTCAAAATTTGATGCAATATGGAGTGGCCCCTATGTGATTATCATATGCAAGCAAGCTAATGCTTTCTAGTTAAGCAGGCCTAATGGTGAAGTCTTGCCTATTCCAATTAATGGAATGTACCTCAAGCCCTATTTCTGATAGAAATGAATGTTTCATGTATATAGTTATTTATTTTTCCTCCTATTCTTTCTTGTTTTCCAAGAAGTGCACGAGCACATGTTTTGATGCAGACAGTTTGGTTCCTATTTTGAATTTGTAGAGAGTAGTTTTGAGGTTTTATTGGGCATGTTTTTCTATGATTTTAGGTTTTTTTTGGGTGGATTTTCATGATTTCTATGACTCTTTCCCAATGGATGTGTAGGCTATTGGTCCATCCATAATAGGCTTGCATCCCATCTAAGTTACAAAAATTGTTAGCCATATTTACCCTCCTACCAAAATTTGAGTTTATCTATCAAACATGTCCAATGGTCATACCTTTTCAAATATTTAAATTATTAAATGTTATATAAGGATTTATTTAAAACTTTGGCCATATCTTTTTATCCTAAGTCTCATAGCCTTATTTTCATGATATTTCTTTGAAACATTTTAAGTTGTGACCATGTGAATCACCCTTTGATTCGCATAGTTTTGGTAGGTCAAGATCTAACCAAAGTTCAATTAGTGGTGAGGTGACTAAATTATTTTTGCATGGTCACATGGGTTAAATGATAGACCACAGTTGGAGTTGCTAATGAGAGATCTTCTTTTATTCACAAGTTCACTAATGGTTAGGCTTGAATCATGGTTAAGGTACTAATGAGGCAATTCCTTATGATTTCTTAGTTATAGGGGTTAGTGTTGGAGCCATGAGTTAGGGGTGTGGACATGTGATGAGCCAACGCATGTCATGTGTGACCTATTTTAGTGTAGTCTTCAAGGTCAAAAGAAGCTTTCAAACGATGTTGAGCTGGATGTTGAGTTCACAGGTAGGCTAGGATATGCCTTACCTTCATTGCTTGATTGCATGAGTTATTTGATTGACCCAAGTTAGAGTTCTAAAGGTGTGATTCCTTTATATCACGCAGTCACCCGAAGTTAAAAGTAACCTCGGTTCAAAGTAGTGATAGTGTGAGTGTGGTTAGGATTTTAGTTTCGCAAGCTCACAACGATTAGTTGAAATGTTGAAAATAAGCTATGAAGTAGTGATAAATAGTTGGTTGTCATTTCACTAGTAATAGCTGTTAATTAAGAAAAGTGGTGGAAAAGCTACAATCGTGGGCAGTCGAACATGAAATATAAGGTTGAAAGCTAGTAGGGTTGTGGAATGGTAGAAGATGATTGGTCCATGTGGAAAGCCTTAAGGGAAAACTCCAAGTTGACCAATGACATGACTATTTTGGCATACTAATGAAAAAGGAAGTAGCTCTTTGATGGTAGATATGATCTTCTCAATCTCTTGCAACCACTTTCATTGTTCCCCATGTCTAATAAATGAAAAGAGACACCCCATCACTACTTGTTGGTCCATTTAATTAGTCAGAACATTAATGGTCAAGTCATTTATGTCTTCTCAAGGGCTCTATTTGGTGAATAAGTGATTTTCCTATGTTTGGATGTGTACCATGATCAGATCTTTCCCATATTTGTAGTGATTACTCTCTACCATCTTGAATACAGTTGTTGATTTATTTTCTTAAGTTAGAAGCTATATGAGTTATGCTTAAGCTATAAAAGCACATTTTGTAATCTTTTGAAGGGTTGATTCTTCTCTGTTTTCCTTGGCATGTTTTGTCATGTACATTGTAAATTCCCTTTGCCTCTAAGCTATTCATGACATTCTACCTTATCTCTTTCAACCATTGATGTAATATGAAAGATATATTTACCTCTCTTCAATGTATTATGGATATCTATAATTAGGATGACTATATCTCTCTTTGCCTATGAATGATTATATAGTGAAACTCTTCTTCCTTGTGTCACTCATTTGGTTGTCTAATCTATATATCTTTTGGTGTCATGATAGTTAACTATGCATGTATGGGAAAAGATAGGATTGAAAACTCTATTTTGGTCCATCACCTCCTTAGAATAGATTGGGTAGTTTCTTTCATGCATTCCTTTTCCATTTTCCTCTCTACATGTAATTAAGGTGTATCTTGATAACAAAGGAAGTCAGCCTTCTTCAAAGACTCAACCTCATAGTTCAAGTCCCATAGCTTGGAGGTTGTTTCCATGTTTCACAAGGTTTTTCTTAGGTAAAACCTTTGGACAAGGGTGCAAGATTTTGTGACAATAGTTACTATCATTTATGCAAAAAATAATCCATTTTGAAAAGTTATATTCTTAATCATATTTCATATTGCCTTAATAGGATGTTAGAAAAATTAAGTTTATGATGGGTTTACATTTGGTTGAGGGACCTTCACCCCTATCTTCCATAGAATGGCATCCTTTGTGATGCAAAGTATGCAGCAAAAGCACCAACTACCCTTCCAACTCCAATCAGCACTTTAACTTGCTTCCAACCTCCAAACAACAACTAGGTTTCTTCCAAGGTTAATGACTGACCCAATGGGCTTCTAACAAAGGTAGACTCTACCTCAAAGTGGATTCCACTTCACAAGCCCAACCCTCAAACCTAGGGTTCACAAACAACTTGGGACAATCACACCTATTAGGGACTCCCTAACACCAAATAGGCCTAAAATGGCAAATACTTCTTAAATTGGGTTAGAACTCCATGCCCATGATAGAAATGGTTCTTACTGACTCAAAACAATAAGAAAAACCCCACTTTGAAGTTTCTCAACACCCAACACTAAAAATTACAAATTGTTACCAGCACTTTTATTAGGACAATTCCTAGTTTCAATGATCAAACTCCCAAACAATACAAAGAACCATCCAATATTTTCACATCACCAAACACCCTTCAACTACTCCTACGATATTTCAAAAGATCAATTACCAACTCTACTCCAACATCAAGTTATACCCGCATTGTGTCATAGTCCTAAATGGCCAGTTTAGGCTAGGTTACACAGAAAGCATAAATAAATGGGTTCAAAGACTTGGTTCAACCTCTTGGATCTCTTCTAAACCTTTTATTTGTCCTTCTACACCCTTAACTTGGTTCAAATAAATCAACTTGGGAGCATGATCCTTCATTTTTCTTCAAAGCTAGACTAGACATAAGACTATGTTCAGCCTAGGGCTTGCTGGTAAAAATAGGTAGCCAAATAGTACAGCCCTGAAACTCTGACATCTTCAATTTACCTCTCCTAAATTGCATTCCACAAAGTTGCATTGAAATCCTACAATGGATTTGCAAGTTAGGAGGCCATCTTGTTGAAACCCTCAATTGCAGCAATTTCAGACCTACCTCTACTAAAATAGGTATAACTTTTAACCTAGAATAGATAAAAACTTCAAACCAATTGCATTAGAATTCTGACTCAGTCCTATTTCCAAAATTATAATATTTGTACCACTAAAAGTCTGTACAGTTCCTATAGGATTGAAAAAACAAAGAAAATTGCAGAATTTCTGAGTTTTATTCACTAAATGTTGTCCACCCGTCCGTACCATGGCCTTCCCCACGTGTGGAAACCTTAAATAAGTGTCTCCCAATAGTTATAGATTCCATTTGGATGGTTGGAAGACCATACAAATTCCTTTTTTAAGTTTGACAACAAATTTGCAGAAATTGCTCTTTAGCAACTTTTTGCATTTTGCAACTTTCTTGCACCTTTGCACTTTTTTTACACACCTTCAATTCAAACATGTCCTAATGACTCAAATCCACCTAAAACATCATAAAAATAGTAAAATACTCAAGAATGTATAAATAATGACTCCTTGGTTACAAATGGTCACTTGGCTTATAACCACACCAATGTGCCATTGTACCTTACAATTGAGTCTTCATTACAAATAAGGACCAACTTCATTCCTAACAACTCTAACATACTAAACACCTTGAATTCATGCCTAAGAGCCTTATGTGCCCTGAACCATACTCCTTAGGCTGAAAAAACTCAAGTCTCTTGAGTTGGTAATGTGGAAACATTGTATCCCATCTTCTTTATAGCTGATTCAGACAGCCAACTTGCATCTTCAACTAGTCTACCTGTCCATTTGATGAGGTAGTCCATGTACACCTTCTTCCTAGTCCTTTTTCCTTCTCTTTTATCCAAAATAATTTCTATAGTGACTACCCTTACCTTGGGAAGAGATTCCATGATCTCTTTATCTACTATGGTTGATTCAATGCCATTGTTTTCAGTCTGAGAACCTCTGTAAGGATATAAATCAGAGACATTAAATGTATTGGAGAGCCCAATGTTTGGTGGCAACTCCACCTTATAGGCATTGTGTCCATATTTTTGCACGATACTAAAAGGACCTATTTTCCTCATCATCAACTTAGTAAACTTACCTTTAGGATTCCTCTCCTTTTTAAGGTTCACCATAACCAGATCTCCTATTTCAAATTGAAGATCTCTCCTCTTAGTATCTGCTACTTCCTTATACTTCATTGTCACTTTTCCTACCCTATCTTTGACCTCTTGATGAATTTCCTTCATCACCTCAGCAAAATCACATGCTTGACCATTGGTTCTTTCCATAGATTTGACATCTTTGACCTCCATTACTCCTCTAGGATGAGTGCCATAAACAATTTGAAATGGGCTCAATCTGGTTGTCCTATTCACTGAATCATTATAAGAAAACTCTGCTTGTGCTATGACTAAGTCCCAAGATGATCCATGTTCCTTAGTAAGGCATCTTAATAGGTTACCCAATGATCTATTAACCACCTCCGTTTGGCCATCCGATTGTGGATGGTATGCTGATGAAAATGAGAGGTCTGTACCAATTTTTCTCCACAAAGTCCTCCAAAAATGCCCAAGAAACTTAGAATCTCTATCAAAGACTATGGATAATGGTATTCCATGTAGTCTTACTACTTCTTTGAAAAAGATACCTGTAATATAAGATGCATCATGACTGGTTTTACATGGCAAAAAGTGTGCCATCTTGGAAATCGGTCTACTACAACACAAATACTATCATAACCCTGCTTGGTCCTTGGAAATCCAAGTATGAAGTCTAAACTTATAGCATCCCAAGGCCTGTTTGGCATAGGTAATGGCATGTACAGTCTTGCATTGGAAGTCTTCCCCTTTGCCTTTTGACAAATCACACAAGTCTCTCCAAACTTCCTTACATCAGTAGGCATCCTAGGCTAGTAATAAAATCTTCTTACTAGTTCAAGGGTCTTGTCCAATCCAAAATGACCCACTAGACCCCCACAATGCTTCTCCTTTATAATGTTCTCCCTCAAGGATCCTCTAGGGATGCATAGTTGACTCCCTTTGAAGAGCAATCCTTCTTGCAGCATGAAATCTGCATAAATGTTGTGGTACTGCCCTGTCATATCCCTGTAAACTTGATAAGGTTCTTTGAATTCTTCATCACTTTCATACATGTCTTTTATGGAGTGGAATCCCACATTCTCCAACCTCATTTCTTGAATGGTCTAATTTCTTCTACTAAGGGCATCAGCAACCTTATTTGCCTCCCCTTTTTTATGCTTAATAGTGAAGGTATATGATTGAAGGTACTCCATCTATTTCACATGCCTATGGTTCAAATTTTCCTGTCTATTCAAGAAACTCAATGCATGGTTATCTGTATAGACAATAAACTCCTTGGGAAATAAATAATGTCTCCATTTTCGTAGAGACTGAACCATAGCATATAATTCTAAATCATATGTAGAATATCTTTATTTTTCTTCATTTAACTTTTCACTAAAGAAGGTTGTTGGTTTACCTTCTTGACTTAGGACTCCTCCTATGGCCCTATTACTTGCATCACATTCAATAGTAAATACCTTCTTGAAATCAGGGAGAGCAAGGATGGGTGCCTTTGCAACCCTTTTCTTCAAGTACTCAAAGGATTGATCAGCGTCTCTATCCATGCAAATTTACATTTTCTTCCACCCTTGATTGTATCAATCATAGGGGCACACACATTACTGAAACATCTAATGAACTTTCTATAAAATCTTGCCAAACCATGAAAGCTCTTTACCTCACTCGCACTCCTTGGTGTAGGCCAGTTGAGGATTGCTTCCACCTTTTTTGGATCCATCTTGAGGTTGCCCTTGGAGATGACAAAAGCTAGGAACACCAACTCTTCTTTCATGAAGACACATTTATTCAAATTTATCTTCAATTCCTTCTGTTTGAGTTTCTTCAAAACCAATTCCAAGTGTGTTAGATGTTCCTCTTTAGATTTTCTGAAAATCAATATATCATCAAGATAAACAACAACAAAATGATTGATGAAAGGTTCCAAAACTTCATTCATGAGTCTCATGAATGTACTAGGGGCATCAAAAAGGCCAAAGGGCATCACCATCCATTCATAAAGTCCCTCATTAGTTTTGAAGGCAATTTTCCATTCATCTCCTTCCCTTATTCTGATTTGGTGGTAATCACTTTTCAAATCAATCTTGGAATAGTACCTTCCCCCTCCTAGGTGATCCATCAAATCCTCCATCCTAGGCATTGGGAACCTATATTTGATGGTTATCTTGTTTATGGCTCTTGAGTCTGTACACAACCTCCATGTACCCTCCTTTTTGGGTGCCAACAAAGCAGGGACTGCACAAGGGTTGATGCTCTTTCTTATGAACCCTTTTGCAAGCAACTCCTCAACTTGTCTTGCTAATTCCTTTTTTTGTTCTGGCGTCAACCTATAGGTAGGCTTATTAGGCAATGTAGAACCTAGAATAAATTCAATATAATGACTTACCTCTCTAAATGGTCCAAGGTATCAGTAGTAGGGTCTGAAATAACTTCCTTATATCTATCCAAAAGTTGCCTCACTTCCTTGGGTTCCACATTCCTTATTCCTAATCTGCCTTCCTCCTTTTTATCTTCTTGTCTTGGCTTTACTACAATGGCAAAGCATGGTGTGTTCTTCACCTTGAGAGTCTTCAAAAACTTCTTCTCCCCAACCACCATCACACTAGATGCATGTAGAGTCTCCTTTCCATCTTCTAGCAACGGTGTCATAGTGTACTCCTTCCCATTTTTGGCAATGATGTAGACATTATTCCTCCCATCATGCTTGGAATTGACATCATACTTCCATGGCCTACCTAACAAAAAATGACAAGCATCCATATCTGCAACATCACAAACAATTTGGTCCTTGTACTCCCCAATTTGAAATTCAACATTAACTTGTTCATTAACCACAACTTGTTGCTCCTTACTTAACCACAAAACTTTGTAAGGGTTGGGATGAGGTGACCTCTTCAATCCAAGCTTATTTACCATCTCTATTGATGCAATATTATCAGTTGAACTGGAATCAACAATTACCTTACACACTTTACCTTTTACCTTGCACAAGCTCTTGAATAAGGTCTTCCTTTGGGGAGGTTCTTGTTCTGCAACTGTCTTTAGCAGGGTTCTATTGAACATTAAAGATTCCCCTCGCTCTAGATCAGCATTCCCTCTTGCTCCTTGGTCAATTTGTGCATCCTCTTCTTGAGCCAAGTGGATTCTTCTATCTCCTTCTTGACTGCTGCTGCCCCCTTTCTTTGGACACCTAGAGGATCTATGCCCTATTTGATTGTAGGTAAAACACCTTCTAGTGAATACCCCTAGAGTCCTTCCTCCAAATCTTCCTCTCCCATTAGGTCTCCTACCTCTAAATCCTCCTCTAGGATTGGATTCTCCATCTGATTTTTCTTGACTACTGCTAGGTTCACCTTGAGACCTACTAGATGAACCTCTGCCCCCAAATCTTCCTCCACCTCTGTTACTTGCTCCTCTCCCTCTTCCATGGGAATCACTTCTCCTCTTGAGTTTCTCCTTAATCTTGAGGGCCATTTGATAACATTGGTGGATGGTCTTAGGATTGAACAAAACTAGTTCATCCTTGATGGAGTACTTGAGTCCATTCAAGTATCTTGCCAACTTTTTCTTTTCACTTTTAGGAACTTGAGCCCTTAGAGTGAGTTTATGAAACTCCTTTGTATATGCTCCTACATCCAAGTCCTTTTGCTTGAAACTTTGAAACTTTTGATGCATTAGGACCTCATAGTCCTCTAGTACAAATTGTTTCTTGATCTCTGATTTCATTCTCTTCCACGTGGCTATGGGTGCCTTCTCTTCCTCTATTCTCTCATTTTGAAGAAAATTCCACCAACTAAGGGCAGATCCTTTCATCTTAGACTTAGCCACCTTTATCTTTTGGTTTTCTTGAACATTATCAAATTCAAAGTGATTGTCAAGTGCTTCAATCCACTCCATGTATTCTTCTAGATTCAACTTACCACTAAACATAGGTAGGTCTGATCTTTGATCCTTTCTTCATACCCTTTCTAGGGCCTCCAACATGGCTCTTTGATCCACAGGCATTTCATCTCTAACCTGCCTAGGCTCTCTAACTTTAGTCCTTTCTTCTTCTCCTTCGGAGTCTTCCATGACTCCTCTAGCCATCTTGCCCTTCAATTTTTCCAATTCCCTTTTCATGCTTCTATTTTCTTCCCTTACTGCTCTACTTTCTGCCATTTGTTCTTTGACCAACTTGGCCAATTCCACATTTGTGATCCTAAGAGGTATCTCCCTCTCTCCTTCCTCATTATCTAACATCTTGCCTCTCCAATCAAGCTCTTAGTGGCTCTAATACCACTCTGATGCAGAGTATGCAGCAAAAGCACCAACTACCCTTCCAACTCCAATCAGCACTTTAACTTGCTTCCAACCTCCAAATAATAACTAGGTTTCTTCCAAGGTTAATGACTGACCCAATGGGCTTCTAACAAAGGTAGACTCTACTTCAAAGTGGATTCCACTTCACAAGCCCAACCCTCAAACCTAGGGTTCACAAACAACTTGGGACAATCACACCTATTAGGGACTCCCTAACACCAAATAGGCCTAAAATGGCAAATACTTCTTAAATTGGGTTAGAACTCCATACCCATGATAGAAATGGTTCTTACTAACTCAAAATAATAAGAAAACCCCCACTTTGAAGTTTCTCAACACCCAACACTAAAAATTACAAATTGTTACCAGCACTTTTATTAGGACAATTCCTAGTTTCAATGATCAAACTCCCAAACAATACAAAGAACCATCCAATATTTTCACATCACCAAACACCCTTCAACTACTCCTACGATATTTCAAAAGATCAATTACATACTCTACTCTAGCATCAAGTTATACCCGCATTGTGTCACAGTCCTAAATGGCCAGTTTAGGCTAGGTTACACGGAAAGCATAAATAAATGGGTTCAAAGACTTGGTTCAACCCCTTGTATCTCTTATACACCTTTTATTTGTCTTTCTATACCCTTCACTTGGGTCAAATCAATCAACTTGGGAGCATGATCCTTCATTTTTCTTCAAAGCTAGACTAGACATAAGACTATGTTCAGCCTAGGGCTTGCTGGTAAACATAGGTACCCAACTCCTACAGCCCTGAAACTCTTCCATCTTCAATTCACCTCTCCTAACTTGCATTCCACAAAGTGGCATTGAAATCCTACGGTGGATTTGCAAGTTAGGAGGTCATCTTGTTGAAACCCTCAATGTGCAGCAATTTCAGACCTACCTCTACTAAAATAGGTATAACTTTTAACCTAGAATAGATAGAAACTTTAAACCCATTGCATTAGAATTTTGACTCAATCCTCTTTCCAAAAATATAATATTTCTACCACTAAAAGTCCATACAATCTGTACGGGATTAAAAAAATAGAGAAAATTGCAAAATTTTTGAGTTTTATTCACTAAATGTTGTCCACCCGTTCGTACCATGGCCTTCCCCACATGTGGAGACCTTAAATAAGTGTCTTCCAATAGTTATAACTTCCATTTGGATGGTTGGAAGACCATACAACTTCCTTTTTTAAGTTTGACAACAAATTTGCAAAAATTTCTCGTTAGCAACTTTTTTGCATTTTGCAACTTTCTTGCACCTTTGCACTTTTTTTACACACCTTCAATTCAAATGTGTCCTAATGACTCAAATCTACCTAAAACATCCTAAAAATAGTAAAATACTCAAGAATTCATAAATAATTACTCCTTGGTTACAAATGGTCACTTGGCTTATAACCACACTAATGTGCCATTGTACCTTACAATTGAGTCTTCATTAAAAATAAGGACCAACTTCATTCCTAACAACTCTAAAATACTAAACACCTTGAATTCATGCCTAAGAGCCTTAGGTGTCCTTCACCACTTTGGATAGAGTATTTGAGTGTTTTCTATTAGATAAGGGATATAATGGTCACTCAAATTAAAAACAATGGACCAAGGAATAGTGAAATCATATTTTATAACTATGCTTTGTACTTCAACTTCTATTATGAAACAAAAGTGAAGAGAAACTTAGATCATGTCAAATGTCACCACCTTTCAATTAAGATTTTAGACTTTTGTGAATGGACAAATGCTTTATACCATGAGATTCATGATCTTTATCTTGCAAGATGCATTTTTAAAATTATCATTGAGCCAACAGTAAATGTCAAGAAATACACTCTCTATGATGAGCTTAGTCTAAAGTTTCTAAAATTTCATAAAGTAGAATCTAAAATTAATTATCACAAGGGTCCACTCAAAGAATGGTTTCTCACTACTCTTGACTTTTATTGCATCCTCATATTTATAGTGCACCAAGTCATTCTATCTTCTAGGTTGTTGCTTGCACATTATAGGGAACCTAAATTATCTGGTGTGAAGTGTACTCTATCAATTATGTTGGAAATACAATAGGGAAAGTAAACTCTGAGAGGGGTGGGTTGAATTAGTCCTTCAAAACTTTATCTATTAAAACATTTACCACACATCCATCTCACAATTTACATGTAAATTAAAATGCCAAACTAAGCATATTCATCCATAGCATGAAAAAAAATAAGCATTCAACACATGTGACACAAGATATTTGGTTACCCAGAAACCCTCCAATGAGAAGGTAAAACTAGGGTGGGGATGACACCCAAAAATCTTCACTACTACATCTAATGAAGGTAAAGTATATCTAATGAAGGTTACAGTGTTTGATCATAAACTATGATCTACTCAGTAAAAGGTTTTCCCTATTTAAGGCTTACAAAGATTGTTAGATCTTACCCTATTAAAGGATTTCAACACCCTATTAGAAATGTGTTTGGTGAAAGGACTTCAACTTAAAATGAAGTAAACACATTATTAAAGGATTTACAAAATCCTTCTAGGACTACTTGGTTAAGAGATTTTACTGATTCACCTATTAGAATGTTTCAACCTTGATCAATTAGCACCTATCTGGTAGATATCAGATCACCTATTTTCTGATGTGTACTTGATCCTCTCTAATCAAATGTATCACTTTTATCCTATCTACTTTCCTCTATTCTCTCTAATTAATTCTAAAATGCATTCCTTTGTCACAACTCCTTAGTTACCACGAATGTTGTGTCTGTGTATGCAAACTTCTCTCTTCACTCCCTAAACTCTTTAGGGTTTATCCTCCTTAAGAAGACCTAGGTGACCTAAAGTTAGGTAGAAATAAATGATTTTGGTTCACCCATTTTTCCACTTAATTCATCCCTCAATCTAATTAGTTGCATGTACTACATATGGATTCTCAATATAGATTTGTTCTTATCATCTAGAATCACAAAACAATCCTTAAGTCAACCCAAAAATGGTTTACGTAGGAGTTTGTGCCATTACTAAAAACTATCCAAAATTGTTTACTCGAGACTTGAAGCCTCTGATGCTCAGCATCCACTATATGTTTAATGGTATAATATAGTCTCTGAATGGCTCAACATCCACTATTCACTTGATATCTGAATCACTCAACATATACTAGTGTGCTCATCACTGGAGTGACTTGGCACTAACTATCTACTTCACACGCACACACACACACACACACACACACACACACACACACACACACACACACACACACATATATATATATCTTTCTTGGAATGCATTATCTAACAACTTAGTCTCAGCATATACTATTTACTGGCCATGCACTAAGTACTATTAAGTAATGGTTTTAAGTGTGTTGTCACTCATATGTCAAAACCAAAATGAGATAGGCAATTTACCCCTTTGACATGAATGGGAAAAACACTTTGTCATGAATATTTATAACCTTAGCTTGAGAATAACTCAAATAATCTATATTCTTTGCTTGACTTACATACAAAATTTCAAAACTTCAAAATTTTGCAAAACTGATGACTTATTAGTCATACCTCAAAACTTCATAACTCCCCTTGAGTTGATTGTTCTATGTTGAATTTGAATCTGATACACTCTTGTTGAGTAAATTTACTTCAATTGTTGGCTTTCTTTGTTTGTGCATTTACTTCCCCTTTGTATAATCCACCTTTTCTATTTCAATTCCCTTTTTCCTTTTTACTCAATATCCGCCATTTTTTTACACTTATGCCATGGGTGGTACAAAAATAGTGTATTTTTCCAAAAATGTTTCATGGACCTCCATTATAATCTTGAGTGTTGCATACCAATTGTTGCATGCTACCTCTAGAGAATGAATTTGAACATCCATCTCAGTAGCAAGGTCTACTAGGCCCTCATGAGTAGAAAGATGAGAATCTTTCTTCATCATTATTTCTAGAAATGCTAGTTCCTTGTGCAACACCTCCATATGTGGGGTCAACATGGCTTGAATATTTATCAAGGTAGCCCTAGTATTTGTATCTTGTGCTTGTAATGCAACTGCTTGATCTTGAGTAGATAAGAGTCTTTTAAAATGAGTTTAACTATGACAAGGAGACAACTAAAGAATATTACCTATTGTCTTTAAATCTCCCTGCAGTTGGTCAATAGCCCTCTATGCTTCTTGTGTAAATAAATTCACATCACAAAGCTTTATGTATAGAGAGAATATATTCTCTAAAACATTCTTTACATCTTCCATCTTGCTTTCTAAGTCAACCTATCTTAGTGCAATGGTACTAGAAATCTTTTCACAAACCTTTGTTCAAAATCTCTTCTAAGACATTTCTAAAAGTTTAGTATTTGTGTCTAGGTATGCATCACTAATTTTGTCAACTATATTCACCAATTTCTTGATAATAGATATTTCTTCATTAGGTGTTGGGAGGTTGAGTGCATCAAGAAATATTTCTTTTATGTTACATAGCACTTTTCTTTGCTTGTGCTCCCTTCTAAGTAACTCTTGGTTCTTCTTCCTTGCTAGAGCTTCTTACAATATGCTTAGTTACTCTATGGTGATTATTTCTAGATCAAACTTTGGAAGTTCAATCACCTCATCTAATTTTATATCTCCATAATATTTTCCTTCTCCAACCTTAGATGTATTAGGACTAGGCCTTAATGATTGCAATGGTGTAGCATCTACAATCAGCCTATGAAGAGTTTAACTAGAAATAGGAGATGCAGAGATTAGTAGAGTAACCAATATCTGAATTGCTATCTATTCCTCTAGTTTTGTAGTCAAAACTAACTCTTTAGTCGTATCCTTCTCCTTTTATTCTTTCTTCTTCACCTTTTATCTATGAGTTAGGTGTAGGACTACCTTCCTGACTTATATGGACTTGTGTCCCATCCTACTCAACTATCAATACTGCACTAAAGCATTTGGCATAATGTGTTGATATTTGATGTCATTGTCTCCTTTCTTTGATATATCACAATGGGCATTGAAACATGAGTGTCAGTGCTAACACCTAGTAGTGCTTATGGACCTCTTGTCTCTAGAGATGTAAGGGGTACACTAGATGTGTCAATTGTCTTCACCCCTACTGGTACCTTGGAAAAAAAAATTGTACTAATTAATATAGGATTAGTGCATAGTTTAGTAGCTAAATTGGAATACTATAGTATCCTTTTCAAATCTTTCTTTTTCAAAAGAGTATTGTTCTGTACTGTGTTATCAAAATATCCTTTATCTTGATACTTTTTGGTTGACTTCCTTGGTCGACATGAGGGGAATTGGTAGTCAGCATATGTACCTCAGGTACATTCTAATCTTGTTGTTTCTCTTCTTTTGTTGTAGCCTCTATAGTTTCTTCCTTCTTTATGCCTCTCTCATGTCCATGTTTGACAGATCCATCCTTGGTAATCTCTACTACTTCTTGTTCATCTTTGTCCTCACCTACCTCCTTGGGTGTTTGTTCAATTACCTTTTCTATTTGAAACCCATAGATATGTTTCCATATTTGGGTGCTCTGTTTGACAACTTCGTCAATATTATTCTTTAAAATTTTAAAGACTCCATATTTGGGAGAAAATATCCCCTTGTATTTTTTTATGGCCTTAGTCATAGATGACTTGTCCAATTTTAGCATTACTCTAGCTAGAGTAATCTCCCTTATATTTCTTTCAGTAGTTAAACTATATTGCCATCTTTGCTCAACTCTGTCATATAGACTTTTGTGTAAATAGTTGGAAAAATCAATAGGAGGCCATCATCTTATATACAGATTCATCAACCTTATTTACTTCTACCTTTCCAAGTTTATCAAACTCAACATGTGTGAAGCCTAATAAATCAATATTATTCTTGATATTATCACACAAGTTATCTAAATTAGAAGAAGGATTGTGGCTTACCACTTGGAATTGACTATTGTCATCTAATTCAATCTTCTCCTCATATGATTCATTTGGAGCCATATACTTCCTCCTCTTTGTTTGATCTTGCTAACCCTACTCTACAGTAGCAATATTTCTTTTTCCTTTGGGTTTGTTAGCTTCCTATGTCTTCTTTGTAGTTGCACTTTTGCTAGCCCTAGTAATAGGTATTGTTGGCTTCTATTGTGTTGGCTTTTAAACCTTCTTTGGTTTTCTCACTGCAGGCTCCTTGGATTTCCTCTTCTTCTTCCCTATAGGCTTAGATTCTTTATTGGCTTCTTATTCGTCAGTACCTTCATCATGTTCTACCTCTTATTCTTCTTGGTCCTCCCCTTGACCTTTTGTTAGTGCAAGAGGGGCTTGGGCAGGTTGTTCTTCTTCATCATTGTCATCATCTTCTTCCTCCTCTGCCACTTGTCCCCCTTCACCAAATCTCTCTTTAAGCTACTTCACAATTTTATTTTTCTTTCTCACCACAAAATTTGTCTTCAAATCTATTATGATTCTTGATTTGGCTTCCTCATAATTTCCAAATGAGGTTGCACTTGTGCCTACTTCCATTGCTAATAGTGTTGTGATGGATTTTGATGCCTCATCCACATTTATTTTATAGAGAAATGGCTTGAGCCATCTAACCCTAGGAATAATTTCTTGTACATATGTATGATCAACATCAACTAGAAATCAAGCATCATCATAATACTTCTCTACTAGTGATACTGGTATCCTCAATATCTACTTCATAGACTTCTTAAAGTCTTAAAAATAGCTTGTCATAAGTGCCTCAAAGTTGTCCCCAAGTTTCTCTATGAACTCTCCAATCTAAACTACAATAGACTTGTTGGTCTTCCAAGAAACTTTGTCAAATAAAGAAAATGTATTCTACACATAAAAGAATATGCAAACTAATAATGAACATGGCTTTCATTGTGCACTCTTTGTCTTTTTTATTTCTCCCAATTTTTTTGATAAATGTTGGAGTTGTAACTCAGCAAGGTCATAAGAGTGATTCTCCTTCACTATCTTGTAGCCTATATACATAGCCATACAAGACACATTGTTCAATTTGTTGGTTTGAAAGAACTTGTGAGCAATTTTTCTCACTACTAATGCAATTAGGGAACTTGAAATTGTGTACATTGTCATCCCTCTTTTGTTCCATGCAACCCCTATATTCTTTTCAATTACTTCCTTTACATCACTTCACATGGTCTTAGGTCTATCTAGGGTAGGATACCCTAGTACTCATTGAATGATCCTTTTTGTGATCTTGGTAGGGCCATTTTCTAACCATATAGAGTGATCATCCATCTGCTCAATACTATCTTAATCCATTCTATTTTGAATACATTTGGAAAATCTAGGGCGTGGGTTAACCCTTTTCTCTCTACAATTTTATTTTCCTCCTTCAACACTCCATCTACACATAGTTTTCCATACAATTATCTAATTTCCATGTTTCGAATACTACTAACCTTACAAGTGTAACAATATCTTACATCTTGTATAATCAAAATTTGTGGTAGTATCATCGATAGCACACCAGTTGGATCTCCCTTGTATGTGATCTTAGGAATAGCTCAAAAGGGTGGTTGTTCAATCTCTTTGCTTATTAATTGAATGTTCAAAACATCTTTTCCTTCCTTCCTAATAGTAGTAGAAGAACTAGAAACCATATCAAATAAATAGAGTTTGTGATTATTCAAACAACATAACTTGACACATGATAAATACCTTATGAATCTGATGATTCATGACAAATAGTAGCTATATCCAGTTTAAAAATACTAGAATCCTTCACCTCAGTTCATCTTATGCTCTTTGTGCTCTCTTCAATCTTGAATCAATCCAAATGAGTCAAAAATTGACCATATAACCCTTAAAACTCGACAATAAATTCTTAGTGCTTACACAGCTATAAGCTCAGCTATCATAAAAAATTCAACTCACTTGGTTTACATATAATTTCTTCTACGCTCACCAACCACAGCAAGCTCAACCAATACTACCATCTTTAATAACTCAATATCAACTAAAATTTCATTTTCACTTGGCAACAACATGAAAACTAACAAAACTTATAGATTTCTTCCAAGTTCTAACCAATACATTGAATCTTAATTTATGCATATATAATCTTTTCAGAATTTAGATTCTTGGAACTGATGTGAAATATATCAATGAAATATCAATCCCACATACCTTTTGATTTCCTAGTTGGGGGTGATGTGATCACTTGATCCATCAGATGAGGTGACCTCATCTGAACTTGATGTGTTGTAATCTTCCTTTTTCTTCCATATCTTGTTCATCTACATTTTTACTTTCTTGAAATCAATCTTCTCTTTTCCTTTGTTGAATTCATTACTACATGTGTTTGACCTTGTTGGATAGTTTCTACTAATGTGACCAGTCTTAAAATAACTAAAACATGTAGTTTGACTCAACCATCTACTGTAATTACTTTTGAAATGTGTTATAATTCAATTCTTAGAAACATGCCCATTCTCTTGACAATAGTGACAACTATACCTTGTATTGTAATCCCAATTGTAGGGTTTTCCATTATTTTGTCCCTCTATCTACTTCTTCGATGTCCACTTGGTATTGGATCTACATTCATATGCTTTATGTCCATACTTCTAACAATTGTGGCAATATCCTTCAAATCTTTGTGTACTTGAAGTCTTGGTCCTACATTCATGTTCCTAGTGTCTGATGCAGGAGCATCTAGAGGTGTAAGGGCAATCTTGTGTCAACCAAAAAAATGTACTTAGAATTAGTTTCTATTTCATGTGTTTTCATTTCTGGATACCCATTTGTGTCAAATAAAATTTCCAACTCTCACAGTTCCACTATTAGTATTCTGGGTTAGAGTTTTTAATCACCTTGGGATATGTGTAAATGCCAAAAAAATAGGAGTATGTAATTGAGCCATCATTTTGGTGAACTAGAAGGTGTAAATTGGTCAAATTATTGTAATTTTAATTTAGATCATTCCAAAAAAAGAATCAGGTCAAAAGACCCCATGGTTTGAAAGTTATCATAGTTTTTCGGTTTTTGCAGACATCCTAAGAATGCTTCAAAGTTAGGTTAGGGACATTAAATGACCTCAAACAGGGCTGAAAAATGGGGTATGAGAAAATTTTGTCCACAGGGCTATAGAGCGCTTCGAGAGCTTTCTGAAAATGTAAACAATTTGTCAATCGGAGCTACGGTTCAAAAGTTATGCCTCTCGAAAGTTCAGTTACCATTTCTGGATTCTTCTAATTTTGTGCCGACTTCTAATGTGACTTCTAGAGCCTTCTATTTGGCTAGTGGATACCTACTAGCACTTTCTAGAATTTATTCCTAATCCCTAACCCTCCAGGGTCTATTTAAGAACATTTTTGGCATTGTAAAAGGCAGTTCGAAGTGGAGTTTGAGAGGAGGTACTTAAAGGAGAAATTATCTCTAGATTTATGCTACTGTAAGCCCATAGGGCATGTTTTGAAGTCTATTTTCTCTATACTGAATGTATTATCTTATTTACAAAGTTAATAAAATTTCCCTTTCTTGTTGTGTCCATTCTGTGCTTGGCTTATGTCCCCATCAAGTGGTATCAGAGCTGGTTTTCCTGAGTGTGTAGACAAAGCACCGACTGTAAGCTAGTTTGCACCAGGACTGTGTGGTTGTGAGTTTGAATTAAGAAGATGCCTCCATGAAGAGAGTGTGGTGGAAGGGTTGGAGCTATTAATCCTGAGGAAGTTAGAGCCCTCCAAAGGTAGGTACAAGCATTGTAGGAGGAGCTTCGTAGAGGAACAAATGTTACTGTAGGTGACGAAAGTGAGGATGACAATGAAGAAGAAGAAATTGGACCAGAAGGGGAATCTGAGGGAGAAGTTCTGAATCAGGTAGAGGAAAGGCTTTTTATGGTCATTACTAAGTTTGGGAAAAGACGTACAATTGATGTGGGCGTATTTTCAGGAAATTTGAAACCATATGAGTTGATCGATTGGATCAATGAACTGGAAGAATACTTTGAGTATGAGGATATGAGGGATCTAGATAGGGTTCAGTTTTCAAAGGCCAAACTGAAAGGCCATGCCAAAATCGAGTGGCAAGAGGTTCAATTGGAAAGAAACAGAAGAGGAAAGGAGAAGATCACAAGGTGGGATCGCATGGTGGACAAACTAAAGAAGTAGTTCATTCCTGTTGATTATGAGCTTGATTTGTTCAAGAAGATGCATGGGTTATAGCAAGTAGGAAAATCAATCCAAGAATATATAGAGGAGTTTTACCAAATTTTGATTAGAGCAAGGCATGTAGAAGAAAATAAGGAGAAGGTTGCTCATTATATCAGTGGGTTACGACCTAGCATCCAGGAGGAATTAAGTCTGGTAAGAATGACCAGCATTGAAGAGGCATACCAGTTTGCCCTACGAGTTGAAGAGAAGCTAAATAAGAGGTTTGAAGGGACATAAATAGGGAGTGATCAAGGAGGAAGGGGTAGTGGTAGGTCATCTGAAGGCTGAAATGAAACCCAAAAGAAAAATGAAGATGCAGGTACTAGCAAGAACCAGAGAAACGAGGGTTTCAACCACTCCTGTGATCAAGACTTTGGAAATCAGAGAGGAAGAGGTAGAGGACATGGACAAGGAAGAGGAGGCTTCTATGGTACCTATTTCCATTGTAATGAAGAAGGTCATTGTGCCTTTGAATGCCCTAAACAACAAGGAAGGATAGATAGGAGAGCTGAGGGTCCAACTAGGGTTGCTCATGTGGATGAGGATGCACAATCATCACATTCAGAGGATCCAGATAGAGGAGAGACTTTAGTAAATTAAAGGGTCCTACTAAATGGTGAGATTGAACTAGGACAAAGGAGGAGTTTATTTTGTACCAGGTGGAAGTATGAGGATAAATGTTGTGATGTGATCATTGATGGTGGTAGCACTGATAACTTGGTATCAGAGGAGATGGTCTCTAAGTTGAAGCTCGAGAGCGAGAAACACCCCCAGCCCTATCGGATTGCTTGGGTGAAGGATGATCATAAGGTCCTAGTAAGTGAACAATGTTTAGTGAAATTCAAAATTGGGAATTACCATGATGAAGATCTCTGTGATATTATTCCAATGGATGTTTTCCATCTATTGTTGGGAAGACCGTGGCAGTTTGATAGGCATGCAATACATGATGGTCATGCAAACACATACTCTCTAACAAAGGATGGAGTTTGCCACAAACTAAAGCCCATGAAAAAGGAAGGTGAAAAGGTATGTAGCAGTGCTAGGATTTTTATTGTTGATGGAAGGAAGTTTTTAGATGGCATAAAACATCAGTGTATGTGCTATGGTTTGATCCCTAGGAAAGATAAAGAAGATAGTAGTGAAATACCACTTGAAGTTTCAGATTTACTAGGTGAGTTTGGAGATATCATCTCTGATAATGTTCCAAAAGGATTGCCACCGGTAAGGAAAATCAGTCATCAGATAGATTTAAACCCAGGAGCTAGTTTGCCTAACAAGATTGCTCACAGGATGACTCCTATTGAAACTTAGGAGCTAAATAGACAGGTTCAGGAGCTATTGAGGAAGGGCTTGATTCGGGAGAGCCTGAGTCCATGTGCAATACCTACAGTACTAGCACCAAAGAAGGATGGAGAGTGGAGGATGTGTACAGAATCTCTAGCTATAAATAGGATAACCATCAAGTTTCAGTTTCCTTTGCCAAGAATGGATGATCTTATGGACTGCTTGAGTGGAGCTCAGTATTTCACAAAGATAGATCTCAATAGTGGCTATCATCAGATATAGATACAAGAAGGAGATGAGTGGAAAATAGCCTTCAAGACCAAGGAGGTTCTTTATGAGTGGTTGGTCATGCCCTTTGGATTGATGAACGCCCCAAGCACCTTCATGCGACTTATGAATGAGCTACTTAAGAAGTTCTTGGGAAAATTTGTTATTGTCTGTTTGGATGATATTTTAATTTTTAGCAAGACTTTGGAAGAAAATTTATTGCATATTCATAGTGTCCTTGAAAAGTTAAGGGAAGAGAATCTGTTAATTAATCTGAAGAAGTGTATCTTTGCAAAGAGGGAGTTAGTCTACTTGTGGTTTGTTATATCACCTGAAGGTCTCAAAATGGATCCAGAGAAGGTAAAAGCCATCTTGGAATGGCCTACTTCAAGGTCTGCTACTGAGGTAAGATCATTTCATGGTCTGGTTAGTTTTTATAGGAAGTTCATTAAGAATTTTAGTGGCATATGTGCACCCCTGACTGATACTATAAGAGGGGATAGAAAAGAGTTCAAATAGACTGCGGCAGCTGCGAGAAGTTTTGAATTGTTGAAGAAGAAGGTGACAGAACAACCTATGTTGGCACTTCCAAATTTTAGAAAGGTGTTCCAGGTGGATTGGAATTCTAGTGGCAGTGCTATTGGGGCTATATTAATCCAAGAAGGTAAGCCTATTGCATATTTTAGTGAAAAATTGAATGATGCGAAAAAGAAGTATTCTGTTTATGATCAAGAGTTCTATGCAATAGTTCAAGCCTTAAAGAAATGGAGGCATTATTTATTTCCAAAGGAATTTGTATTGTATACTAATCATTAGGCATTACAGTACCTAAATAGCCAAGGTAAATTGAATCAGAGGCATATGAAGTGGGTAGAGTTCTTGCAGAGCTATACATTTGTGTTGAAGCATAGAAGTGGAAAATCTAACAAGGTTGCAGATGCACTAAGTAGGAGATAGTTGTTGCTTACAGTAATGCAGGTTGAAGTAGTTGGGTTTGATGAACCCAAGAATCTATACCCTGAGGATCCTAATTTTGTTGAAGCATGGAAAGCTTGTAAAGAGTCTGTTGTTGTCGACAGAACTAAGTGGTTAGACTATCTGATTCAGGATGGTATGTTATTCAAGGGTAGTCAATTATGCATTCCAAGGAGTTCCATGAGGGAAAATCTAATTAAGGAGAAACATAGTGGAGGGATCGCAGGAAATTTTGGTCAAGATAAGACCATTGCCATTCTCAAAGATCAATTATTTTTGGCCTCAAATATCACAAGATGTGAAGAAGTTTGTACAAAGTTGTCGGATTTGTCAAGTTGCCAAGGGATTTAGTCACAATACTGGACTATATCAGCCATTGCCTATTCCATCAAAGCCATGGGAGGACATAAGTATGGATTTTATTCTTGGACTGCCAAGGACACAAAGGGGTAATGACTTAGTATTTTTGGTGGTTGATAGGTTCTCCGAAATGGCACATTTCATTCCATGCCACAAAACTCATGATGCTATCCATATTGCAGACTTGTTTTTCAGAGAGGTGGTAAGACTACATGGCCTCCCAAGGAGTATAGTTTCTGACAGAGATACTAAATTTGTGGGGTATTTCTAGAGGACATTGTGGAAGAAGTTGAGAACAGACTTGAAATTCAGTTCCACACATCACCCGCAGACTAATGGCCAAACATAAGTGGTAAATAGAAGTCTGGGCAATTTGCTGAGATGTTTAGTTGGGGATAAGCCCAAGGGATGGGATTTGATTCTACCACAAGCGGAGTTTTCTTAAAATAACTCTGTAAATAGGAGTACTAGTAGATCACCATTCCAAATTGTATATGGAAGTAGCCCAAGGACTGCACCAGAATTGAGGAAGATAGAGCAAGGGGAGAGGACAAGTGCTGAAGCTGAAGAATTTGCTGAACATATCAAGCATCTACATGAGGAGGTTCAAGCACACATTACCAATATGAATCAAGATTATAAATCTAGGGCTGATCAAAGGAGAAGATATAAGGAATTCCAAGTAGGGGATTTAGTCATGGCACACTTAAGAAAAGAAAGATTTCCAACTGGTACTTACAACAAACTGAAAATGAAAAAATTTGGCCCTTGCAAAATTTTGAAGAAACATGACTCAGTTAATGCATATGAAGTAGAGTTGCTAGATGGAATTCACTTTTCTGCTATTTTCAACATTGCAGACTTAACAGAGTATCATGATGATGGTACAGATGAGGAGCTGATGTTAGAGCCATGTGCAATTCTTGCTTCTAAGAAGGAGGAGATAGAAGACATTCTAGATCATCGTGTGGGTAGGAGTACCAGAAATAGGCAGTATGAAGAGTATTTGGTCAAGTGGAAAGGATGGCCAATATAGGACTCAAATTGGATTTCAGTAGCTGAGGTTTCCCATTTGGGATTGGGTGTCTGATGTAGGAGCATCCAAAGGTGTAAGGGCAATCCTATGTTAAGCAAAAAAATTTACTTAGATTTAGTTTCAATTTCATGTGTTTTCATTTTTGGATACCCATTTGGGTCAAATAAAAGTTTCAACTCTCACGATTCCACTATTAGTGTTCTGGGTTAGAGTTTTTAATCACCTTGGGATACGTGTAAATGCCAAAAAAAATAGGAGTATGTAATTGAGGCATCATTTAGTTAAACTAGAAGGTGTAAATTGGTCAGATGATTGTAATTGTAATTTAGAGCATTCTAGAAAAAGAATCAAGTCAAAAGGCCCCACGGTTTGAGAGTTATCGCAATTTTTTGATTTTTGCAAACATCCTAAGAATGCTTCAAAGTCAGGTTAGGGGCATTAAATGACCTCAAACAGGGCCAAAAAATGTGGGATGAGTAGATCTCATCCATAGGGCTATAGAGCAGTTCGAAAGCTTTTCGAAAATGTAAATAGGTCGTCAATCAGAGCTACGGTTCAAAAGTTATGCCTCTCGAAAGTTCAGTTACCATTTCTGGATTCTTCTAATTTTGTGCTGACTTCTAATGTGACTTCTAGAGCCTTCTATTTGGTCAGTTGATACTTACTAGCACTTTCTAGAATGTATTCCTAATCCTTAACCCTCTAGGGTCTATTTAAGAATATTTATGGCATTGTAAAAGGCAGTTTGGAGTGGAGTTTGAGGGGAGGTACTGAAAGGAGAAATTATCTCCAAATTTATGCTATTGTAAGCCCATAAGGCATGTTTTGAAGCCTATTTTCTCTGTACTGAATGTATTAGCTTATTTACAAAGTTAATAAAATTTCCTTTTCTTGTTGTGTCCATTATGTGCTTGGGTTGTGTCGCCATCAGTGTCCTTGCTTGTTGCACTTATGATAGTAACCCATGAGTTTTTGCATAGGGTTCTAATTTGTATTGTTTCTCCTACAAATATTTGTTGTATGACCTAACTTTCCACAATTATGAAAATTGAGTTTTTAGTTCTTATCTTTGTTGCATTTTTGTTTACCACATTTAGATGATTCTCCTTCCTTAGTATTGGTGTATCCCAATCCAGTAGTATCATTGTTGGATCTAGGAGATCTCATCAATTTCTCAAAGTACTTGATGGCTTAACTTGGTCTATTGAAACTTTCAACAAATTCTTTTTCTCTTCTTAGATTATTTCTCAGTTGTTCATTCTGTAATTTTAGGGTTGTGATCTCAATGTCCTTACCATTCAATTCATGATTGGGAATGATCACTTGATTCATTATTTCAAATGCATGTTAGAAATCCTTTGTACCTCTAATGTCTTTTCTTTAAGTCTTTTGGTAAATATCCTTTTTTTTATCTTCAATCATACTTTTTCTTCCTCAACTTTATTTTTATACTCAGTCAATTCACATAGCAATATCGATTAGACTTCTTGTTCTATTCTAAGATTTTAGATCTCTTTAGTTAGGGAACCATTCTTTTCCATTAGATCTGAAACTATTGCATCAAATTCACTTGAGTTTCCATCTAAAAATAATTTAGTAGTGTCTTCCTCTTGGTAATGTGTGTCATTCTCCACAATAGCTATCTCTCCTTCTCTTTAATGAGTGCTTTAGATCATCTCTTGCTTCATTCAGTTGATGTAGGGAAAGTTGGATTTCAATCTTCTAATTCTCAATGACTTCTCCTAAATTTGGACTTCAATCTTCAAGATCTTTCCTCAAAGGTGCAAAGAATTCCTTTCAAAAGAACAAGGCTCTGATACCAATCATTGGAAATACAATAGGGAAAATAAACTCTAAGAGGGGAGGATGAATCAGCCCTTTAAAACTTTATCCATTAAAAAATTCACTACACATCCATCTCACTATTTGCATGTAAATCGAAATACCAAACTAAGCATATTCATCCATAGCATGAAAGAAAATAAGCATTCAACACATATGACACAAGATATTTCAATAAGTAGGAGATAATTTCCACAACAAGTCAAATTGTGAGATTGCTATCAGTATTTAACTGTGTAATTTTGAGTCAAACTCATTGACCTATGTTTCATGAGTAGTGATTCAACATGAATCCATCTCTCATGACAATAAATGAAACACTTAGCACTCATTGGATCTAGGTGATGCTCACAGTGGTGAAGCACCGAGACTTCCCAGGAGGTCACCTATCCAAGTACTACTCCAACCTGAGTGCACTTAACTATGGAATTTCCTCTGATGAATGGTTTGTAAGGCACAACACTTGGTGAAGGTTTTACAAATGGGTTTGCAAGCTTTGGGTTTAACCACGGAGAAAACTCTAATGAATGGTTCATAAGGCACAACACTTGGTGAATTTTTTGCAAATGGGGTTGCAAGCTTTGGGTTTAACCATGGAGGAAACTCCATAGTTAAGCGTGTCTTAGGCTGGAGTAGTACTAGGATCAGTGACCTCTAGGGAAGTCTCGGTGTTTCACCCCTATGAGCATCACCTAGATCCAATGAGTGCTAATTGTTCCATTTATTCTCATGAGAGGTGGATTCATGTTGAGTCACTACTCATGAAACATGGGTCAATGATTTTGACTCAAAATTACACAGTTAAATCTTGATAGCAATATCACAACAAGATATTTCATTCTCCAAAAACTCTCTAATGAGAAGATAAACCTAGGGTGTGGAATGACACCCACAAATATTCACTACTACAGTTGTAAAGTGTATTCAATGAAGGTTGCAATGTTTGATCATAAACTATGATCTACCCTGTGAAAGGTCTTCCATGTTAAAGGCTTACAAAGATTGTTAGACCTTACGCTATTAAAGGATTTCAACACCCTGTTAGAAGTATGCCTAGTTAAATGACTTCAACTTACAATGAAGTAAGCACCCTATTAAAGCATTTAAAAAATCCTGCAAGGACTACTCGATTAAGAGATTTTACTATTTCATTTGTTAAAATGTTTTAGCCTTGATCCTTTGGTTAGCACCTCTCTATTAGATATTAGGTCATCTATTTTCAAATGTCTACTTGATCCTCTCTGATTAGATATATAACTTTTTTCCTCTCTACTTTCCTATGTTCTCTCTAACTAATTATGCAATTCAATCCTTTGTCACAACTCTTTAGTTGCCATGAATACTATGTCTACATATGCAAACTTCTCTCTTTTCTCCTTAAACTCTTCAGGGTCTATCCTCCTTAAGAAGACCTAGGTGACCTAAGGTTAGGTAGGAATCAATGATTGTAATTCACTTATTTTGCCACTTAACTCATCCCCCAATCTGATTGGTTTCATGTACTACATATGGATTCTCAATATAGATTCATTCTTATCATCTAGAATTGAAAAACAATCCTTAAGTGAGCCCAAAAATGGTTTGCATAGGATTTTTTGCCATTACAAACAACTATGTCCAAAAAAATTTACTCGACACTTGAAGCCACTAATGTTGGGCATCCACTATATCTTCAATGTTGTAACACTGCCTCTAAATGACTCGGCATCCACTGTTCACTTGGCATCTGAAACACATAGCATATACTAGCTTTCTCGTCATTGGAGTGACTCGGTACTAACTGTCTGCTCGACACATACTATATATCTTACCTAACATGCATTATCTGGCAACTTATGCTCAACATACACTACTTACTTGACATGCACTAAGTATTGTTAAGTAATGACTTTAAGTGTGTTGTCACTCATATGTCAAAACCAAAATGAGATCAAAAAATTAAAGTTTTAAAAATTATTCTTGGAAATGTAGAGTTATTACCAGTCCATCCATGGTTGAAAAATGAAAGTATTCTACATATTAATTGACAATGTATTGCCAAAAATTTTGAACAATAGTCTTTTTTATGGTGCCCAATATTGCAATAACCAATTACTATTACACTATTATTTTTTGTGATGAATTATGTCCAAATTTGTTTGAGTAATTACCAAGTATGAAATTTTTAGATGATATTTTCAAATTTCCTTTACTATTGCTTCAATTTGTATTAACTATTTGACAATAGAATGTATTTACTTACTATAACCTTCAATAATTGTCTAAGTAATTTTAAAATTTCCTTTCAAACTAAATTATTTTTTTTTATCTTTAAGGCATAGTTTTAATTACTTGTAATATTTATCCAAATTTAGTTTCATTTATTGTTTTTAATAATGACTTTAATTTTTACTTGTTCAACAATTTTTTTATATGAATATTTTGATGATATTAATTACTATTTTTTAACATACAAATTACTTTAATTTATAATGAATCTATTATGCTAAACACATTTTTTAAGTGAATATATTATAATATATCATTTTAAAATAGATATTTAATAATCAAATTTTATAACTACTCCAAAAAATTAATAATACCTTTTATTTTGCATAGTGACTCCTACTAGCTTTTATATATATAATATAAACCAGTTTAATTAGAATCATTCACCATTTCCATTAATATAAAAAGTTAAGTGCAAACTTAATATAAACATAATAATTAAAATTAAAATTAAGTGTGAACCTAGTAAAAACATAATAACAAAAGAATATTTTTTTGATTGAGATCATTCATCATCTCAATTCAGATAACACCTAAAACTTCATTAATATTCCTTTTATTCATTTGTTACTTCATCAAAATGCATTGTACCCTACTAAATTTTTCCTTTGTTAGTCCTTGCCTATATATATGTAGGGAACTAATGTTTTCATTCGACCCATGTCTATTAATTTTTTTTATTTTTTGAATGTTACTTTCTAGAGTTTACAAATAATTTATTTTTAAAATCAATTTATGTACACTAATTTCTAAATTCTTATTGACTGAAACCATTTTTGTTAGGGGTAAAATGAATTTTTTGACACAAAAAATTTAGAAAACGCAAACTATGGAATGTTCTAGACTCTACAATTTTCCAATAGAATCCACCAAAAGCTCTTTCTCGTCAGGATAAATTTCAACCCTCCTCCTAGTCTTGTTACTAATTGGCTAAAAAATTAATGAGATGGGGTATTAGATACATGAGTTTGGAAGCTAGAAAAGAGTTCTCTACTTTGACGAGGTCTCATTGGCAGATTCTCTAGCACAAGCCATCTTAAACCAATATAAGGTTCAACCAAATGGTGCAGTCAAGATTTCATGGTAGAATACATGTCACATGGTATTGTCAAATTTCAATCCATAAGTACTACTTGGGCTCCTTACAATGAAAGAGGGGATACAACATTCAAGCCTACTAACCCATATCATGAACAATGCCCACCCAATGAATTTGAGAGGAAGATTGTACTTCCAACTAGGATTCTAGAGAATGTCAATCTTGAAGCCTACTATGTCAAGGTTAGTGTGGGTCTAGAGATAATGGTATGCACCTTATATTGCACACTAATTAAATATATTAAAACACCAATTAAAAATCTCTGAAACTTTTTGCAAAATCAACAACAACAGTAGACCATGAGATGTCCATTCATAGTTGTGGAAGAAATGCTACTCCTCTTCTACATGAAGAGCATATGTCTCCAATTTATTAATGGAGTCAAATTGAATAAGCTTTTTGTAGAACTAGATTTTTCATAGGGATCTGTTAAAATAGCTCCTTGTCACCAACTAAGTAATAGCGATAAGTTTAAAAAGGCCTCTACAAGAAGAGATTTTTCATTAGTATTTGGAAGAAATTCTTCTCCAATTACAAATGAAGAAGGTTTTCAAAAAATAGTCCTCTTGATCTTAAGAAGCCCATTGATATGGAAAATATACTTTGGCCATTAAAAAAACTTCTAAATAAATAATTTTGAAAAGTTTAAGAAGTCATCTAAAGAATGAGAAATGTTCTCCACTTACAAATGAAGCATGCCTCCAAACAAATAAGGTTGTTAAACTTAACAAGCTAATTGTTGAAAGATATTTTCTATTAGGTCATGGAAGACATGATTTAGCAAGCCATAAGAAGAATCTTCATTAGAGAAAACATTGGGACATTAGTAATAGTGATGCCTGTACATGAAATTTTTTCACAGAACCCCATGATGGCTTCTCTTCTATGCTAGACTCTTCTCCACAAATTCCTAATTTTGATAATGATAGAAGAAGAGCAATGACAAATAATCTTTAAGCCAATAGGATTTTCACTACTGACAAAAAGTTGTCCAACATCAAAAAATTGTCTTATACCAAGAAAAGATGAAGTCATAAATAATTACCATTCATTGAAAACAACATTTTACAACTTGTTCCTTGTGGCAAAATCATTTCAAAATAAAGGACACATGTCATGCATGTAAGTTCAATTTTGGAGATGTTCATTAAATCATGGAATTTAACACCATACTCCCTATTGACACTCACTAACATAAGAATATATTGTGGACTCACCCTTTCCTAATTTACATAGGTGGTATAAAAATTTCTGAAGACTTGTGAAAAGCACATAAACTCTGGAAGAAGTGGGGTTCAAAACACTATAGCAAGTATAATGTTGCTCTTAGCTGTATACGAGGATTAGTAATGCAAAGAACACTAAATATAAAATCAAAAAGTATTCACAAAACTAAATAAACATAACTTCAAGATAGACTAAGATGAGCTCTCAATTGAGAATATGAGCCATTAATGGGCTCTCTCAATAAGAAGCTCTCTTGTTGAGTAGCTTTGTCTAATTAGATAGGATGTATGCTCGATTCTCCAAAGGCTTAAATGGTGTTCTTGATAGATTTTGGCTTGGGTTAATGGATTTGATGTAAAATGGCTTCTCAAAAATGGCATTATGGCTTTACTTCATGATCAAAATGGCATTACTTTGTTACTATGGGTGATTGTGTTAAAATGGCTTGGGAGAGCATTCTTTAAATAGGAAAAGGCCTTGAGGGATCAAGGGCTAGGATGCAAGGATGGGAGAAATTTTATGGAAGGTTTAGATTGAATGAGAGGAGAGCACATGGATTGTGCTTCCTTACAGCCAATCAGGGAGTGACACATGTCACAGGGTCATTGGTTAGAGCAAGAGGGGTTGAGGGGTCAACAAAGGAGGCTCAAAGCTCATAAAGACCCTCATAATGACTTGTAAGAGCAATGAATGGGCTTGTAAGAGTCATTTATGGCTTTGTGGGCTTCATAAAGTTTTATGGTTGGGATATTTGTGAGAGAGTTGAGATATTTTGACTTGTGTTGGATTAAGAAAGTCTTAATCTTGACTTAGGAATGTGCAAATGATTAAGGCTTGGATTAGGCTTGAGTTAAGATTAGATTAGGTTTGTTAGAGATGGGCAAGTGGATGGAATTTAATGAGGGTGGGTGAAGGAGGAGATATTTGTTGGCTTTGGCTTGGGTTAGCAAGTCTTAACCCATGTTTAGGGAATGTGACAAGGTTATGGGGGGATTAGGATTAGGGTCAAAGATAAGGATTGACATCTTCTAGAAGAGTCTAGGCTTTGGATGAGGATGAAGACTTTCTAGAAGAGTCTAGGACTTCCTAGGATGAGGATAAATAAGGTTTTTAGGAAATAAATAAAGTTTTATTTATTTCAAGGGTTTGGGTTGAGGAGATATTTATTAAAATATTTTTAATAAACATGAGGATTAATATTTAATCTTAATTAAATATTTTGAGTTGGGATTAGGGGTAGGAAATGATGGGATTAGCCTTTAATCAAAATTAAAGAAGGATTAGAAGATTTTGGAAGACGTTAGTGGTCTTAAGGAAATTGGCCAAGTTTTGGGCAAAAAATAAAGTAATTATTTATTTTGGGATTTTTGGAAATAAACAAACAAACAAACAAAAGACTTGATCAAAACTATACACTTAGAGTGCCCCATTCGTAGCATACCATGATATGGAAGATCATGGAAACCTTGAGGAGGGAACAAAAAGATTGCTTGGAAAAGATACTTCAAGACCCAAAAGGGAAGATTCCAAATCAAAAGAAAGTGAAAATCCAAAAGAGAACTGTTTGCCAATGAGATGGGTAGGACAAGGTACTAACGGACCAAGATCAAACATGAGGAAAGCTATATCCTACAAGGATCTATCGGAGAGCACCTAAGCTGGTGGATTTGAATTAGTGATGCACTTGGCAAGCTGAACTAAGAAGGATAACACTTTGGTGACAGGAGATCTAGCTAAAGGATGCATTTTGCCCCTCTTTGACATAGTGTTGAAACAACACTATTTCAAAGAAGTTCAGATATAAACGACATGGAGATGAATTTATGGAGCAACACAGTTGCCCCAGTCTCGGGTAGAAGAGAGAGAATGGACTGCATGATGCCCCCTTAGAAGGCAATGGGGAGAGAAAATGAGGCTTGACAATTTCTTGAAAAAATACAAGAATCCAAGATGAACAAGGAGACTCAAATTGGCAAAGAGAAGGGGTTGAATTAGCTCAAACTCTCACTATGGGAGAATGATAAAGGAGAATCAGATGCACAAGAGGAAGCAAGCTTAAGACTTTAGGGAAGGTGAAGGATGAAGGAGCAGAGTGCTATAAAAAGGAATCCAGGATAGGGAGAAGGATGAGGGGATTATAAAACTGATGCAACAGAATTTCAAAGAGTCAGATTGGCAGAAGATGGGTTTTGGAGATCCCTAGGACTAGGATTGTGGATCCCGAAAGATGAGGCTTAGTGGATTGATTGGATTGGTGGATTCTTAAGACTAGGATTGTGGATCTCTAAAGCTAAAAGTGAAGATTGATTCAAAGAGATACTGATGCATAAGCTAGGGTAGGAGAGACAGATGCTGGATATGGATGGGGGATAATGGAGATGAAGGGAATCCATTGAAGCTTTTGGAGTAGGGGGAATACTTCAAAGAGAAGTACCACCATGTAGTTGAGCATTAGATTTTCTATAGGACTATTGGTTAATTTCCAAGGTTACCAAGAACATCAGGGTCATCTCACCAACCGTCCAGAGGACTGATGAATTGACTCGAAACAAACACAGAAGGATTGCCCCAGCATCACACATGAAACCTAGAGGAAATAGCATGGAACTGATACTGGGTAACCCACAAGCAAAAAAGAAACAAACGAAAGACTTGATCAAAACTGTATGCTCAGAGTGCCCCATTTGCAACATACCATGATATGGAAGATTGTGGCAACCTTGAGGAGGGAACAAAAAGATTGCTTGGAAAAGATACTGCAAGACCTAAAAGGGAAGATTCCAAATCAAAAGAAAGCAAACATCCAAAAGAGAACCGTTTGCTAATGAGATGGGTAGGATAAGGTACTAACAAACCAAGATTAGACATGAGGAAAGCTATATCCTACAAGGATCTATTGAAGAACACCTAAGTTGGTGGATTTGGATGAGTGATGTGTCTGGCAAGCTGAACTAAGAAGGATAACACTTTGATGATAGGATATTTAGCTAAAGGATGCATTGGAATAGCTAACTAAGATTTGTGTGATGTGTGCAAGATGCTGATCAAGGATGAACTAACACAAAAGCTGGATAGATACAATGGTACTAAGCTAAAGAGGATGTATAAGCTGATGGACCAAGATATGGTACAAATGTACAAGTTGTTTTGGACAAGATTGGATATACAAGCTATGATACAAGGTATGATACAAGTGTTGGATACAAGATTATTTACAAGCTGTATAGGAGCTCCGAATGATAAGATAGTGGGATGGTTCAAGTTGGTGCAAGATGCAGAAGCTAAGGATGAGGTGATAGTGGAAGATATGGATTTGGTAGGATGCATCCAATGATGATGATAGATGTGCGACCAAGGATGGGGACAATGCTAAGGTTGGTGGTAGATGAGCTAATAGATGGTGCTAGAGTGAATGGCTAATGACATGATGACATTGGATTTTCATGAGGATAGCCTAGATTGAGATACCAATGACAAGGGAGGATGGACAAGACAAGATCTCCAAGGAATATAGTGCCCCCAGTCAGAAGATGGCATGCAGAAGGAGGTCTTACAATGGAAAAGCTGAAGGCGCTAGGGAGATGGATGATGGTTGGGATGATGCGGTGAGGTTGTAGAAGATAAGTGGATAGTGATAGATAAAAGCTGGAGGATGAAAGATAGGTGGATAAATTGGAAGATGGAGCTGGATGGCAAGATGTGACCAAAAGCATGAGGATGCTAGGCTAATTTGGGGATGGCTAGATTATGCATGATGCTTGTTTGCCAAGTTTTCATCATGGTACTTGTCCGGCGCTTGAATTGCCAAGTTTTCACCAGTGGACGATTTATTTTTCTTTTTTCTTTTTTGACTTTTTGACTTGGGACTTAGCTGGAATGATTTTGGCTTTCTTCAACTATTTTTGGCTTTTTTGGGATTTTTCACTAGCTGTTGGAATGTTCAATTTTATTGCTAGCTATTGGTACACTAGATGTGTGGTTTATGCAATAGATCAGATTAGATGGGATTGACGGTAGGAGATGGAGGGATGAAAAGGATGGAAAGGAGCATGAGATGGGGATGCTTGCAAGATCAACATTGGCACATGTTGGGATGGGTGTGAAAAGAGCATATGCGGGATAGATGGTAGATGCAGGCTTGATGGAGGATTTATGGAAGCGCGCTTGGGGATATAGGCACCCAAGATGGAGTTAGGAGATGGGGGACATAAGTCACTGGATGGGGGATTAGCAATGGTGGATGTCATTATGCATTGGGTTTCAACTTTTTTCTTTGGGATCCACATGATTTTGGATTTTCTTTTCATAGGCTTTTGCATTGTTTTGCAATCTTTGATTGGATTTTTCCTTTTTGGAGTATGTCTTTTAGAATAGACATATGATTGCCTAGGATGTGGATTTTTAGCTTTATGCATTTTGAAGTTAGCATTCACATTGCGTAAGCTTTAGGAAGATGGTTAGGAGAAGCTTTGTGAGATGGAGAGGATATGGAAGAGCATGTAGTGGGAGGATGATGGATGATAGGTAGAGAGATGTGCCTTTGTTGATCCTGAATAGGAATGAAAGGAGTGGGATTTTTATGCTAGATGATAGGAGGATGGCTGATGGTAGATTTTGGTACATAAGGACCCAAAATGGATTTAGCAGATGAAGGGGGGATATGGTAGGTTGTTTTTGGTTGAAAAGATGGTGGAGGGGGGATGACATAAATTTCTTGAAGGAGTGATGGGAGGTTGGCATGGTGGGCCTGGAGATAGGCTTGGTTTGGCAATGGCGTGTACCAACACTTTCAGATGGTGAGCCTTTGGATACATATCTAAGACCATGAAATCTTGGATTCTTTTGTGCAATAATAGGCTTTCTGATTCCTTGCTCTTATGGTCCTAAAACTTGACGTTGATAATGCCATTGATTGAGCATTTGAACGAGCTGAGTAAACTTTTTGCTTGTAGAAAATGGTAGAAGTGCTTTATTAGATGTACTACAACAGGGAGATACTGTTCTTAATTATTCTGCTAAGATGGGGCCACCATGGATGAATGTAAGTGAACCAAGAGGGTATATTATAGATGGTGGAATAGCTTGGATAGGTGGTAAGATGGAAGCATGGAGCGGAGGAGATGGTAGGATAGGATCTTGATTTAGCTGATGGGATGAAAAGATATCTTGCAGTAGAGGAGGTATGGCTTGAGGTTTTGGAGATGGAGGGGATGGTGATTACACTATGGATGGAAGGCATGCTATGATGATATCTTCATTTATGCTTTGGGAGATGTCAACATGCTTTTGGGCAGGATCTTGATAGGATTGGATTGGAGTGGATGGTGCGATAGGAGGTGAAGGGATGGATTCTTCAAAGGCAGCGGATGCATAGATGAGAGATTCAGTAGTGGAGATGGGTGAGTAGAAGATGGATGCATAAGGGTCATTACAGGAGATTTGGGAAATGCTTGGAGGTGATGTGGATAGGATTTAGAGGGATTTGACAGGTGGTGGGATTTTGATGCTTGCAAGAAGTGGAAGGATTTTAAGCAATTTGATGGATGGTATGGGGATGATAGCTATGGGAGATGGAGGTGATATTATAGATGGGGAAGCTTCATCACTAACTACTTCACATGGTTGGATTAGATGACATGGCCTATCGACTGTTGGAGGCATCTTTTCTTGTATTTCCTCTAGGAGATTCCTGGGAGACTTGTGTGTCAGAGGTGGAGGTGGTGGATTGACAGGAATAGCTGGTGTGATGGGGGTGGGAGATTAGAAGCTTGGTTGATTGGGTGATGGAGGAGAAGCTAGGATATGAGATGCCATGACTAGATAGTTTGGAGGAATGCTTTGATTTTGGGGGATGGTTGGCAGAAGGCATCTAAGGCTCTCAAGATACCCGTCATAGTCAACAAAATTTTCATCATCATTGGAATAGGCTGCAGTAGGAGAAAGCACAATACGACCAAACTCATCATGATAGGGTTGGGATTTCATGTTTTGATGATGAGTTGGATGGGGATGGGGTCTTGCATATGGATGAACACGAAAGCTCATGGTTGGATTCGGATTAAGCACAAATTTTGGATTGGTTGATGAAAGATTTCCTAGGGAGAGTCAAAGCTGCATGACAGACCTAAGGAGGATTGGCTGGAGATTTTTGGCTTTCTTGTGGATGGAAGACTTCAAGGGTATGCTGTCAAAAAGTGAGAGTTTTGCTTTCCTATGTGCAGGATTGGTGGCTTTTGGTGTCAACTTGAGGATAGACAAATGATCCTATGGGCATGACATGAGATTGACCACTTGTGGATCTCAAACTTTAGCTTAAGGTGATGAGGGATGACAAGTGACAAGGCTAGATTACCCTAGACAAAGCTCTGTCAAAGGGATAACCTTGGGGAGATTGAAGGATTTGGTTACATTGATTGGATAGCAAACTCTGGCAGAGTAACAACAATTCCTTAAAGGCTTGGGTGATTTTGGATTGGGTTGCTAGCTGGCCAGGGGGATGATTTGGATGTACTTTGGATTTGGAATTGTTCTAAAGCAAAGAACTAGATAGATTCGGTTGCGGCGGGGGAACTTGGATGATTTTCTGATGAGGCAGTGACTACGCTAAGTATGCCTTGAGCTAGAAGATTTTTGCTTTTCTAGGATTTTGACCAAAGTTGGAAAAAAATCATTCAAAAGCTATGAACAAACAAGCAAACAAAATTTTGAAACAAGCACATCAAACACACCAACATCCTAGGAAGCTTTCTACAAGGATGAAATTTGGTTTAGCTAGCGAGTCCTCGATATACGCAAGGTACGTAAGGCCCAAATCCATAGATGAAACCTTCCTAAACTTCCTAAGGGAGTTCAAAACATTGTAGCAAGTATAATGTTGCTCTTAGTGACCATGAAAACTAAAGCCTCATCTCTCATGGTAGTGAAAGGCATAACAATAATTTTGTAGCTTCAATCTAGAGCTCTACAATTCAAATTCCAGTTCACACCTTTGGCTTCAGTTTTAATCATGATAGGGCATTGATGCATTATGTTTCTAAATGATCTAGCAACATGTTTTATTTTCCATTCAATTGGAAAGCCTTGCTCAGTGTAAGGTGTTGCTAGAAATGAGTTATATGTGATGAAATTACAAATAGGACGATACACTTCTGAGAGGGGGGATGAATCAAAAGTTCAAACTTTAACAACTAAAACTTTTACCATTTCATTAGATGCATATAATATCTGAACTGTAAATAACATGTAAAGTAAATGCATCCAAACATGTAAACACACACACATACTTTACACTTGATATGATTACATAGAAACCTTCCAAATGAAAAGGTAAAACTATGGTGGGAATGACACCCACAATTCTTCACTACTACAGCAATAAAGTGTCACTAATTATGGTTACAAAGTGTTGACCATGATACATGATCTACCCTATGAAAGGTTTTCCCTGTTAAAGGCTTACAAGGACTATTAAGTCCCACCTTGTTAGAGGATTTCAATAGCCTGTTAGAAGTGTTCCTCGCTAAAGGACTTTTAGAACATCCACCTGAATGTCATCGTATTAAAGGATTTACAATAGTCTATTAGAACTACTCCACTTAGGAGATTTAATTAAAATCACCTGTTAGGATGTTTTAGCATAGATCTTGTGATTAGCTCTAGTAGCCTTATTAAAGATCAAATCTGTACTATGTCCTTCTTGATCCTCTTTGATCTAATATTTCAATGTTGTATCCTCTATCCTTTTTTCTTCTCAAACTAATTCCGCAATTCACTCTCTACAACTTCTAAGATTCCATGAATGCTCTACTTTTCACATGCAAACTTCACTTATTCTTCTCTTTCAATTCCTTACGTGCTTGTTATGAAGTTTAGGGTTTTTTTCCTCCTTAAGAAGAATAGAATACTTAGGGTTAGGTATGAATCTATGATTGGGATTCATCCTTTTTACTACTTAATCCTTCCCTTTTTCTAATTGGTTGCATGTAATTTCATAGGGAATCCACATACAGATTTGTCTGTATCTTCAAAAGATCATATTCTATCATTAGTTTAGCTAAAAATGGTTTACATAGTTGTTTGTGCAATCACAAACAAATATGTCAAATCTGTTATTCTCAGCACTTGAGGTCACTAATGCTTGGCACATACTGTAATTTTGTTTCTAACTTGGCACCTAAATTGCTTAGCATCTACTATTTTCTTAGCACTTGAGTGACTTGACTCTAAGTGCAACTCAACATAGTCTATATTTATATATCATACTTGACATACATTACTAGTTTAGTATGAACTTAGTGAATGTCTTAAGTGTGTTGACACTCAATTGTCCAAACCAATCTGAGATCAACAATCTCCCCCTTTGACATGAGTTTCAAAAAGACTTAACTTTACATAATCAATCTAACCTTCTCGAGTATAATATATTCACAACTTGGATTATATATAAAACTTCAAAATTTTTTAATAGACTATACCCCTCAAAATTTATAACTCCCCTTGAGCTAATGTGTCTGTATTGTATCCAAAAATCTATTCTCCATTTTGAGTAATTTTGTCTCTTGTTGATAATCTTTGTCTTCGAATATGCTGATACTCTTTATCTAATATGCTTTATTTCTACTCTTCTATTTTCTCCCTTTGTGTTTTCTCCCCTTGTGTTTTACCTTATCTCCCCCTTGCTTATTTATCTCCCTCTTCTTTCTATCTCCCTCTTTGCACATTTATCTCCCCTTTTTTTTACACTTATGTCAAAGATTCTATACACTGATTGTGTATCTATCCAAGAAGCACTTGTGGACCTTCATGATTATTTTTAGAGTAGCATCCTAGTTGTCACATGCAACATCTAATGACTTTATTTGGATTGCTATCTCTACTGCAAGGTGAACTAGTCCATCAAATTTTGAAAGATTTGGATGTTTCTTCATCAAAGTCTCTACATATCCTAGTTCCTTGTGGAGTATCTCCATATGAGGGTTTAGGGAGGCTTGAATGCTAGTCAACTTGGCTCTTATATTAGCCTCTTTTTTTGTTAGCACAGCTAGTTGACTTTTTGTTTGAAGTAATGAATGGTAATGCTTTTCACTTTGAGCTAGGTTCTGAGATAGTTGCATACCTGATATTTTCAATTTTCTCTCTAGACTCAGAATTTTATGGCTTGTTTCTTGTGTGAAGAGTGTGGGAGATCACACAGTTTTGTGTGCAATGAGAATATGTTCTCAAGTACCTTCTTTACTATCTCAATTTTTGTAGCCAATTTTACTTATGCTAGTGCTATATCACCAAATATTTTCTCATTGACTTTCCCTTGAAATTTTCTTTCTAACCATTCCATCAATTTTACATTTGTATCTTCGTCTACATTATTCACCTATTCCACAATATCTGATAATTTTTCTAATATTGGCTTTGATTCTTCAGGTGTAGGCAAACTAAAAGCATCTAAGAAAATGTCTTTTATTTCTTGCAATGCTTGACTCTATTTATACTCCTTTCTCAGTATTTCCTAACTTTTCTTATTTTCCAAGGCTTGTTGCATTAAGCCTATTTGTTCCAAAGTAATGGTTGCATAATCATATTTAGGTATCACTATTTCTTCATCTAGAGTTACATCTCCATAGTGAATTACCTTTGCAACCTTGGATGAATTGGAGCTTGGTGCATTTACAGTGGTATAGCTTCAGTGCTCAACTCTTGAGGAACTTTTGTAGAAGAGCCAAATGTTGGTAGATTTACCAATACTTGTATGGCTTCTTGATCCTTTTCCTTTGGTATATCCTTTTCCTTAGATCTTCCTTGATCAATCACTATTATCTAACTTTCACATTGTGTCCATGCATTAAGATGAACATTGGCTATTTCTTCTCCTTTTTCCTCTGTTGCAATCTATTTTTCTTCAACTCTAACAGTAGTGCCATCCTTTGTAGATGTTCCTTCAGATGTTTGCACCAAAGGTTGAGCACTAGCAGCTGAAGGGATAGCAAAAGGTGGTTCATTTGTGTTCACCTTATCCCTTGTAATGTTAGCTACTACCTTCTAAAGTTCATCAACACTGACCAAAATTGGATTATCACACAATCTAGCTTGCAGTGTGGATTGGTCAAGGATCTTCTTCAGGTCTTTTGCAGTTAAGGGGTTGATGTTTTGAGATGAGCTATCAAGAAAACCCTTCCCAATTACAATTTCTTTAGGCATGCTTGTGTCATGTGGAGGGCTCATGCTTGCCATTTGTGTGTCTTGTACACTCTATTTGTCCTGCTACTCTTGAGTTGTAGCCATCTCATTTATCTTTTTTTGTGTCTCCTCCATAGTAGTATCATCTTTTCCTCTTACTGTTTCATCTTCCTTGTCTTCCTCTTCAACTCCATTATATCTTCCCTCGAAGGGATCCTCTTCTCCCTCTTTAAGTGTTGGCAAACCATATATTAACTTCCACATTTGAGTGGATTTCTTCACAACATCCTCAATATTGTTCTGGAGTATGTTGAATGCCCTATATTTAGGTGAAAATTTACTACATTACTTATTATTTGCCTTGACAATTTGACTTTTTGTCAAATCTAGGATTACCTATGCTAGTGTTGATTCCCTTATTTGTTTCTCCAAGTTTAAGTAGTAATGCCACTTATATACAACTCCTTTGGCATTGTATTGCCTAGCTCGAGTGGAGTATTCTTGAACTTAGACATCATTGCATAAATTGATTCTTCAATTAGATTTTTCTCTATTCTACCAAGTTTCCCAAAATCAATATTCTTTAAGCCTATAATATCTGCATTATCCTTAACATAATCACAAATATTTTCAAGATCACATTTAGGTGTATAACTTACCACTCTAAATTGACTTGTATCTTCAAACTCTATCTTTTCATCATTTGTTTCTAGTTGTGCAATATATTTTCTCCTCTATTTCTTTTGCACTGGGCCCTTCTATTCAATAGCCTTTGTTTTCTCTTTTTCTTGCTCTGTGGCTTTTTGAGTAGTATCTCTTGTACTTGCCCTGGTTGTTGGTGTTGTTGGCTTTTCTAGGCTAGGCTTCATAGTTTTATTTACTTTTGGTTTATCCACAGGCTCAGCCTTGGCCTTTCTCTTCTTTGGTTCTGATGGCATTGATGTCTCTTTGATTTCATCTTCCTCGGCACCTTCTTTGCTCATTTCAAATCTTTTAGAATGTTAAGGATATTAAAGTTTTTGAAGTATTAGAGATCAATCAGAGTAAAAAAGGCCATTTAACAGACACTCTCCGGAGGTTACCTCTCATTTAACAGACACTCTCGAAGGTTACCTCTCAATTATCTAATAGATTTGGTCAAAGCTAGAGGTTCTTGAGCTTGTACCTCTTCTTCTTCTTCATTCTCTTCATCATCTTCTTCTTCCTCACCAAATTTTTCCTTCAATTTCTTTACTAATTTGTCTTTTTTCTTTTGTAGAAGCTATCTTCACTTCCATTTCAACTTTAGAATTCATTAGATTATAATTACCAAATATCTTGGTTGTTTTGTCAATCTCCTCTGCTAGGAGTGCAATAATGGTAGTTGAGGCTTCATCAATATTAATTTCATATCCTAGGGGTCTTAGCCATCTAACCCTATGTACAATAGCTTATTTATAAGTGTAATCAATATCTACAAGGAAACATATGTCATTATAGTGTTGTTCTACTAGTGAAATAGGTATCCTCAATCTCTGCTTCATGGACTTCTTGAAGTCTTCAAAATAGCTTGGCATAGCTAACTCAGAGTTCTCTTCCATTTCTCAACATACTCATTAATTTGGATAGCCACTAATCTATTTGTCTTCCATCCAACTTTGTCAAAAGATAGCAATTTAATTTGTATGTAGAAGAATATTCACACAAGTATTGATCCAAATTTACATTGTGCACTTTTTATCTTCCTAATGGCACCTAAATTAATATTTATCTGATGTAATTGAAGTTCTACAAGATCATAGGTATGATCTTTCTTGAAAATTTGTAACCAACATCGACTAATATGCAGGGTACACTATTTAGCCTGCTTGACTTATAGAACTTGTGGGAAATAACTCTTATTGCAAAGTCAAGTAAAGGATCTATAATGGTATCTATAGTCATTCCACACTTGTTCCATTTTGCACCCATATTTTTCTCAATTACCTCTTTGGAGTGACTACATAGGATCTTTGGCTGATCTAGGGTTGGATAACCAGTCACCCTATGAACAATTCTTTTGAAATCTTGATAGGTCCACCCTCTAACCATAGACATCCATCATGGATTCTACTCAGAACTATTTTTATCCATTTAGTTTTGAAAATGTGGCAAAATCTAGGGCACAAGTCAAACCCTTTCTCTCCATAATCTTAAATTCTTCCTTCAAGACTCTATTTTTGCATAATTTATCATATCCTTATCTTATCTCCATGTCACCTATGCCTCCAACTTTGCAGTTGTAACATTTTTTGACATCTTGTACCATTATGAATTTAGGTAGAATCATGGATAATGCACCTAACATATCTTGTTTATAAGCAATGTCTGGGATGGCCTTGAAATTGGGTTGTTTGACCTCATTGCTAACTAATTGAACCTCAAAATATTATTTCTCCTTTTTATTCTTCAAACTGGAGGCCATTTTGTCAAATTAGGGTTTACCAAATTTAAACTGTGCAACTCAACTTATAAAGAATACTTTTAAAATTTGATGAACTAGTGTTTGATTGTCACTAAAATCCTTGAAAATGCTTCAAACTAGTTTGTGAATCACCTCTTCACTCTGCTCATTCTTACTTTGAATTCATAATAACAAAAAATAGGTGAAAATTGACCTTATACCCTTCAAAACTTCTCAATTATTGTTTGGTACATGTACAGCTATAAAACTCAGAATCAACATAATGGTTGTTCCATTTGGCATCTATAGAGACTTCCTTCACTCGGTAGCTACTACAAGCTTGGCTCTAATTGTCTTTGACTAGCAGCTCAGCATTAACTATTTTTTCACTCAACATACATGGAAGACTTTTCATACTCGGCAATAACATGAAAACTTGAAGATTTAATCTTGAATTTTCCACAACTTCTTGCATCTTAATTCATGCTACTATAATCATTTTAGTCATAATTTATTTTGGAACTAATGTATAATGCAACACACTTTAAGTATCAGTCCCACATACCTCTTATTTGCTTAGTTTGATGCGATGTGACCACTTGACCCATTAGGTGAAGTGATCCCTTCTCCATTTGACGTACTACCAGCATCTTTCTTCTTCCATGTCTTGTTCATCTCATTCCTGGTGTTTTTCAACATTTGGCTTGCCTTACTCTTATCAAATTCACAACTTGGTGCCTTGGACCTAGTTGGACAATGCTTGCTAATGTGACCAGTCTTATGATAGCTAAAACATGTGGTTTGACTCAACCATCTCTTGTAGTTACCATTGAAGTGAGTCCTAATGCAGTTTTCAAGTACATGTCCATATTCCTAAAAATAGTGATAGCTATATCTTGCATTGTAATCCTAATTATAGGAGTTTTCTTAGCTTCTTACCTTTGTTGGCTTGTTTGATGACCATGTGGACTTGGATCTACATTCAAAGGCTTTATGTCCATACTTTTGACAATTGTAGTAGTGTCCTTCAAATTTTGGTGCATGCATGGTTTTGGTTCTGCATTCATGTGCATGATGACTTTGTTTGTTGCACTTGTGACAATGAGTGATGTTCTTAGGCTTAACATTCTAATTTGCATTCTTGCTCCTACACACATTAGATGTATGTCCTTTCTTACCACAATTATGACAAGTAAGTTTGGAATTCTTACCTTTATTGTTCCTTTTCTCAACAGCTTTAGATGATTCTCCTTCTTCAATGCTTGTGTAGCCCAATTTTGATGTAGCTCTACTCGATCTAGGGGATTTTAGTAGTTGATCAAAGTACTTGATGGCTTCATTTGGCTTGTTGAAACTTTCAGAAAATTTCTTTTCTCTTTTCAGGTCATTCTATAGTTTTTCATTTTGAAACTTTAAAGTGGTTATTTTAATGTCCTTGACATTCAACTCATGATGAGCATTCATCATTTGGCTTAAGGTATCGAATTGCATGTTTGAGATCCTAGATAACTCTGTTGAATTTTCTTCCAATCTATTTGTAAAAATTCTTTTGTCTTCTTCAACCATGGCCTTGTCTTCCATAGCTTTCTTATTTTTTTCAATCACCTCATACAGTAGTATAGCTTGTGATTCCTACTCCAACTTGAGATTTTTGATCTCTTCAGCTTGTGCTCTATTCCTTTCCATTAGATCTGCAATTGTTGCATTGAATTTACTGGAGTTTCCATCTATAAATAGCATTGTGGTGTCAATCTCTTTGTATCGTGTGTCATTTTCTACTATAGCATCTATTTCCTTCTCTTCGAGGAACTCTTCAAAGCATTTTTGGCTTCATTCAGTTGATGTAGTATGAGATGTATCTCAATCTCCTAGTTCTCAATGGTCTTTCCCAACTTGTATACTTCTATTTCAAGATTTTTCCTCTAAGCTACAAAGCATCTTCTTCTAAGAACTTAACTCTGATACCAATTGATGGAATTACAAATGGGAACATACACTTTTAAGAGGGGGGTGAATCAAAAGTTCAAACTTTAACAACTAAAACTTTCACCATTTCATTACATGCATATAATATTTGAACTATAAATAACAAATAAAGTAATTGTATCCAAACATGTAAACACACACACACACACACACACTTTACACCTGATATGATTACCCAGAAACCCTCCAAATGAGAAGGTAAAACTGGAGTGGGAATGAGACCCACAATTCTTCACTACTATAGCAATAAAGTGTCACTGATTATGGTTACAAATTGTTTACCATGATACATGATCTTCCCTATTAAAGGTATGTCCTATTAAAGGCTTACAAGAACTATTAAGTCCCACCTTGTTAGAGGATTTCAACACCTTGTTAGAAGTGTGTCTGGTTAAAGGACTTTCAGAACATCCACTTGGAATGTCACTCTGTTAAAGGATTTACAACAATCTGTTAGGACTACTCCGCTTAAGAGATTTAACTAAAATCACCTATTAGGATGTTTCAGCATAGATCTTGTGATTAACTCTGGTAGCTTGATTAAAGATCAAATCCATACTATGTCCTTCCTGATTCTCTCTAATCTGATATGTCAATGTTGTATCCTCTATCCCTTTTTCTTCTCAAACTGATTCTGCAATTTTCTCTCTACAAATTCTAAGCCTCCATGAATGCTTTACTTTTCACATGCAAACCTCACTTATTCTTCTCCTCCAATTCCTTACATGCTTGTTATGAAGTTTAGGGTTTTTTTCCTCCTTAAGAAGACTAGAAGACTTAGGGTTAGGTATGAATCTATGGCTGAGATTCATCCTTTTTTCCACTTAATCCTTCCTTTTTTTTGATTTAATGCATGTAATTTCATAGGGAATCTACATATAGATTAGTCCTTATCTTCAAAAGATCATATTCTATCCTTAGGTCAGCTGAAAAATGATTTACATAGTTGTTTTTATAATCACAAATAAATATATCAAATCTGTGATGCTCGACACTTGAGGTTACTGATGCTCGGCACATACTGTAATTTTATTTCTAACTCGGTACTTGAACTACTCAGCATCTACTATTTTCTCGGCACTTGAGTAACTTGGCTCTTATTGCAACTCAGCATACATTACTAGTTTACTATGAACTTAGTGAATGTCTTAAGTGTGTTGACACTCAATTGTCAAAACCAATCTAAGATCAACAATATGGACATGGAGCAACTTTCATGGTCAATTAATGTAGCTCAGTAATACTATTTAGGAATATGGATTAAGACCACCTTGATTCATTGCCACCAGCTCTAAGTACGATTGTTTAAGGTGACTAGGTTTCTTTTACCTTGTTATATTGGATTCCCGGAGGTTATTCTTGATAGGCTACAATGGGTCTACCGACAATGTGGTCTTGCAATGTAATTCTACTTTTTTCTTTTGAGGGGACGGTTATCATTTGCTGACATAAATTTTTTTAAAGTTACATATAGATATTTATCATAGGGTAATCATTATCTGCTCATTATTAGACACATATTGAAAATACAATAAAATTTTAGCTACCTATAGATATTTGTCATGGAATGATTATTTGTTATTAATTGTTATATATCTAGTTGAAATACTATGAAATTTATGATAAGGCAACTATAATAACATGATTGTGTGTTGTGGAGATTTTTAAAACCAATTTCAAGTGTGAATTGGCTTTCTCCCAGTTTGTAATGCCCTACCAAAGAAGCCAAAACAAATTAACCCAAACTTTTCACTAAGTTTGCCAAACATTTTTTTTCTTGAAAGATACTAAATTAACAACAACAAATATAATATTTTGGAACCAATAACATACACACATACATAAGAAACACAAACAAAATACATCTCTTAAGGGTCCCATGATGTTGAATTATATTTAAGTTTAATTAATACTAAATCCAATATATAACAAATCCACATCAAGAATAACTACATGAATGAATCCATTTAAATAATATACAATTACACGATGCCACTTAGTAATAATCAGAATGCACAATCATCCACTATACAAGTCACAAGGTAAAAAAGGTTGAAAGAATATACATCATAAAATAAATTACATCATTATGTAAGATCTCTGAAATCAAATACAATGCAATAGAGTATAACCATCCATCATAGTAGACAAGAATAGAATGAAGGGTAATACAAAATAGGGAACACTAGCAATGACATCGAGCTATCAGATCTCAATAGTAAAAGTAAAAAAGCACTATCGCCCGACCTTCTAGTAACCTAAATGGCCCACTCCCACTATGTTGAGGAGATAATCTCAAGTCCCATATAGTTCTCAATCCAAAAGTCAAATCCAACATCTAAGTCAAGGAGAACTTGAAAGCAATCTAACTCAAGGTATCAAGACACAGATGACATCTAAACCAAGAGGCAACAAAGACATGTAGGAAATCTACTATGCAACTAGGCAAGTGTCATTGCATGAGCCAACTCTAAGGTTACCCTAGCAACCACTCTAGACTTTGGCCCCATATTGTCTCTATATGACACCAGTATGCTCTCATACAGATAAGTCATAATAATGAAGCAAGGTCACAACCAAGCATCCTTTCTACTCCCATCCTAGCCTATATGTAATGGGCACCCTTGGATGTCCCAAAAAAACTAAACCAAATTGCTGAAAGGAATTATGTCAAACAGTTTGCATTCAACTTCTTATTTCTCCGTTTAATGTTTTAAACCCCTTATAACTCCGAAAATCAAACGTTTATTTTTTTGTTGTGTTTCGTGCATGGGATTGGTATCATACAACATAAACAAGAAAGAAACTACAATAATATGCAAAGTGGAAATGAATTGCTGCTAATAAAATGTTATTTTCAGAATTTATAAAACCAAATACATGGCAGATTTATCTACTCACTAATTACTTCAGCAGTATTGACACAATACTCCAGCCCATGCTTTCGAACTTGCTGCAACAATAATTTGTCCTTCAATCAGTCCACTACCTTCATAATACCATTCCCTCAAAGCAACATAAGCGTTGGACAAGTAGCGAAGAAGATATGAGCAAAATACCAAATTTTTCTGTAGCCGGAAATGCAACTAAACTACCTGATAATGAAGCCAATAACAAAGAATTCCAAAGGCCAAACCCCAAGGGAATGATGTCTAGAATGTTACAAGAGAGGATAGACATCCTCAAATGCCAAGAACGGAGCTACAACTCACACACAAATTTCTTCTCATATTCAACTTGTCTAATGAAGCCGCAAATGCTTCCTTTTATTCAATTCCCAAGGGTCCGCTCAACTCATATGGGCAATGTGGGATAAAAGATGTGTAATATATAAAACATATATTAAAATACCCCTTATGTCTCCCTTGGGTACACATCACCATAAAATAAATATTAAAGTAACACTTTAATATTTTACAATTAAATTAGATGTTACTTTAATAAAACTTCAGGCATTAAAATGTATTAGCAATCGGACTCCGAATAATGCAAGTGATAGCTCATCAGAAATCTCTCACCAAAGAGTATCAAATCCAATCACCAAAATTGACCTACACTATGCCCTGTCGACTTGCTAAAAATAGTAAGTATGCCTGAAACTGAGTAAATCAACTTCATTTTGGCCCAAACTAGAAATGACTAGGCCAAAACACTCCAAGATCCCATTAAACCCTTCGTTAGCCCTCGGGACCATGTAGAACAAGGCTAACGCACACACACTTGGTCAACTGCTAAAATGGGGACATTACAGTCCACCCCCCTTGAAATTTCTTGTCCTCAAGCAATCTTAGTCCAGCCTGCTGAATAACCTGCTCACTCTCCCATGTAGAATCTTCCTCGGGCAGGTCTTTCCATCTGACCAAATACTCCTTCACTATCCTGTTTCTAAGCTTCCTCTCTCTAGTGTCAAGAATAGCCTTAGGTACTAACACAAGCTTCCCCTCCTCATCCAAAGGGGGTAAATCTGCAGAAGGCGCTACACTCTAACCAATGGCTTTCTTAAGCCTAGACACATGAAACACATTATGCACTCGATTGCCCTCTGGAAGCTCAAGCTCATAGGTGACTTTGCCCACTTTGCAAATCACCCTGTAGGGACCATAAAATCTAGGTTTCAACTTTTCAGCTCCACTCTTCTTGAGCGATGACTGTCTATATGGTTGTAGCCTCAAGTAAACCATATCCCCTACCTTGAAGCTACGTCTATTCGGTGTTGATCGGCATCCAATTTCTATTGATTTTGGACCTGTTGTATATTCTCTTTGAGCACTTTCAGGATGTCCTGACTATCCTGCAATAATTTTTTGGCTTTGGGCACTCTACTGTCTTCCAAAACTAAATCCATGAAACTAGGTGCTTCATAACCATAGAGTGCCATGAAAGGAGTCATCTTGATGGACATATGATAAGTTGTGTTATAACAATACTCTCCCATATCCAACCATCTGATCCAAGCCTTTTGTTGTGTAGTTACATACTTTCCTCAAATATCCTTTTGCCCATTTATTCACAATCTCTGTTTGCCCATCTATTTGCGGATTTGTACCACACAACCTAAACAACTCTTGCCAAAAAACACTCATAAACTTACTATCCTGGTCGCTAGCAATGAATCTGGGCAGCCCATGTAACCTGAATACCTCTCTAAAGAAAAGATCTGCCACCTGTGTTGTTGTGTAAGTGGACAGAATAGCAAAGAAGTGAGCAAACTTCATCAAGCGGTCCACCACCACATAGATGCAATCCCTTCCCTGCACTCGTGGTAAACTAGTGATGAAGTCCATCGAAATACTTTCCCATTTCCTATCAGGAATGGGCAAGGGTTGTAATAACCCTACAGGAAATGTGTGCTCTCCCTTATTCTGTTGACAAACCACACACTCCCTGACATACCTCTGAACATCATCCTTGAGCCCTTTCCATGAAAACCACTCTCGGATCTGCCTGTAGGTCTTGAAGACCCCTGGATGTCCAGCTGTGGGTGCATCATGAAATGCCTTCAGTATCACCTCTCTCAAATGTGATGACAGAATCAAATAAACCTTGTCCTGAACTCTGATCAATCCATCTATCACCTCATAGTGATCATCCTATATGGTACCTGAAATCAATCCAGAAGCCCAAGCATCTCCCACATACTCTGCTATAATTCTATCTCTCCAATATCCTAAAATCTCTACCAGAGCACATAAGTGAGGTCTCTGAGATAAGGCATCAACCACCACATTTTTCTTACCTTTGACAAACTCTATGTCAAAGTCATAAGCCTACAATTTAGTCACCCATTTTTGTTGCCAGTCATTAAGATCATGATGGCTCATGAAGTATTTAATACTGTTGTGATCAGTCTTGATCACAAAATGTCCACCTACCAAATATGATCAAAATTTGGCCAATGCATGCATTATGGCCAACATCTCTCGGTCATAGACAGAATAACTTTTCTCAACTCCCCAGAGCTTCCTACTCTCAAATGCAATGGGATGCTTCTCCTACATCAATACTACTCCAATCCCATCACCTGATGCATCACAATGAAGCTCAAAAGGCTTCGTGAAATTCGGTAGAGCTAGAACTGGACATGAAGACATTACTTGCTTGATATGCTCAAAACACCTCTGTGCTGCCCTTGTCCACATGAAGGCTCCTTTCCTGGTAAGATCTGTCAAGGGTGTAGCAATCTGTGAGAATCCCTTAACAAACCTCCTATAAAAACCACATAAACCAAAGAATCCCTTAAGTTGTGTAAGATTTGTCGGAGTAGGCCACTCTACAATAGCTCTAATCTTTTCGAGATCAACCTGAATGCCATCTGCACTAATGTTATCCCTAAGGTAAAGGAGCTCAGTCATGCCAAACTCACATTTAGATTCCTTGGCATACAATGACTCTCTCTCTAGAATAGATAACACCTCCTCTAGATGATGTAAGTGCTCCTCCCAGGTCTTACTGAAGACCAAGATGTCATCAAAGAAGATTAAGACAAATCTCCTCAGCTGCTTCCTGAATACCTAGTTCATATAACTTTGAAATGTAGTAGGTGCATTGGTTAGACCAAATGGCATAACCATGAACTCAAAGTGGCCATAGTGATATCAAAAGGTTGTTTTCTCAATGTCCTTTGCTCTCATCCTGATCTGATGGTATCTGAATCACAAATTAATTTTGGTGAAGAAGCATGCCCCATGCAACTCATCAATCAGCTCATCAATCCTAGGAATGGGATACCTGTTTTTAATTGTTCCTTTATTCAGTGCCATGTAATCGATGCACATGCGCATTGTCCCATCCTTCTTCTTTACCAATACAAATGCTAAAGAAAAGGGGCTCTTACTGGGCCTGATATGCCCCATCTCCAACAAATGCTTAATCGCCTTCTCTATCTCATCCTTGTGTTTCTTAGGATGACGATAGGGAGTAATCATAACTGGTTTGGCTCCCTCCTCCAGCTCAATAACATGTTCCATCCCTCTGTCAGGAGGAACCCCATGAGGAATATCGCTAAATACTTTAGCATGTCTATCAAGTATCTTCTGGACATCTGGTGGATGACTCTTTTCTTGCAACTTTGGTGAAGTTGGCATAATGTAGCACTCTGTCGCCCACTCTATGTCATCATGATGAAAAAATCTTTGCATTCTCCTCAAGGACACTACTCTGTAACCTCCATCTAAAAGTCCTCTAAGTACCACAGTTCTGCCCTCATGCTGGAATCTCATCTCCAATTTTGCTAGGTTGAGTGTGAACTCAACTAGTGAAGCCATCCATGTCATGTCGAGGATGACATCATAATCTGCCATGTCCACAACATAGAACTTATCCTCCAACTCATAGCCATCTCCAAACCTGATGCGAAGATTAGATATCTTCTGAGTGCATAATATATTATCACCGTTAGCCACCATGACTCTAAAACCATCATGCTCCTCTGTCTGTAACCCTCTCCTGGCTACCAACTATGCATCTATGAAGTTATGTGTAGCCCCAGTGTCAATAAGAGATATCACTTTCTGCCCCTGGATAGTACCCCTGACCTTAAATGTGATTGCCTTTTGGGCCCCTGTCAAGCGTGCCAATGATCTATTATCCTTAGGAATGTTGCTCTCCTCTATAGTGTTACCCTCATCTGAATCGGAGTGCTAATCCTCCCCCTCTGACTCGAAATCTTCTGCAGAAAAATGCTCCATTTGATTTGCCTTAGCCTTGAGAGAACATTTATGAGATAAGTCCCAAGGCTCTCTACAATGGAAGCACAACTTCTTCTTTCAAAGTTCATTCAAGGTTTCATTGTCTAGTCCTTTTGATCCTTCTTTGGGTTTGCTATACTCTTTCTGAAATGGTTTTTTGTCTTTTTCCTTGCGGTAGGAAGAATCTATTGAATGGTTTTTTCCTTTGTATACCGAAGGGGCTAAAAATTGTGCCTTTTTAGTTGCTTCAGCTAAGGTGAGTGGATCATGTCCCTTCACCCAACCTCATAATGGATCAGCAAGACCATCACAAAATAACATCACCAATCTCCTAGGAGAGATATTAGTAACAAGTACAGACAAGCGCTGAAACTTGGCAATGTAAGCATCCACAGAACCTGACTTTTTTAACTGTGCTAGCTCCTTGAAATGTAACTCGGGATCCCTAGTGTCAAATCTCTCAACCAATGTTTCGATGAATTCCTCATAGGATTTAATCTGATTATGCTCCAAAGTCACCATGCCATGATGCTACCATTCATGTGCAACACCATCCAAGTGCATAGCCGCATACATGATAGCCTCCTCCTCAGGCATAGGATTAAGCTGCAAGTATGTATCTACCTTCTGAGCCCAAGCTTGTGCAGTCATCTTCCCTGAAGCATCATAATAAGGTAAAGAAAGTTTTCCAACTTTCTTCCTTAGCTCAAAGTTCTGATTCCTCCCTCCTGCTCTAGGCATGTGTCTCATCCTCAGGTCCATATAGTCTCTGAGGGAAATATCCGCCTAAAACTCTGGTCCACTAGCCTTCCAGTCCCTCCTGAACTAATCCTGTAACTCGATAATCTACGATTTGTTTACTGGTTGAATCAGATCTCTGGGTGGGAAAGTGGGTAGAAGAGGTCTCCAGCTCGTAGTTCGCACTGGGCGTGCAACGTGTCTAAAGTTATCAGCCTCATTTCCATTATTGCCATGTCCATTATTACCATTAATGTTATTCTTAGGACCATTTTTGTTGCCTTGGCCTCCATGGTTATTCTTTCCCCCGTTGTTATTGTTTCCCTCATTGTTATTGTTTCTATTGTTGGCATCACCTGGATTAATATTGACACCCATCTATCTAGCCATGAGCTGCAACATTATGTCCATTCGCCTATTTTGCTCCTGCTGCATATGCTGCCCCTGCTCTAATGTATCTAGTAACTGTCTGAATAGTACCTCCCCTGATCTAGACCAGCATTTCCGCCTCCGCCTAATCCTGTATTCCTGTCATCTCGATCACCCATATTATTGTCCTGATCAAAGAATATCTCCTCTATATCTGTATGGTTGGATTCAATGTCCACCTACACAAATGTACTAGACTATTTGCTTTGCAAGTCTGAAATCCTATTTTGTCTTGCTCTGGTATTGCAAAAATTATAAGACCCCTGTCGCATGCTCAAATATAAATGCTTAGCCTGGGTTTTTTATTTATTTCTGATTTTAGTGTTTTGACATTTTGTCAAACACTTTTTCCCTCTATCCGGCTGTTCCAAATTCCCTATAAGAACTCCACAGGATGGCAGGACTTATAGCTCTGATACCACTATAATGGGCACCCTTGGATGTCCCAAAAAAACTAAACCAAATTGCTGAAAGGAATTATGTCAAATAGTTTGCATTCAACTTCTTATTTCTCCATTTAATGTTTTAAACCCCTTATAACTCCAAAAATCAAACGTTTATTTGTTTGTTGTGTTTCGTGCATGGGATTGGTATCATACAACATAAACAAGAAAGAAACTACAATAATATGCAAAGTGGAAATGAACTGCTGCTAATAAAATGTTATTTTCAGAATTCATAAAACCAAATACATGGCAGATTTATCTACTCACTAATTACTTCAGCAGTATTGACATAATACTCCAGCCCATGCTTTCGAACTTGCTACTACAATACTTTGTCCTTTAATCAGTCCACTACCTTCATAATACCATTCCCTCAAAGTGGCATAAGCGTCGAACAAGTAGTGAAGAAGATATGAGCAAAATACCAAATCTGCCTGTAGCCAGAAATGCAACTAAACTGCCTAATAATGAAGCTAATAACAAAGAATTCCAAAGGCCAAACCCCAAGGGAATGACGTCTAGAATGTTACAAGAGAGGATAGACGTCCTCAAATGCCAAGAACGGAGCTACAACTCACACACCAATTTCTTCTCATATTCAACCTGTCTAATGAAGCCGCAAATGCTTCCTTTTATTAAATTCCTAAGGGTCCACTCAACTCATATGGGCAATGTGGGATAAAAGATGTGTAATATATAAAACATATATTAAAATACCCCTTATGTCTCCCTTGGGTACACATCACCATAAAATAAATATTAAAGTAACACTTTAATATTTTACAATTAAATTAGACATTACTTTAATAAAACTTTAGGCATTAAAATGTATTAGCAATCGAACTCCAAACAATGCGAGTGATAGCTCATCGAAAAGCTCTCACCGAGGAGTATCAAATCCAATCACCAAAATTGACCTACACTATGCCCTGTCGACTTGCTAAAAATAGTAAGTATGCCTGAAACTGAGTAAATCAACTTCATTTTGGCCCAAACTGGAAATGTCTAGGTCAAAACACTCTAGGATCCCATTAAACCCTTTGTTAGCCCTCGGGACCATGTAGAACAAGGCTAACGCGCACACACTTGGTCAACTACTAAAATGGGGACATTACACTATACTAGCACTTGAGGCGTGGATAAGGAAAAATAATGACTCTTATTAATTCATTTTAAAACACATTTAATGAAATGTTATCACTTTATAAAACAACTTACAATGGGTTGCCTAGGCAGCCACTTTGGGCTCTGACCTCCATTGTAAGCCACTTCCCAATGTACATGTAGATTACCTACCTTAGGCTCATAAAAGTACAAATCAAAGAATCACAGTTTTACCTCAGTCCTTTACAAGCAACTGGAAAGCACCTATAGATAAAACATAGTATTCACCTCAATCCTTTACAAGCAACTGGAAAGAATTTAAACTTAAATTATAACATTCACCTTAGTTCTTTACAAGCAACTGGAAAGCACCACAAGACAAATCACAATAATCACCTTAGTCCTATACAAGCAACTAGAAAGCATCCAAAGATAAAACACAACAATCACCTCAATCCTATACAAGCAATTGGAAAGCATCAAAAGGTAACTCATCGAAGACTAATGGTTACACTAGGAAAATTCATACCATTCACCTCAGTTCTATCCAAGCAACTGGAAAGTGTTAACAAACAACAAATCAAACTCATTATGGAAGACGTCTAACACATCACCATAGTCAAGTATAAAAGATCATATACATAATATCATCACAGAAAAAAAAACCCCAAGCCTCTGGCAAACATCTTGATTTGGTCAAAGAAGTAAGTCAAACCAAACCCAACATTAATACCACACATCACATAAAGTAGATACAAAAGTAACTTTCATAATTCATTAGGTTTGAAGACATATAGGTCAATTTTCACTATGGTTTTCAAAAGAGAACACAAGATTCGATATGCAACCAAGGTTCCAACTTTCATCTTCTTAAAGTATTATAATTACTAAGCTTTTCAAAATATAATATTTCCCTAGTATTAGAAATTATTTTCATATATCTGAACCATATAAACACATCCAAGCTTATAAAACAATACTAATTCTCCCAATTAACTTTTTTTCTTTTCAATTTACTTTAAAATTATATTTAAATAATAAATTAATAAATCATATTTTCAAATAATAAAATTTAAAATTTTAACAATACTTATTAAAATTATTAATAATTATTATTATCAATTATTACCAAAATAATTTTATATGTATTGAATTTTGGAAAAAAAAATTCTCGAAATAGAAACCTGCTAAAAATGAAAACTTTGTCAAACTAGAAACCTGCTACAAATGGAATTTTTCTAAAATTAAAGCTTGCTATAAATGAGAACTTTCCAAAAATGGAAAATTTTCAAGAACAGAAACCTACTAAAAGAGGAAATTTTTCAAAAATAGAAACCTACTAAAAATGAAAACTTTCCAACAATGGAATCATGCTAAAAAAAGTGAAACCTTCCAAAAATGCAAACTTGCTAAAAATGAAAACTTTTCAAAATTGGAAACCTACTAAAAATGGAAACTTTCTCGAAATAGAAACCTGCTAAAAATGTAAACTTTCAAAAAATGGAAACTTTCTCGAAACAAAATCCTACTAAAAATTCAAACTTTCCAAAAAAAAAAACATGTTAAAACTGAAAACTTTCCATAAACAAAAAGTTGTTAAACAATGGAAACTTTCCAAAAATGGAAATCTACTAAAAAATTACAAACCATGAGTTTCTAAGGAACAATAAAATTTGCAAGAAGGGCTTTAACCCAATTGAAATATTGAAAACATATTAATAAGAAGACATGGAGAAGATAGAAATCTCAAAGGATGAAATCTACTGCACAAAACCCACAAGATCCTATCTAGATATGATGCTAAACAATGGATGCATGAAACTTGCAAGTGAATTATTTTTCTTTCAAAAACTATCCTCTCAAATGTTGGTTCCTCAAAACCTCGGAATGAAGAAATAAACTCTAATTTTCTAATTTAAAGAGTTTTTTTCCAAATTAGGGCTTCAATTGTGCAATCACGTAAAACCCCTTTTCTTTTATTATTTTATTATATATTAATTTTCATGCACCAACATTTGCACTTTAATTAAAATAAACTTTATTAAATCAATTATTTTCCTCTTTCATTAAATCGTAAGACATCTTTAATTAAATATTTATTAATTTAACTAATAATATTATTTAGAGATTATTATTAAAATGAAACTCCTAAATGATAATTATTAAATAAAATAAATATAAATATGCCAAAATTAGAACTTTAATAAATCTTTCAAATTAATTCTTTTATTTAATTAATCTTCTCAATTAATTAAATATAATTAAATATTGAATTTTCTTTATAAAATTTTCATTAAATTATCTTTTAATTTAATTTAATTATAATTGAAAATCACAACAAACCCACAAGACTAAATACGACAACTCGATTGAAGACAAAGAACAGATCCAACTCCAGGGTCAAAATCATGAATTCATGTCACTTGATGAAATCAGATAGTTAAACAACTCAAACACCTATCATAATTTCGAAGACAATTGTCTTAGGTTAGGTTTTGGACTCAAGAATTATCTCCCCTCTTTTACCATTGAGATACTATGATAAGGCATGCTCATCCTAGCAATTTAGGGAAGTCGATCCCTGGTACCTATAATCTGCATAAAATCCACACATATACATGCACATATAATCTAAACTAAATAGGAAATGGCAGGAGTAGTGCATCGTGTAGATCTCGACTAGTAGGTGACTACGCCTCCCTTCCTCAACTACATCAGAAATGTCAAACATAAAGTAAAACATACAGGTACACCATACACATGCAAGTATGTGGTAAGTAAATATAGAACCCCATATACATCATGCATTTAACCATCATCATGAGATAAATGAAATCATTGTATGAATGTAGTGCTTGCCCCTAGTTCACATTTTTGCTATCATTACTGAACTCTTCTAGGCCAGTTTTATGCTTGTTGATTAGTAGCATTGTTTTGAGATTATCAGATATTGTTTCAAATTTAGTTGATTTATGATGAGATTACTTGGTACTTTGTACTTCATATATGCATGATGATTATTTAGATGGATTATAATATGTGTTTTCTTATGGATACTTACGCCATACTACATGTATATGGTGTGCATGTATGTTTTCTTTATGTATAATGTTTCTAATGTGGCTAAGAAAGGGAGTCATAGTCACCTTCTAGTCAAGATCTACACGATGCACCACTTCTTGCCATTGCTTGTTTAGTTTAGAATATTGTGTTTGTACATGCATAGATTTTATGTAGATTGCAAATACCAGGTATCGACTTCCATGAATTGCTAGGATGAGCATACCCTATTGCATTATCTCAATGGTAAGAGAGGGGAGATAAATTCTTAAGTCCAAATCCTAAACCTTTAAGCCATTTGTCTTAGAAAATTAGGACAAGTATCTAAGTTGTTTACCTTCTGAATGCGTCGAATGACGTTAATTCGTGATTATAACCCTTTAGTTTGATTTTGTATGTGGTTGTCTATGATGGATTTTTGTATTTTATTTTGTAAGTCTTTGGTGATTTTTCTATTAACTAAGTCAAATTAAATAATTAAATTAATGATTTAATTTAATAAAAAATTATTATGATATTTAATTAATTGAAAAATTACTTAAATAAAAAGAAATTAAAGATAAAAGTTTTAAGTTTAATTTTAGAATGTGATAATATTTATTTTATTTAATAATAATATATTTAGAGTTCATTTTTAAATAAATGCTAAATATTATTATTATTTAAGTTAATAAATATTTTATCAATTAACATTTCAAAAATAAATTAAAGCATGAAAAGATATTAATTTATTAAGAGTTTTAAAATTGCATAAAGTATGCATGAGATTAAAATATAACAAATTAATTAAAAAGTGAAAAAAGATATTAATTTATTAAAAGCTTTAAGATTGCATAACATGCGCATGAGATTAAAATTTAATTAATTAATTAAAAAGAGAAGTCAAGTGAAATTAAATGAAGTTATTTTATAATTCAATAAACGTGTATGGAAAAAATAAAGAAAAGATAATAAAGACTTAATGTATGGTGAGCAAGTAGTCCTCTTGGGTGATCGCACAATTAGTGCCTCGATTTTAGGAGAAAACTCTTTATCACCAATTGATGGGTTCATTTTCAAGGCACCAAATTTTTAGGGAAGGACCGCAAATTTTGGAAAGAGAATTTTTGGAAGAGAGAAGGTTTTGAGAGAACAATTTTTTCTCACAAATCTTCTCGGTGATTGCGATTTTAGCATCAGAATCTAGGTAGATTCTTATGTTTTGATTTGCACAGTTAGTTATGCAATTTAAATAATTCTATCTTCTTCATGATTGTGAATTGATTGTTTGTATTTCATTGCAATGAATCTTTCGATCTTGTAATTTTGAAAGTTCTGGTATGCATGTTGATTTTGACAATGAATGGGAAGATTGAAAATATCATTACAATACTCCTTTAGAAGTTTTAAAATTTGAAAATTAAATTGGGAGGGATTTTGAAAGAAAATAAAATTTTAAATCAAAAATTTGATTGGTTAATTCTATTTCTCCTATCAGACTAAAATTGCAAATGTTTATGAAAAAAAAAAAAATTAGAATTTTATTGAGGAGGGTTTTGATTTTTTTAAAATTTTATATAAAATAAAACTATAATAAATAAATTTTAGTTTTAAAAAAATATATAATAATTTAAAAGTGGGAGGCAAGGTCGTAACATCCCCACCCCTCCTCTTTTATTATGTTAGTAGCCATATTGCTGCCATAGGTACTAGGACAGCAATTTTGTCACAGGTGGTGCATCAGTAGGAGGCTGCACGATAGCCATAAAGGCTAAAAGCTGACAGCTTTTATAATGCGTCATTTTTTATTAAAGCTTTTTTAATTATAAATTTATTATTATTTAATAATAATTTATTAATATTTTTTTTTAAATATATAAATATTATTATTTAATAATATTTATTAATAAGTTATAATTATTAAATTAATTATTAAATGAATTTATTGTTAATGTTATTAATTATTAATATTTAATAATTAATAAGATAATTAGTGAAGTTTTAAAATTTATTTAATTATTATTATATAATTTTGATTTCAATAAAATTGTAAATCATTTTATTTAAAATCAACAAGTATTATTTTAATAATTTAAATAAATGATTACCCTTTGATTATTTTTAGGAAATTGACTTTAAATATATAGGGGTAATCCTATATTTTATTCAAATAAATGAATGGGATAATTTATAGGGTAAACTTTGAATCTTGTCTACTTGGAATATACATTGAAACGAAAACTAAAACCTTACAATTAACTCAATGATATGTTTTCAAAATCAAACCAACTATGAAACCCAGACTTTGTTTCTATATATTATCTATGTTTTTGGGTTTGGGTTGACTACAGTGTTGACCAGTTTAGGACATCTACCAGAGGCTTAAGAGTTATGTGATTGTGATGTTATGACGAATTGATCTTGATCTTTCAAACTCAACCATGGTAATATGTTGGTATGCTCTATGATTATGATGAGTTTGTATTTACTATTCATTATTGATTTCCAGTGTTCTTATGTGAAGCTAAGGTGAATGTTATGACATGTTTGACTTAACCATTTTGAGTCTTCGATTAGTATTTTTGGGAAATGCTTTCCAGTTGCTCGTAGAGAACTAATGTGATTATTGTGAGTTATCTTTTGATGCTTTCCAGTCACTTGTATAGGGCTAAGGTGAAATTTTTGATTCTTTAATTTATACTTTTATGAGCCTAGGGTAGGTAATATGTATGTTAAGTTGGGAAGTGGCTTGCAATGGGGGTTGGAGCCCAAAGTGGCTACCAAGGTAACTCATTGTAAGTAGTTTAATAAGTGATAACATTTCATTATATGGGTTAAAATGAATTAATAAGATATTGGTATTACAGAAAGTCACTAAGCGGTGGAGGATTAAAAAACTAGCAAGGTAACCTTAGAGTTGACTTGTTAGTATGCCTCGTAAATACGAGAGGATACTAGTGTTGCATAGGGTCACTAGGGAGCCAGAGGATTAAAAGAATAGCCAAGTAACCCTAGCATTGATTCGTGTGATGACACTTGTCCATTAACAGTATAGATTTCCTGCATGTTTGTGTTTGCCTCTAGGTCTAGATGTCAATTTATCTTGGAACCTTTGAGTTAGATTACTTTTAAGAATTCCTAGACTTAGAGATTACTTTTGATATTTGGATTGTTATCCTATTTGGGACTTGAGACTATCTCCTAAGCATGGTGGGAGTGGGCCATTTAGGTTCCATGCAATCGGGTGTTAGTGCTTTTTACTCTTACCATTGAGATCCATCCATTGCTACCATGGCTAGAGTTTCCTTGTTTGCATTTTCTTTCATTCTATCTTTGTATCATTATGATGGTGGTTATATCTTATGATGGATGTTTATATCTTTTATGATGGATGGCTATATCTTTTATGATGGATGGTTTCATTTATTGTATTGTACTTTGTATCATGGATATGAGGAGGATGATGTAATTCTATTTTTATAAATATATATTCTTAAATTAGCCTTTCATACCCTGTGACGTGTACAATGGATGATTGAGCATTCCGAATTTTATTGCCAATTGGCATTCAAAACAAATGTATATTATTTAAATAGACTTTGGACTTTTAATTATTCTTTCATATAGATGTGGTATTTGTTAGACTTAGTATTAATTAAATTTAAATGTGATTCAACATCTTAGGATCCTTAAGGAATGTAACCTATTGTGTATGCTTATAGATGATTGCATGTTATTGCTTCTGCTACTTTATGTTTGATGTTTATGTTATTATTTTTTGTTTAAAAATAAAAAAAATGTTTGACAAACTTAGTAAAACTTTAGGTTAATTTTTTTGGATCCCTTAGCGGGGCGTTACAATGAACATATATGTATCATCATAGAAATAATCTTGAACACATGAAATAATTAAGTAACTCAACACATATATCAAGTGAATATGAAATAAATCTAATCATATTCTATAACCAAGTACCATTAATCATAAAACTGGCCTAAAATAATTTGGCAATACGACATGAAAAGTCAACTAAAGGTAGACATTACAGCCAATCTCCTAGACTTAGGCTTACTCTTGGAAGCCTACAAGAAATGTAAAACTCTAGCACTCACTGTGCGGGTCCCATTTAACCCTTTCCCCATGTAGGAGGATAAGACTTCACTGAAAAAACCCAAGCAAGAAAAACAAAAAAGCCCCCAAAGTCAACGAAGGTAAACCACCATAAAGCACAATCATAAGAATATATGTCTGAAATCCAACTCAAGAGTATTTTTCAAATGTTTCCTTTTTCTATGTTTCAAGAAATCAAGTCTGAAGTTTTCAAGATGTTCAAGTTGTAATAAATACATAAACTATTTAAGTTTCATTTTAGTTTAACTAGTTAACAACTAGTGGCGTTCCAATATACCCGGAGCTCCCAATGTAAAAAACTTGGGCTCTGATACCAGATGTAACACCTCACCAGGGAACCCAAAAGGAGTTAACTTAAAGTTTTCACTAAGTTTTCAATTTTATTTTATTTTTTGAAAGATAATAACTTAACAACAACAAATATAATATAGTGGAAGAAATAAAAAATACACATACATAAGCAACACATAAATATATTACATCTCTTAAGGGTTCCATGACGTTTAATCACATTTAAGTTTAATTAATACCAAATCCAATATATAAAAAATACACATCAAGAATAACTATGAGAATGAATTCACTTAAATAATATAGAATTATAGGATGTCACATGGAAATAATTAGAATGCAAAATCATCCACTATACAAATCATAGGGTATCAAAGGCTGAAAGAATATACATCATAAAATAAATTACATCATCTTGTAAGATTTCTGAAATCAAATACAATGTAATAGAGTAAAAGCATCCATCATTGTACACAACAAATAGAATGAAGGGTAATACAGAACATGGAACTCCAGCAACGTCATCGAACTGTCAAATCTCAAAGATAAAAGTAAAAAGCACTACCACTGGACCTCATGGTAACCTAAATGGCCCACTTCCACCATGTTGAGGAGATAATCTCAAGTCCCATACATATCTCAATCCAAAAGTCAAATCCAATATCGAGGTCAAGGAGAATCTGAAAGCAATCTAACTCAAGGTACCAAGACACAAATAACATCTAAACCTAGAGGCAACAAAGACACGTAAGAAATCTACTATGCAAGTAGGCAAGTGTCATTTCATGAGCCAATAGTAAGGTTATCCTAGTAGCCAATCTAGAATCTAGGCCCCTAGTGTTGTTATGTGGCACCAGTATCCTCTCATATAGACAAGGCATAGTAACGAAGCAAGGTTACAACTAAGCATCCTCTCTACTCCCATCCTAGCCTATACTATCACTCGAGGCATGGGCAAGGAAAAATAATGGTTCTTGTTAATTCATTTTAAAACTCATTTAATGAAATGTTATCACTTTTTAAAATAACTTACAATGGGTTACCCAGGCAACCACTATGGGCCCTAACCTCCATTTCAAGTCACTTCCCAATGTACACATAGATTACCTACCTTAGGTTCATAAAAATACAAATCAAAAAATCATAGTTTTCACCTCTGCTCTTTACAAGCGACTGGAAAGCACCTATAAATAAATTATAGTTTTCACCTCAATCCTTTACAAGTGACTGGGAAGTACTTAAAGACAAATCATAACATTCACCTCAGTTCTTTACAAGCAATTAGAAAGCACCACAAGACAAATCACAATAATCACCCTAGTCATATACAAGCAACTGGAAAGCATCCAAAGATAAAATGAAACAATCACCTCAATCCTAGACAAGAAACTAGAAAGCATTGAAAGATAATTGATTGAAGACTCAATGGTTACACCAAGAAAATTCATACCATTCACCTAAGTTCTATCCAAGCAATTGGAAAGCATTAAAAAATAACAGATCAAACTCATCATAGAAGACATGTGACACATCACCATGGTCAGGTATAAAAGATCGTATACATAACATCATCATAATACAAAACCCCTAAGCCTCTAGTAAACATCCTGATTTGGTCAAAGAACTAAGTCAAACCGAACCTAACATTAGTACCACACATCACATAAATTACATACAAAAGTAACTTTCATAATTCATTAGGTTTGAAGTCATAAATGTCAATTTTCATTATGGTTTTCTTGAAAAAGAACACAAGATTTGATATGTAACTAGGGTTCCAATTTTTGTCTTCTAAAAGTATTATAATTAGTAAGCTTTTTGAATAATGAAATTTCCATAGTGTTACAAATCATTTTAATATATCTAAACCATATAAACACATCCACACTTATAAAAAAAACATTAATTCTCCAAATTAATTTTTTTGATTTTCTATTTACTTTAAACTTATATTTAAATAATAAAGTAATAAATCAATTTTCAAATAATTAAATTTAAAATTTTGACAATACTTATTAAAATTAATAATTATTATTATTATCGATTATTACCAAAATAAATTTATATGTATTAAACTTTGGAAAAAAAACTTTCCCAAAATGGAAACCTTCTGAAAATGGAAACTTTCTCAAAACAGAACCTGCTACAAATGGAATTTTTCCTAAAATAAAAACCTTCTAAAAATGGAAACCTACTAAAAACTGGAACTTTCCAAAAATAAAAACCTACTAAAAATGGGAACTTTCCAAAAATGAAAACCTTCTAAAAATGGAAATTTTCCAAAAATAGAAACTTGCTAAAAATGGAAACTTCCCCCAAAATGGAAACTTCCTAAAAATGGAAACTTCCTAAAAATGAAAACTTGCTAAAAATAAAAACTTTCCAAAAATGGAAACTTTCTTGAAATGGAAACCTGCTAAAAATCTAACTTTCTAATCTCCTAAAAAATGGAAACTTTCCAAAAGCAAAAACCTATTAAAAATTTATAAAACACGGGCTTCTAATTCTTAGTTCATAGACAGATGATTTTGATACTAGGAACAATGATATTTGCAATAAGGGTTTCAACCCAATTGAAATTCTGAAAACAGATTCATAAGAAGACAGAAATTTTAAATGACGAATCTACTATGAAAAACCCATAAGACCCTACCTGGATCTGATGCTAAACATTGGATGCACGGAGCTTGCAAGTGAATTCTTTTTCTTTTGAAAACCCTCTTCTCAGAAATCGGCTCCTCCAAACCTCAGTATAGACAAATGAACTCTAATTTCCTAATAAAGATTTTTTTCCCCAAATTAGTTGATTGTGCAATCATGCAAAACCCTTTTGCTTTTATTATTTCATTAGATTTAAATTTTCATGCACCAACTTTTGGACTTAAATTAAAATAAACTTTATTAAATCAATTCTTGTCCTCTTTCATTAAATTGTAAAATGTCTTTAATTAAATATTTACTAATTTAACTAATAATATTATTTAGAGATTATTATTAAAATCAAACTCCTAAATTATTATAATTAAATTAAATAAATATAAATAGGCCAAAATTAGAACTTTGATAAAATCTTTAAATTTAATTCTTTTATTTAATTAATCTTGTCAATTATTTAAATATAATTAAATATTAACTTGTCTTTATAAAATTTTCATTGAATTATCTTTAAATTTGGTTTAATTATAGTTGAATATCACAATAGACCCACAAGACTAAATATGCCAACTCAACTAAAAACAAAGAACATATCCAAGTCTAGGGTCAAAATTCACTAATTCATATCACATCACGAATTTAGGCGGGTAAACAACTCATATACTTGTCATACTTTCTAGGAAAATTGGCTTAGGTTAGGGTTTGGACTCAAGAATTATCTCCCCTCTTTTATAATTGAGATATTGTGATAGAGCATGCTCATCCTAGTAATTCAGTGAAGTCGATACCTGATACTTGTAAGCTACATAAAAACTATGCATGTACATACACATAATCTAAACTAAATAGGCAATGACAAGGAGTGGTGCATCATGTAGATCCCAACTAGGAGGTGACTACAACTCCCTTCCTCAACCACAACAGAAACATCAAACATAAAGTAAAACATATAGGTACACCATAAACATGTATGGGGTAAGTAACTATAGAAACCACGTATACATCACACATTTAACTATCATCATGAGATAAATGAAATCATTGTATAAACATACATGTATCATCATAGAAATAATCTTAAACACATGAAATAACTAAGTAACTCGACACATATATCAATCAAATATGAAATGCATCTAATCAAATCTGGTAACCCATGTATCACTAATCATAAAATATAATCATAAAACTAGCCTAAAATAATTTGGCAATACGACATGAAAAGTCAACTGGGGGTAGGCATTACATCCATTCCCCCTAGACTTAGGCTTACTCCTAAAAGCCTACAAGAAAGGTAAAACTCTAGCACTCACTATGCAGGACCCATTGAACCCTTCCCCCTATAGGAGGATAAGACTCCACCGAAAACACCCAAGCAAGAAAAAAAAATGCCCCAAAAGTCAACAAAGGTAATCCACCATAAAACACAATCATAAGAATATATGTCTAAAATCCAACTCAAGAGTTTTTTTTTTTCAAGTTTTGCCTTCTTTTATGTTTCAAGAAATTAAGCTTGAAGTTTTCAAGGTGTTCAAGTTGTAATAGATACATAAACTAGTTAAGTTTCATTTCAGTTTAACTAGGTAAAAACTAGTGGCATTCCAATATACTCAAAGCTCCCAATACAAAAACTCAAGCTCTGATACCAAATGTAATGCCCCACCAAGAACCCAAAAGAAATTAACCTAAAGTTTTTACTAAGTTTGCCAAAAAAAAAAAATTAAATATAATAACTTAACAATAAATATAATATAGCGGAAGCAATAACATACACACATACATAAGCAACACATAAGCATATTACATCTCTTTAGGGTCTCATAACGTTGAATCACATTTAAGTTTAATTAATACTAAATGCAATATATAACAAATCCATGTCAAGAACAACTATGAGAATGAATCCATTTAAATAATATACAATTACAGTATGTCACTTGGCAATAATCAGAATGCACAATTATCCACTCTACAAGTCACAAGGTATGAAAGGCTGAAAGAATATACATCATAAAATAAATTACATAATCTCATAAGATCTCTGAAATCAAATACAATGCAATAGAATATAAGCATTCATCATAGTACACAAGAACATAATGAAGGGTAATACAAAATAGGGAACTCTAGCAATAGCATTGAACTATTAGATCTCAATGGTAAAAGTAAAAAGCACTACCACCCAACCTCATGGTAACCTAAATGACCCACTCCCACCATGCTGAGGAGATAATCTCAAGAAGAACCTAAAAGCAATCTAAATCAAGGTATGAAGACACAAATGACATCTAAACCTAGAGGCAACAGAGACACGTAGGAAATGTACTATGCAAGCGGGTAACTGTCATCACATGAGCCAACTCTAAGATTGCCCTGGCAACCACTCTAGACTCCGAACCCCTAGTGTCTCTATGTGCCACCAGTATCCGCTTGTACAGACAAGGCATACTAATGAAGCAAGGTCAAAACTTAGTATCCTCTCCACTCCCATCCTAGCCTATACTAGCACTTGAGGCATTGGTGAGGAAAAACAATGACTCTTATTAATTCATTTTAAAACCCATTTAATGAAATATTATCACTTTTTAAAACAACTTACAATGGGTTACCCAAGTAGCCACTCTGGGCTATGCCCTCCACTACAAGCCACTTCCCAATGTACACATAGATTACCTACCCTAGGCTCATAAAAGTACAAATCAAAGGATCACAATTTTTACCTCAACCCTTTACAAGCGACTTGAAAGAACCTATAGATAAAACATAGTATTCACCTCAGTCCTTTACAAGCGAGTGGAAAGCACTTAAAGACAAATCATAACATTCACCTCAATTCTTTACAAGCAACTAGAAAGTGCCACAAGATAAATCACAATAATCACCTTAGTCCTATACAAGCAATTGAAAAGCATCCAACAATAAAACATAACAATCACCTCAATCATATGCAAGCAACTGGAAAGCATCAAAAGATAACTCATCAAAAGACTCAACATTTACACTAGGAAAATTCATACCATTCACCTCAGTTCTATCCAAGCAACTAGAAAGCACTAACAAACAACATATGAAACTCATCATAGAAGACATGTGAAACATCACCATGGTCAAGTATAAAAGATCGTATACATAACATCATCATAGAACAAAACCCCTAAGCCTCTAGTAAACATCTTGGATTGGTCAAAGAAGTAAGTCAAATCGAACCCAACATTAGTAGGGCACATCACATATATTATATACAAAAGTAACTTTCATAATTCATTAGGTTTGAAGTCATAAAGATCAATTTTCACTATGGCTTTCAAAAAATAAAACTAGATTCAATATGCAACTAGGGTTTCAATTTTTGTCTTCTCAAAGTATTATAATTACTAAGCTTTTCGAATAATAAAATTTTCCTATTATTACAAATCATTTTCATATATTTGAACCATATAAACACATCAAAGCTTATAAAAAAAAAAACACTAATTCTCCCAATTAATTTTTTAAATTTTCAATTTACTTTAAAATTATATTTAAATAATAAAGTAATAAATCAAATTTTTAAATAATTAAATTTAACATTTTAACAATACTTATTAAAATTATTAATAATTATTATTATCACTTATTACTAAAATAATTTTATATGTATTAAACTTTTTTTAAAATTCTTGAAATGGAAACCTGATAAAAATAGAAACTTTCTCGAAATAGAAACTTGCTACAAATGGAAATTTCCCCTAAATAGAAACCTTCTAAAAATGGAAACCTGTTAAAAATGGAAAATTTTCAAAAATAGAAACTTTCCAAAAGTGGAAACCTGAGCATAAAAAATAAAAACTTTTCAAAAATGGAAACTTGTTAAAAAGGAAACTTTAAAAAATGGAAACTTGCTACAAATGAAAACTTTCAAAAAATGGGAATTAGCTAAAAATGGAAACATTCTCGAAACAGAAACTTGTGAAAAATGCAAACTTTCCAAAAATTGAAATCTGCTAAAAATGGAAACTTTCTCAAAATACAAACCTGTTAAAAATGCAAACTTTCCAAACATGGAAACTTGCTAAAAATGAAAACTTTCAAAAAATGGAAACCTGCTAAAAACAAAATCTTTCCAAAAATGGAAACCTGCTAAAAAATGGAAACTTTCCAAAATTATAAACCTGCTAAATATTTTAAAAACGTGATTTTATAATTCATAAATAATATACAGATGATTTTGAAATAGGGAACAATGAAATTTTCAACAAGGGTTTCAACCCAATTGAAATTCAAAAAAAAAAATTCATAAGGAGACACAGAGAAGATAAAAATTTCAAAGGACAAATCTACCATCAAAATCCACAAGATCTTGCCTAGATCTAATGCTAAACAATGGATGCACGGAGCTCGCAAGAGAATTCTTTTTCTTTTGAAAACCCTCTTTTCAAAAATTGACTCTTCCAACCCTCAGTATGGAGAACTGAACTCTAATTTCCTCATAAAGAATTTTTTCCCCAAATTAGGGCTTTGATTATGGAATCATGCAAAACCCCTTTCTTTTATTATTTTATTATATTTTAATTTTATGCACCAACTTTTTCACTTTAGTTAAAATAAACTTTATTAAATCAATTATTTTCCTCTTTCATTAAATCGTAAGACATCTTTAATTAAATATTTATTGATTTAACTAATAATATTGTATATGAGCAATGTTAGTATGCTTAATAGAAACCAAATTTAAATAAAGCTTCTACAAACTAAACAAAATTCATAAACTTCAAGATAGACTAAGATGAGCTCTCAATTGAAAATATGAGCCATTAATGGGCTCTCTCAATGAGAAGCTCTCTTGTTGAGTGGCTTTATCTAAATGGATAGGATGTATGCTCAATATGCTTCCAAAGGCTTCAATGGATGATTGTGGATTTTTGGTGTGGATAGATGGCTTTAGTATGGATTTGGCTCTCAAAATAGCATTATAACTTTACTTCATGGATTGTGTTATTTTGCAAAGGGGAAGGATCCAATTTATAAGCAAGAGGCTTGAGGGATTGAGGGCTAAGATGCAAGGATGAGAAAAAGCTCATGGAGGGCTCAGATTGCATGAGAAGAGAGCACATGGATTGTGCTTTCTTATAGCCAATCAAGGAGTGACACATGTCACATGGTGAGAGGATGGAGGAAAGGGAAAGGATGAGTCAACAAAGGAGGCTCAAGGGATAAAATCTTCATAAAGGCCCTCATAATGACTTGTAAGAGAAATAAAAGGGCTTGTAAGAGTCATTTATGACCTAGTGGACTTCATAAAGTTTTATGGTTGAGATATTTTGAGGGTGATGAGAGAAAATTCGACTTGGACTTGATTAGGAAGGTTTTAAGCTTGCTTAGGCTTGTGCAAATGATTAGAGGATGGATTAGGATGGTTTTGGATTAGCGTAGGGATAGGAAAGTGGATGGAATTTAATGAGGGTGGGTGAAGGAGGAGATATTTGTTAACTTTGGCTTGGGTTAGTAAGTTTTAACCCATGTTTAGGGAATGTGACAAGGTTAGGAGGGGATTAGGATTAGGTTTAAAGACATCTTCTAGAAGAGTCTAGACTTTGGATGAGGATAAAGACTTTCTAGAATAGTCTAGAATTTCCTAGGATGAGGATGAAGACTTTCTAGAAGAGTCTAGAACTTCTTAGGATGAGGATAAATTAGATTTTTAGGAAATAAATAAAGTTTTATTTATTTCAAGGGTTTGGGTTGAGGAGATATTTATTAAAACTTTTTTAATAAACATGAGGATTCATATTTAATCTTAATTAAATATTTTGAGTTGGGATTAGGGGTAGGAAATGATGGGATTAGCCTTTAATCAAAATTAAAGAAGGATTAGAAGATTTTGGAAGAGGTTATTGGTCATAAGGAAATTGGCCAAATTTTTGGGCAAAAAATAAATTTTTTATTTATTTTAAGATTTTTGTCAATTTATTAATTAAATAATTAATAAATAAGGAAATAATGTTTAAATAAGATTTAAACATTTTTGGGAGGGATTCCTTAATTAAATATTTTTAATTAAGATAAAGGGATTTAATGGCATGAAAATTAATTAATTAATTAATAAATGATGATGTCATCAGGACTTTTTCAGAAAATAAAAATACTTTATTTTCTAAAGGTTTTTAGGTGTCTACATTTTGCCCCTCTTTGATGTGATTCCGCAAGTGGCATGGCATCAAAGATAAAAAAATAAGATGCCCAAGGCTAGAGCAGAAGAGGAGAGAATGGACTGTGAGATGCCCCCTCAAGAAGGTAGCGAGGAGAGAAAGCGAGGCTCGATGGCTTCTTGAAAAGTACAAGAATCCGAGATGAGCAAGGAGACTCAGATTGGCAAAGAGAAGGGGCTGAATTAGCTCAAACTCTCACTATGGGAGAATCATAAAGGAGAATCAGATGCATAAGAGGAAGCAAGCTTAAGACCTTAGGGAAGGTGGAGGAGGAAGGAGCAGAGCACTATAGAAAGGAATCCAGGATAGGGATATGGATGAGGGGATTATAAAGCTGATGCAACAGGATTTCAAAGAGTTAGATTGGTGGAAGATGGGTTTCGGAGATCCCTAGGACTAGGATTGTGGATCTCGAAAGATGAGGCTTGGTGGGTTGATTTGGATTGGTGGATCCCTAAGACTAGGATTGTGGATCCCTAAAGCTAAGAGTGATGAGTGATTCCAAGAGATACTGATGCATCAGCTGGGGTAGGAGAGACGGATGCTAGATATGGATGGGGGATAATGGAGATGAAGGAAAACCATTGAAGCTTTTTGAGCGGGGGGATACTTCAAAGAGAAGTACCACCATGTAGTTGAGCACTAGATTTGCTATAGGACTATTGGTTAATTGCCAAGGTTACCAAGAACATCAAGGCCTTTTCACCAACCGTCCAGAGGACTGACAAACTAACCCAAAACAAACACACAAGGATTGCCCCAGCATCACACATGAATCCTAGAGGAAGCAGCGTGGAAACGACACTGGAGAACCCACAAGCAGAAAAGAAAAACAAATGAAAGACTTGATCAAGACCTTATGCTCTAATTGCCCCATTCGCAGCATACCATGATATGGAAGATCGTGGCAACCTTGAGGAGGGAACAAGGAGATTTCTTGGAAAAGATACTTCAAGACCCAAAAGGGAAGATCCCAAATCAAAAGAAAGTGAAAATCCAAAAGAGAGCCGTTTGCCAACGAGATGGGTAGGACAAGGTACTAACAGATCAAGATCAGACATGAGGAAAGCTATATCCTACAAGGACCTATCGGAGAGCACCGAAGCTGGTGGATTTGGATGAGTGATGCGTCTGGCAAGCTGAACTAAGAAAGATAACACTTTGGTGATAGGAAATCTAGCTAAAGGATGTGTTGGAATAGCTAACCAAGATGTGTGATGGGTGCAAGATGCTGATCAAGGATGAACTGACACGAACGCTGGATAGATACAATGGTACTAAGCTAAAGAGGATGTTCAAGCTGATGGACCAAGATATGTTACAAATGTACAAGTCTTTTCATGTTTTGGTTTTTGTGAGATGGAAATGTTTGTGAAGGATGGGATGTCTATAATTGGTGATAGGTGGATAGGTAGATGGTTTGCGAAAAGCTTAAGTGAAAATGGGGTTTTGTGTGTGCACGTGATAGTATACAAGCTAGGATACAAGATTATTTATAGGCTGGAATATGGTACAAACCTTGGACAAGATTCGGATAGACAAGGTATGGTACAAGATTTACAAAGTATAATACAAGCTTTGGTACAAGATTTACAAGCTGTACAGGAGGTATTTACAAGCTTCATCAGATTTTGGATATTTGGTTGGAACACCAAGGGAACAAGCAAGTGTGTCTTATGGGATGGTGGGTAAATGGATGAGGGATAGGATAGTGATAGATAATGGATTAGTCTGTAGTACACAAGGCACCTGAATTACCAGGTTTTCACCAAGGTACCTATCCAAGGTGCTTGAATTGCCAAGTTTTCACCATTGGACGCTTATTTCTCTTTACTATTTTTTTCTTTTGTATTTTTCAAAAGCCTGGTATACCAAGGATCTTCAAGCATAGAACTTCTTGAGATGAATGATGTTAGTAGGATCATTCAAGAGTTCTCCTTCTGGTGTAGATAGTTGATAAGCTCCAGAGCCAAAGGAAGCAGTGACAACATAAGGACCAAGCCATGTAGGTTCAAACTTGCCTTTCTTTTCTCGATCTACTTGGACTTTCATGTTTTCTTTGAGGACCATGTCACCTGGCTGAAAGTATCGTGGAAGCACCTTCTTGTTGAAATTTCTTTTGAGACGAGTTTGATAGACTGTGAGATGATCATAGGCTTGTTGCTGCTTCTCGTCTAAGAGATCTAGCTGGGTGAGTCGAGCTACTCTATATTCTTCATCTGATATTTGCCCTTGCAAAGATATGCGCAAGGAGGGAAGTTCAACCTCTATAGGTAGTACCGCTTCGGCACCATAGACTAGGGAGTATGGAGTTGTGCCTGTGGATGTATGAAAGGAAGTTTGATAGGCCCATAGGGCTGGATTTATTTGTAGGTGCCAATCACTGCCGGAATCATTGACAACTTTCTTTAGAATTTTGAGAAGGGTTTTGTTAGTTGCCTCGGCCTGGCCGTTACCTTGTGGGAAATATGGGCTAGAAAAGTGGTGATGGATGCGGAGGGAAGTCCATAATTCTTCCATGTTGAGATTTTCAAAGTTACCTCCATGGTCGGTGAAGATGGTGGATGGCATGCCGAAGCGGCAAAAAATGTGGTACAAGATGAACTTGGAGACCTGAACTCCTGTAGCTGAGACTAGGGGGACTGCTTCCACCCATTTAGTGAAATAGTCTGTAGCTGTTATTATCCATTTATGTCCATCAGATGAGAGGGGTGTGATAGTTCCAACTAGATCAAGGCCCCAACAAGCGAAAGGCCAAGGTGGTGCAATAGGTTGTAGATCTTGTGCTGGAGCGTGCACAAGATTTGCATGCTGCTGACATGGGAGACACTTTCTGACAAAGTCACAGGAATCTTCTTCAATGGTAGGCCAATAGTAGCCTGCTCTAAGGATTTGTCGCTCTAGGACAATACCACTTGTGTGGGCACCGCAAAGTCCAGAGTGTACTTCCTTTAACACCATCGCGGCCTCATTTTGGTCTAAACATCGAGAGAGAGTATCATGATAACCTCGACGATATAGGGTATTTGCTATGATAACATAGCGGGATGATTTTCAGATGAGGTTTTGGCGTTGGGTACATGTGAGGTGAGGGGATATGATACCATCGTTAAGGTAAGCGTGAATCTCATGGTACCAAGGGGATTGGGGACCAACCAAGATACAAACACGGTTTGAATCCTCATTCGCATAGGCGGGTGTGAGGAGCTGCTCCACTAAAAACTCATACTGTGTAGCTGCTTGGGGAATTTCCAAGAGCGAGCCTATAGTAGCCATAGCATCTGCTGCTTTGTTCTGTATTTGAGGCACTTGTGTAAACTGAAGCTTTGTAAAATGTTGGGTTAGCTAATCAACTAGCTCTTTGTAGGGTAATAGCTTTTCATCTTTGGTTTGATATTCATTTAGGGCTTGCTTGATGATGAGCTGAGAATCGCCAAAGATTTGTAGCTCAACAATGTTCCATTCTACAGCTATCTTTAATCCTGCTATGAGGGCCTCATATTCAGCTATATTGTTGGTGCTAGGGAATTGTAGCTTGAAGGCTTTTGGAATGTAATTTGCTTGAGGTGTGACCAACAATATTCCTGCCCCTGATCCATGAGATGTGTATGAGCCATCAAAATAAAGTTTCCATGGGGGTTGTTCTTCAATTAGACAGATATGCTCATCTGGAAATTCTGTGATCAATGGATAAGCATCTATTAGAGGTGCATCAGCTAGGTGATCTGCTATAGCTTGCCCTTTGATTGCCTTTCTATCCACATACTGGATGTCAAATTCACTAAGGAGCATAACCCATTTGGCCAAACGGCCTGTAAGTGCTTTTCTAGAGAGCATATACTTGAGAGGGTCAATCTTGGAGACTAGTTGGATGGTATGACTTAGCATGTAATGGCAAAGTTTTTGAGTTGAGAAAACAACTGCCAAACAAGATTTTTCCATAGGAGTGTAATTGAGTTCATAACCAACTAGGGTTCTACTGATGTAGTAGATGGCTCTTTCTCTGTTGTAGTCATCAAGCTATGCTAGAAGTGCCCCTAGAGCAGTAGGTGTTGTTGATATGTACAAAATCAGGGGACGACCAGGAACTGGTGGAACCAAGATAGGGGGATTGATGAGATACTTCTTGAGATGGTCAAAGTTGTGCTGACATAAAGGATCCCACTTGAAGTTCTCATCCTTCTTTAGTAAATGTGAAAATGGTGTACACTTATCTGCAAGCTGGGAGATGAAGCGCCGAACAGATTGGAGCTTTCCTTGAAGAGAGTGAAGTTGTCATAGTGTCTGGGGAGGAGGCATGTCTAAGATAGCCTTGACCTTCTTGGGGTCGATCTCTATACCTCGTTTAGAAACTATGAAGCCTAGAAGCTTGCCAGATGTGACCCCAAAGACACATTTCTTGGGATTCAGCATGAGATGATATTTGGCTAACCTATAAAAGACTTTCTCCAGGTCAGCAAGATGATCCATGAAGGTATGAGACTTGACCAAGATATCATCCACATAATCCTCCAAAATGCTATGGATGAGATCATGAAAAATGGTTGTCGTAGCTCTTTGATAGGTAGCCCCAGCATTCTTTAGGCCAAAAGGCATCATGTTGTAGCAAAAGGTTCCCCAAGGGGTAGTGAATGATGTCTTATGCTGATCCTCTTCTGCAATCTTGATTTGATTATACCCAAAAAATCCATCCATGAGGGACAAAATTTCATGTCCAGCTGTAAGATCTACAATCATATCTATGTTGGGCAAGGGAAAATCATCTTTTGGACAAGCTTTGTTAAGATCTCTAAAATTAGTGCAGATTCTGATGTCACCGGAAGGTTTAGTGACAGGGACCATGTTGGAGATCCACTCTGAGTAGTCGATAGGTCGGATAACCTTAGCAGCTAACATTCTTTCTAATTCAGCTTTGACCAATAATGCCACTTTGGGATGCATTTTTCTAAGCTTTTGTCTGATGGGCTTGATCTTTGGATCAACTGCAAGATGATGAACTACAAGCTTTGGATCAAGTCCTAGCATGTCCTGATATGACCATGCAAATCGGCCAATGTTCTCTCTTAAGACCTCAAAGAGGAGGTCAGCTTGGTCTTGTGATAGGGATGCAGCAATGTGAACAAGTCTGGGGATCTCTGAAGAACCAATGTTGACTTCTCGAGTATCCTCAATTAGAATAGAAGACACCTCTAGTCGATTATCTTGAGGAGGCAATGCTAAATCCTCATGTTCTTCTGGATTTTCTTGCTGAGGGGCTCTCTTCGTTGCCTTAGCTAGTCTTAGATTCACCTTTGTTCCAGTTTTGGGTGTATCGGAACTAGGTTGGGGATTTTCTCCAAAATACCCCTTGGGATCTAGCTTGTAGATATAGGCAGAATCTGGCTTTGTTTTCTTGTGAGGAGTTTCAGCTCCCATGAATCTTAGAAGTGCCTCCTCTGATGTGAACTCATCGATGTGTATGACACTTGGTTGGTCCCAATCTATGAGTTGTGGATGGGCGAGTGGTAGGTCAATGAGGTGGATGGATAGTTCTTGGAGAACAGAGTCTCCGAGGGAGATTTGGTCTAGGATATCGTCGTAGGCTCTCTTTTCAACTTTCTTAGGAATGTCTTCGATTTTGACAAGGTTGCGGTGAATGTTTAAAAAAGCGTGACCGTTCTCATTGGTGCCCCCAATTGTGGGTATGCCAAAGCCAAGACCTGAATTTGATTCCCACTTGTGTGCGTCGATGGGGCACTGCATGCCTCTTTCTTCTAGTCCTAGACCACCACCTTGATAGTTCCATTTGTCAGTGATGAGCTTATGTTCTTGGGGATACTTTTTGCTGAAGTGATCAAGGCGTGCTTGATTTCTTTGAGGTGCATCCTTATGTAACCATTTGTTGATATCTGGAGTGAGCTCCTCATGAAGAGGGATTTTTGAGGATACAAAGGTTGTTGGGCCAAACTGTTTGTATCGAGGAGGTGGAACCTCCTTAGCTTTGTGATATGTCGGTCGTCTATGGGCATGTGGATCAAGTGGGAGTGCCCTGACAGCAAATGCATCTGACAAACTATACTCTCCACAACCTTTGTTATTGATCTTCACAGTAGACAGGGTAGAGGCGAGGATGGTTTCTGGGTCATTATAAGTGTGGGATGAGCTGGCGATGGATGTGCCGATATCAATTCTAGGGCAATGGTTTGTATATGAAGCTTCAACTGCATTGCAGTAAGCAAAGGGTTCTGGATCGGCATGGATGGTTACCTCAGTGCCTTGATGCGGAAATTTGATGCACTGATGGTAAGTGGATGGAACGGCTTTCATGGCATGAATCCATGGGCGATCGAGGAGGATGTTAAATGGTAGGTTTAGATCAATAACATGGCAGAGTGTCTCTTGGATGACTGGCCCAACCTTGATTGGCAGCAAAATAGTTCCTTCTGTGGTTCTTTCCAAGTTGTCATAAGCTTTGATGGTGATAACCTCACTGATGATATCTGCCTCAGTATACCTAGCTTGTTTTATGAATTTTAGGGTGCAAATATTCAAGGCTGATCCATTATCTATCATTACTCTTTTTACAGCAAAGTTTGATACCATGATGGCTATGTGAAGCGGAAGGGTGTGATCTAGCTCGACCACGGGTATGTCGGTGGGTTTGAATGATAGGGCACATGAGGATGAGAGGTGTCCAACAAGATTACAAAAATTAGTAGCATTGATATCAGAAGGGACAAGAGATTCTATGAGAGCACTGTCAAGGATGTTCTTGTACACAGGACTAGTGCGAAGAAGGTCTAAAATGGAGATTTGGGCTGGCATGTTCCCAAGGTGTTCCAAGATATTGTACTGGCTTTTTGATGGAGATGATGGTGTTGGTGTAACAGGTGGGCCTACGATGTTAAATCTTGCTCTTTGAGTGGTGACTGCACACTCATTGTTTGGTCCTTGGATATTGATAACATTGACGGAAGGCTCTTTCTCGGATATACAACCTATAAGGCTACCATAGTCTATATAGGATGAAGTGTGGTCACTGTTCTTCCCATGCTGTTGGTTTGGCTGACGGTTGTTGGTGTTGTTGTTGTTGGTTTGGATAGGTGCTTTTCCAAGATTTTGGTTGTGGTGTGGAGGAAAAGCATTTTGATAGATCTGTAAGCCTCCATTGGGAGAGGTTTGGGCACCAACAGTGATTTCTTTCCGATCAATGAGGTCCTACACATAGTCTTTTAGTTTCATCCATCTGAGGGTAGTGTGACCTTTTACCCTATGAAATTTGCAGTACTCATTGCCTTTGTACCATGCAGCTTTGGATTGGCTTGGGTCAATTTGCTGGGTAGGAGGAAATTTGATGAGGTTTTCTTTGACTAATTTCTCAAAAATGACATCCAATGGTTCACCAAGGGGTGTATAGTTTCTAGGTGTAGGTTGGAATCTAGGCTTTTGTCCTACAGCTACATTGATGGCATTAGCTTGATTGCTAGACCCTTGGAAGTTGGGTCTTGGATTGTGGTTTTGATAGCTTTGGTTATTCTGTTGTTGGTAGTTGATAGCTTGTTGATTTTTTGGTTGATATGGTGGGTTGGACTGGTTGTGAGAAGGACCAACAATATTCACATGTCTGGTGTCAGTGATGCCATCTGTTGCAACGTGTTTGTTTTTGTTCCAATACCTAGACTTGTCATTGGAATGTGATTGATTTTGGTTGGCTTCCTTGTAAAGCTTGACCACACCATCTTTAATGAGTCCTTGCTCAAGGATCATTCCTTTCTCTTTGATATCTTTGTAGGTTTGCAAACAGTTCATGGTCATGTGGTGAGCCAAGCTAGGATGGGCATTATCAATAAACATTTTCACCACATGGCGTTCTGGCAAGGTGCAGGATATGCGGGTGGTAAGGGTTTGCCATCTTTGCAGGTATTCGGCAAGGCTTTCTCCACCTTTTTGCTTGGTGTGGACAAGATCAACTATTGATAGCTCTATTTCAACAAGATGGGCATATTGGGCTACAAATGCCTCAGATAATTCAGCAAAGTTTTTAATTGTGCCATAGGGGATTCTATAAAACCATTCAAGAGCTGGTCCAGCTAAGCTTTTGGGAAAAAGGCGCAAGAGGAAGACATCATTGTATGCTACGTCCTGGCAGTGCATGTAAAATTCTTTGATATGTGTGACAAGGTCTCCTTTTCCTCTGAATTTGTCAAATTTGGGTACCTCAAAGAGTTTTGGAAATGGTGTCATGGTAATGGCTCTGTCAAATGGGTAAGGACACACATTCTCAAACTTGAATGTCTTCGGATCATTCCCTTCTTGGATGGCTTTTAGAGCTATCTTCATTTGCTCCCATTCTGAATTGATAGGTGATGGCTGGGGTGCCCCCAATGTAGGAGTGCCTTGAGGTAGGTATGTGTTGGATGGGGCCACTGAATATGGATGGCTATGATAGATTTGCTGATAGGGATTGTACATTGTTTGGGCAGCTGCATGGTGGATGACAGGTTGCTGAGGGGGAGGTGGCGCATATTGCTGCATGTGCTGCGAGGCTTGCTGTTGATATGGGATTTGAGGTTGGGATTGAGGAACATAAGCTGGTTGTGGGATAAATGGATTGTTTTGTGGAGGTAAGGTATAAGATGGTTGAGAGGCTTGGGGAAAGGATCGGGGGGCTTGTGGGGTTTGACCAATATATGTGGGTTGTGCCCCCATTTGGGATGGTATCTGCAAATAATTGGTGGTTGACTGGGGTGGTGGATTACCTCCTAGAAGTGGCATTGAAAAGTAGTTGGTAATTGGAGGTAATGGATTAGTTGGTGGTGGAGGTGGTGGGAATTGAAAGCTTGGGAATGGAACTGATGGGGTTTGATAGCTTTGTGGTTGGATTTGGAAGCTTGGTAGAGTGGTGGCAGGGGCTGGGGTCACTTGGGAGTTTGGTAGAAAATTGGTAGTAGCTTGTGGGATTTGATAGCTTTGTGGAGTGAGGGTAGTAGCTTGTAGATTTGTGGCTAATGGTATTGAGCTCCCAAGACCTAATGGAAATGATGGGATTGTGCTTTGGGCTGCAGTGAACAAGCTGCGGGTGATAAAAGGTTGATTACTTGGCCCCATGGGTGGCATCCCTGTTGTATATTGCTGAGGTTGGCCAAAGATGCTAGCACTGATTTGGGAGATGGGTGGATTTGGAAGGCTGGGTTGGGGAGCAGCAACAGCAATAGTGAAGGGGGTGAACGGTGAGCTGTTTTGGGTAAAGGGGGTTTGGAGCGGAGAGGTATGAACCAAGGATGGAGTGGTGGTGGATGCGTTGGCTTGCGGCATGGAGATTTCAACTTGGGTGGATGATGGTATGTTTGGGTCTGTTGGATCATATGGATTGGCTGGAGGCTCTTCTTTTGGCATATATTGAGGATAATTTGGATCATAAGAGCCTATGGGTGGTGGTAGCTGCCCAAACAATGGGTGAGATGGATTTGATAATGGAGGGGGTCTTCCAAATTCAAAGGTTCCTACATTTTCCCTTCGAAAATTAGCCATGATTGTCTCTTTGTTCTTGTCTATAATGGCATTTACCAATACTGCATTTCCTGGTTGGTTCATGAAAGCTTCAATGTCAGTACATGATGGCATAGCTTTCTCTGGGCTGAAGGATGGCTGAGTGCTCAAGGGGGGTGAGGTTGTTCGATCCAAATGATAGGGCTCCATTGTTTCTTTCTTCTTGGCTAAGCGAGTGACAGGTGGCATGAAAAATGCTCCTAGGGATGAGATGCAATAATGCTGATGGATGCAAAAGGGGGAAGGCTTCTCTATGCAAATGATTTCCTAGGTTAAGGCAAAGCTATATGACAAAACCTAAGGAGGATTGGGTTGGAGATTCTAACTTCAAAGATATGTTGCCAAAGCACGAAAGGTCTGCTTTCCTATGTGCAAGCTTGGTGGTGATTGTGTCAACTTAAGGATAGACTGATGATCCTTTAGGAAGAACACGAGATTGACCACTTGTGAATCCCAACCTTTAGCTCAAGGTGATGAGGGATAACAAGTGACAAAGCTGGATTACCCTAGAAAAAGCTCTGTCAAAGGGATAACCTTGGTGAGATTGATGGATTTGGAAGATTTTAGGAGTGGCAAACTTTTGGCAAAAGTGACAACAATTTTGAAGGCTTGGATGTGAGGTTTTGATTGCTGGCTAGATGGTTTGATTCTAAATGAGATGGATGAGCTAATAATGCTTAAGGGGATAACCTAAGATGGCTGGATTTTCTACAAAGATGACTCTAAAGTGAAGCTAATCCAAGAAGATGTGGAGAAAAAAGGGTGTCTAATCATAGAAATCATGCCTAGTTGGTAAGGCATAAGCAGGATTAACTCCTGGATGTTGGCTAAATTTGATGGTGCACTCTAACCAAGCCTCTTGAAGTGCTTCGTCGGTAGCTTTGTCCTCTGCTTTGTGGAGTTTGGCAATTCGTGGGCTTGGTGTTATTTCTTTTCTCTTGGTTGAAAGTTCTTGGTATGCTAGAGATGGTTTGAGTTTAACTTTGTGGAACTTCTGTTTGGTTTTGGGTTGCTTTGACATCAATTTCTGAATCTGCTTGGCTTTAAGAGATCTTGGTTGTTTTGCTTCAACTCGTTCAACTTCTGGAATAGGCAGTGACTACGCTAAGTATGCCCTAAGCTAGGATTGACCAAGTTTGGCAAACATTCATTCAACAAATAAAAGATCAAGCAATAGATAGAAACAACCAGATAGAAGTTTTTGATTCTCAGAAAGTGATACTTGCGCCAAGGAGTGTGTATGTTCTACAAATGTTTCGATCAGTCACCTCAAACACATTAACATCCTAGATGGTTGTCTACAAGGTTGACAGTTGGTTTAGCTAAGGAGTCCTCGATATACCCAAGATACGTGAGGCCCAAATCCGTAGATGAGACCAAAAAGATGTCACACAACCGAGAGGAGCGGTAACCCACTTCTCCTCTTTCACTTCTCAAGGGTATAAAGTTCTTTGAGGCTTAGCCCGAGTGACAAAATCTTGATCCCAAGAGAGGTGTCTTTCGATTCACCTCCCAATTCTTATACTCCGCCAGAACGCTGGAGTTGAGGTCGTCCAAGGGGTGATGAAATCCCCAAGCAGGCCTCCTAAAAAGAAACAAGGTTTTGGATCCTAATCTTATGCACCCAAGATAGCCTCGAAAGACGACAAGGGGAGAGAAGACTTGGATGACCTTGGGCTAAAAAGCACGCTTGTTCTTTTACCAACTGACTCTTATGTGTGCTAATCTAGACTTTGCAAGCACTCATGTTTAAGAGACAATGATCAATTCCAACTTGAAGCGCCAACAAAAGTAAATCAATCGAAGAATGCAAACAATAAGAAGAGTTAGGGTCAACAAAAGCAAACTCGCGCGCCCAGAGGCCCTCCATGTCAAGTATCGATTAATTTTCTTTAAGGCATTCAAGATTGAGTGTGAGTTTGTTTTAAGCCCAAAACAAAAGTGTGTGAGATTCAATTTTCAAGCGCGCGCCCGGAGGCTCTCCACGTCAGTTGTTTGTTCAATTTTAGTGCCCAAACTTGAAGTGTGATCGATTTAATCTAGAGTTTTGATCATTTAAGAATTTTGATAAAGTTAAAGCAAACATTCAAAGACCAAGTGAGTGAGTTAGATTGTGGAACATTTAACACCTTTTTCAAGTAGACCCATCCCCATAAATGGCGCTGAGATTGCAACCAATGGTTAATATTTGATGGGTGATTAGAAAAGAGGTGAGTCCAAGGAACTACTCAAATTGATTTTTGCAAATTTGTATTTTAACTTAACAAGGTTTCTTAAATGTCCAAAAATCAAACTTTACCTAGATTGCATGTGGAAAAGAGATTTGTTTTGTTCAATTTTTAGAAGCTCCAAATGAAGTGTTTGATATTGCAATGGTTAATTGATCCTTAGAATTCAAGATTGGATTTGTTGTTTTAATCATGCATTCAAAGAAAATTTGATTTTAATCCATGGCATTCAAGAGTGATTTTAGCAACATGCATTCAAAGAAAAGTGGTTAAACATTCAAGTGTTTTCTTTTGAGCATTCAAGATTGAGATTTTGTGTGTTGTTTTAAGAACTTTGAAGTGCTTTGTTTTAACCTTAGATCATTCAAGATTGTTTTGGACTCAAAAGTGAAAATGACTCTTTGGACTTTGGTTTTCATTCAAGATTTTGTGTTCTAGTTTGCATATTTTAAGCCCAAAAATGATATTCCTAGATTGTTTTGATGCATGAAAATCTTAAGAAACATTCAAGATTTTGCAATAAGACATTTGTTTGGAACAAATAACAAAGCTTTTAGGACAATTTTTGGCAACCATTTAGGACTCTTAGTTTTCATGAGATTTTTAAAAGAACTTTAACATATTTGCAAATGAGGTTCATTTTATCCTTGATTGATGCTTTGAGTTTGATTTAAATTTTAGTTGGCACTTAGTGTTGATTTTGAACCTTTTGAAATGGAAACTTGAAGTTCTTTTTAAATTCCCAAAAATGAAGTGTTCCTAACTTTGCATGAATGCATCTAAAACCTTGATGTTGCAAGGATGCAAATGATTAGATTGGTTTAGTTTCACTTGTTAAAAGATTTTTTATTTTTTGCAAATTTTTAATTTTTTAATGGATTTAAGTATGATTTGGGGGTTCATTTTAAGCACTAAAAAGAAGTGTGTATGATTTTTCTTCCTTAAAAAAAAAAAAGGCCAAGATCTCCCACAAGAAGAAGAAGAAGAAGTAGATGGAATAAGAAGAATACAGATAAGAAGAGGAAGAAGAATTTCAAGTTCTTTGTCCACCTATAAGCTTGAAAAATCTGCAAACACTATGAGATAGATTATGAGTTCCTTTGTCTTCTTCATGTTCATGTGGACCTACAAAACCAATTTATACAATCCTACCAATCACAAAAACAAGCAAAATTAGCCAAAATTAGCAAATGACATACAAAACTTGACTAAAAAAAGCTAATGAAGATGACCCATGCGGGGTCCCACCGGGCGTGCCAAAATGTATATGAGCAATGTTAGTATGCTTAATAGAAACCAAATTTAAATAAAGCTTCTACAAACTAAACAAAATTCATAAACTTCAAGATAGACTAAGATGAGCTCTCAATTGAAAATATGAGCCATTAATGGGCTCTCTCAATGAGAAGCTCTCTTGTTGAGTGGCTTTATCTAAATGGATAGGATGTATGCTCAATATGCTTCCAAAGGCTTCAATGGATGATTGTGGATTTTTGGTGTGGATAGATGGCTTTAGTATGGATTTGGCTCTCAAAATAGCATTATAACGTTACTTCATGGATTGTGTTATTTTGCAAAGGGGAAGGATCCAATTTATAGGCAAGAGGCTTGAGGGATTGAGGGCTAAGATGCAAGGATGAGAAAAAGCTCATGGAGGGCTCAGATTGCATGAGAAGAGAGCACATGGATTGTGCTTTCTTATAGCCAATCAAGGAGTGACACATGTCACATGGTGAGAGGATGGAGGAAAGGGAAAGGATGAGTCAACAAAGGAGGCTCAAGGGATAAAATCTTCATAAAGACCCTCATAATGACTTGTAAGAGCAATAAAAGGGCTTGTAAGAGTCATTTATGACCTAGTGGACTTCATAAAGTTTTATGGTTGAGATATTTTGAGGGTGATGAGAGCAAATTCGACTTGGACTTGATTAGGAAGGTTTTAAGCTTGCTTAGGCTTGTGCAAATGATTAGAGGATGGATTAGGATGGTTTTGGATTAGCTTAGGGATAGGCAAGTGGATGGCATTTAATGAGGGTGGGTGAAGGAGGAGATATTTGTTAACTTTGGCTTGGGTTAGTAAGTTTTAACCCATGTTTAGGGAATGTGACAAGGTTAGGAGGGGATTAGGATTAGGTTTAAAGACATCTTCTAGAAGAGTCTAGACTTTGGATGAGGATAAAGACTTTCTAGAATAGTCTAGAATTTCCTAGGATGAGGATGAAGACTTTCTAGAAGAGTCTAGAACTTCTTACGATGAGGATAAATTAGATTTTTAGGAAATAAATAAAGTTTTATTTATTTCAAGGGTTTGGGTTGAGGAGATATTTATTAAAACTTTTTTAATAAACATGAGGATTCGTATTTAATCTTAATTAAATATTTTGAGTTGGGATTAGGGGTAGGAAATGATGGGATTAGCCTTTAATCAAAATTAAAGAAGGATTAGAAGATTTTGGAAGAGGTTATTGGTCATAAGGAAATTGGCCAAGTTTTTGGGCAAAAAATAAATTTTTTATTTATTTTAGGATTTTTGTCAATTTATTAATTAAATAATTAATAAATAAGGAAATAATGTTTAAATAAGATTTAAACATTTTTGGGAGGGATTCCTTAATTAAATATTTTTAATTAAGATAAAGGGATTTAATGGCATGAAAATTAATTAATTAATTAAATAATTAATTAATTAATAAATGATGATGTCATCGGGACTTTTTCAGAAAATAAAAATACTTTATTTTCTAAAGGTTTTTAGGTGTCTACAAATATTAGTTAGAGTTTATTATTAAAATGAAACTCCTAAATAATAATTATTAAACTAAATAAATATAAATATGCCAAAATTAGAACATCAATCAAATATTTAAATTTAATTCTTTTATTTAATTAATCTTCTCAATTAATTAAATATAACTAAGTATTGAATTTTCTTTATAATTTTTTAATTAAATTAAATCATTAAATTATCTTTTAATTTGATTTAATTATAATTGAAAATCATGACAAACCCATAAGGCTAAATAGAACAACTCAACTGAAGATAAAGAACAGATCCAACTTAAGGGTCAAAATCACGAATTGACGTCACTTGACGAATTCAGACAGGTAAGCAATTCAGATACTTGTCATACTTTCTAGGATAGTTGGCTTAGGTTAGAGTTTAGACTCAAGAATTATCTCCCCTCTTTTACCATTGAGATACTGTAATAGGGCATGCTCATCCTAGTGATTTAGAGAAGTCCATGCCTGGTACCTACAATCTACATACAATCCATGCATGTACACACACATATAATCTAAACTAAACAGGTAATGGCGAGGAGTGGTGCACCATGTAGATCCCAACTAGCAGGTGACTATGACTCCCTCCCTCAACCACATCAGAAATGTTGAACATAAAGTAAAACATATAGGTACACCATACACATGCAAGTATTGGGTAAGTAACCATAGAAACTACATATATATCACACATCTAACTATCATCGTGAGAGAACTGAAATCATTGTATGAACATACATGTATCATCATAGAAATAATCGTAAACACATGAAATAACTAAGTAACTCAATGCATATATCAACTGAATAAGAAATACATCTAATCAAATCCAATAACCAAGTATCACTAATCATAAAATGTAATCATAAAATTGGCCTAAAAGAATTTGGCAATACGACATGAAAAGTCAACTAGGGGTAGGCATTACATAGTGCTTGCAATTTGATCAAAAGAATTCTCAATCCCAATCCCAAAATAGTATAGTGTGGATGACCCTTTCAACAATATAATTTAGGTTGCTGTAGAAAATTACGATGATGGCTGATCTCTAGACAAAATGCACCAAAGACAAAAACAAAAAAGTCAAATGTATTCCTTCAAATTTTTTCGATCAAAAAATATATAGATCATGAAGATCAAATGCTGAAAATTTCAAAAAAAATCATTGTGTTTTCGCTTTTTTGAAATTTAGTTAATGGTGCAATTTGTAGGGAGGATAGTTGCATTTGAAAATTACCATATCACAAGCAATTGAGAATGAGTTGTTTAAGGAAGGATATTGTTAATGACATTTTTAGAGTTTTTAATTAAGATGTTTTTAGCGATGAAAAGCTTGTGTCCAATGAGGAATTTTAGATCTTAGATTAATGTTTAATTTATTAGCACAAAGTTCAGTGGCTATTTCATGATACTTAAAATGGCTACTCCTTTTTCCTATATTTTATATACTTGTTGAAGAGTTGGTCTGAGTTTGAATAATGCAACAACACGATATAAAATGTTTATGTCTTTAACAATTCATCAATCGCAATGGTTATCCATTTGTTACACTTAAAATGGGTTATTGAAAAATTATTTTCCCATTCTGGTTATGTGCATGTTATATAATTTTGACATCTTTGCATCCTCTTCAACTTTTTGAGTTTCTAAGTACGAAAAGAGACCTTCTTAGCTTGCTCCATCTAAAATTTGGCAAGTGAAGAGGGCATGCTTATGGAATTTAGATGAGATGTAACAGGGCCATAGTTGATGAGGAGGATGATCAGATTTATTCTTGGTTGGAATAGGTGCTTGAGCATTGAAAGTCCTTTGGACATCAAGGCAATATGTTAATACACATCACTATGTCAATAAGTTGCTAAACAGTTTAAACTTAAAAGATGTATTTACAAGACTTTGTTTGAGTGAAGATCACGAGGTTGCCTTGGGGGTGGCTTGGCATTGGTTTATAATATCCCCATTATATTTTTCATTATAAAAAGACTTTTTTCAATTGATATACCTTGCAAAAATCGAATTGCAGATTTTCTGGGCAAGTCTCTTCTGCTGAAGTACCAAATGCAATGAATTGCTCCATGTTCATGCATATTTTGAAATTTGAAAAATTCAAGTTGTGTCACCTCAAACTATACCTATTCATATAGAAACAATTCCACAAGTTAATGGCAATCAAAATAAAAAAACAAGTACTCAAGGAACTAAAAAAAAAAATCAATTATTTAAATATTGGAAAAGTGATGGGAAGACTGTAAGTCACATTAAAACTTATTATTTTTAAAACACATCCATAACTCTAATTTTTAAAACACATCCATAGCTCTAAGGACTTCATTTATGTTCAACAATTTGTTAGGATAAAACATTACAAAAATCTCATTAACATTTGTGTGCCTTGTAACCTCATATCATTAATATTACGATTGAGGCATAGGAAAAAGGTGAACATGATTAAGAAAGATTTAATATATTTTCTATTTTCAATAAATTTTAATGTTTTTTACAATATTTTAAAATTTTATGATATTATAAAAATAACATATATATATATATATATATATATATATATATATATATATATATATATATATATATATATATATATATATATATATATATATATATATATATATATATATATATATATATATATATATATATATATATATATATATATATATATATAATTTTGAAAAATTCAACATTTAATATACTAAAGTCAAAAATATATATCCTTTAAAAATACAGATGTCTCTTCATAAAAATAAAAATAAAAAGCTTTTTTGAATTGAACAATAAAATACAAATCATTAAGTGTTATTTCACCGGCTTCATCAAATTGTGTGTGGAATGCTCCTCATGGAGCTGTGAAGTACATGGAATGTTGCTTATGTAGCTACGAAGTACTTAGACGAGGTGGATGTCACATAAGCAACATTTTGTTCTTACATAAAAACTTAGACAAGGTGGATGTCACGTAAGCAACATTTTGTTCTTACATAAAAATAGTGTCTATTAGCATTATATAAAATAAATTCTATTTAAAAAATATATAGCATAATTTATGGAGGAATTTCACGACTCATAAGATGATTAAAAAGATAGTTTTTTTGAAGCAAGTTTCTAGCTATGCTAGAATTGCACAAATGGTATCAACTTCACCCTTGGACCTTTGGGGGTACAAGTGCTAGTATTTAATTATTATTGATTCTAGTAGTATAAGAACTCAACTTCAAGTAACTTTCCAAGATTTTCTTAAAATTAAGAATGACACTCGATAATTAAATAGTAATAACCATTGTACGTTTCATAAATTAAGCTATTATAAAGCTATCTATAATTTATTTTAGTGTTCACTTCTAAATTTTATCAATTTTAATTAATTAATTTTAATTTTTATGTAATTGCTTAAACTAAATATTTTGTTATTAGTACAAATTTTTGTAAGAGTTGTATTTAATTTCAATGCAAAAAGTCAAAGATGTCATAACTTGATGCATTCAAGTAGAAGTCATAAATTTTTAAGTTCTATATTCCAATTTTCAATTTAATTGTGTAAAAAAATCAAAAGTTTTAAATTGCTCATTTAAATTAGATTAGTGTTAAAATATATTTACACAATAAAATCCATGACCACAAAATAATTTGAATTGCAAATATCTTTCAAAAACATTAAATAAATATATTAATCATAATATTATTATAAAACATTTAAATTATTTTCTCAATTTAATTATTATATTCTTATTTCTCCAATTAGTAGTCATAATATGTGAACTCATATTTTAAATTTATTTAAAATAAATCAATACTTAATATAATTTTTATAATAAACACAATTAAGACATTTATTTAGTTTAATTGATAATAAATTGATTATTAAACAAAAAAATTTCCAATTTATAAATTTTTTTAATTATTCAAAATCATAATCTAAGAATAATCGAAGAATATTTTTATTTGACCTTCAAACAAATATAGAACACATTGTAAAATACATTATTCACTTTTTTTCACTCTATTGGCACGACTCTAGCAACTGCCAAGATCTATCTTTCCGAAAAAGTTGTAATAAAAATAAAGATACATCTATCATATTTTCAATCAGTGGCGTTCCAATTTGGCACATAATTTTATCCCACGCTGATTTTGGAAGGTAAAATCTCGTTTCAACTTTTCCATCTGTGGAACGGCCCTCCACAAGCTAGCAACTGCTATGCAACCAGGAACACCGATAACCAATACCAAGAAAAAAGACACCGTTCATTTTCTACAAGTTGTAAAATCTTATATAAAGAAAACGCAGCCCCCCACAAGATACCCGATTTAGCAGTAAGAAATAGTCGTTGATTAACTAATTTGAATATATTCAACTTTAAGGACGGTCAAAAGGGCGTCAACGTTACTGTCAAAAGCCAGATCTCCAATCCGTTTAGGAGCGCCACAAAAATCCATGCCCTCCACAGCATGATCTAAATGTTTTGATCATCTGCATATATTTCGTATATTTCAATGACAATCTGCAAACCCTGCTGTCGAGAGAAGAAAATGAAAGATAAGATGAAATAGCAGAATAAGGAAGCTAATGGCAAACTCCAAACCTTTGAAGATCTAGTCGAAGTCAGAGCTCCATTTTCTTGATTTCTCTGTTAAATTTTAGATGTCTCGTTTATTTGAAGAATTCAAAACCCTCATAACAAACAACCTGTGACTGTTCATTTTTCGATTTTAGATGTTCTCTTGCAAGTCTTGTTTGAAGAATCCAAAACCCAGATAAGATGAAATAGCAGCATAAGGAAGCTAATGGCAAAACTCCAAACCTTTGAAGATCTAGTTGAAGCCAGAGCTTCATTTTCTTAATTTCTCTGTTAAATTTTAGATGTCTCATTTATTTGAAGAATTCAAAACCCTAACTAACAAACAACCTGTGACTGTTCATTAATCGATTTTAGATGTTCTCTTGCAATTCTTGTTTGAAGAATCCAAAATCCTAAGGAAAACAACATGCAAGTTTTCATTGTCAGTTTACACAACTGCTTTTGCGCTGTTAAAACCCCAGAGTCATTATACATAAAGGCGTCACTTCTTCATTAAAATCAGCATAAGCATTTGCCGACTCGCAAATACAAGCAGAGCAATTAATAAAGAGAATCACGAAAAACCTAATATTTACATACATAACACATTCAAACCCTAATTTTACAACTCATGAAAATTTAGCAAGGATCTGATTCAAAATCCCCAAATCTTGTCATCTCCTAGAGAATGAAATCGATCTCAATGTTAAAAGATCGGCAATTATCTGCCGTGTAATCCTTCCTCGCTTTGGTGGAATTGTAGCCGCCTTTCTCTTCACTTTGGCAGAATCAAAGCAGGATACAGACTCTTTGCTCTCCATTTCCCGCAACTAGAACAAAAACCCTTTTTTGAAAGATTCCCAAGAACTCACAAGTGTGGGAATTTCGACCACCGCCTTAACACATTATATAGCCAAAGGATACTTCGCTACCACGGCATGGCGGTCCCTTAGTTGCGCTTAACTAGATGTTAATCATGTTGATTTGGTTTATGAGGTATCGTGCTCTTCCTTCTTTCTCTGTTCTGCACAGGGGGCATAACCGGCATATTCTAGAAGACTAGATGATGCTGTAATTAAAGGGAGCTATATTTTCTAGATGCTAGGCTAGGGAGAGCTACAATTAGCCTATAAAGGACGTAGTTGAAGTCAAACAAGTCTCATAAGTGTTTCTTTAGAGTTGGGTTCGTGGTTTTTTGTGTAGGAGGTTTAACTAATACTTCACCATTAGAATGAAATAATCACGTATCATGGAATTATATTTTCATAATAGAAATTGTCTTAGTAAAAGTTTGGACATTCGTGTTATTTATTATTTAATTTCTCTTAAGTAAATAAAACTATTGACACTTTTATGTATATCAAAAGATATCATAGAATAGATTTGAGGGTAGCATAAATGTTAAATTCAAGTTAAGTTGGATATATTCTGAAATATATAAGAGCTTCTTTGATGATCATAATCTATTCATATATTAGATATATCGTTTATAATCTATAAAGGTAGGTAAAAACAAGTTGGTGATTTTCCTTTGTAACTATCTAGTGACAAATGCTATAATATATTGAAAAGTGACACATACATTGTACTAATTTTGACCTACATTTTTTATTTTATGAATAGTCCTTTTCTATTAAAAAAAAATACTAAGAATACAATTCACAAAAAAGGGGCTTGGGGATACAAGATCACCTGCGAGTGAGTTCGTACAGTCGCAACCGGACTTAGAAACACGGCCTCAGTAGGAAACAACAACTATTCATCAAAAAAAAATATAAAGCAACCTCAGGCTGCCAAAGCAGTGGCAGTCAAGGGAGTGGGTCATCTTTGTCATTAAAACCCTAATCATCTTTGGAATTGGGGGGCGGGCTAGGAACAGTCCAACCGTCATCAGCAGCAATAGCAAGGGTATCAGTGGTAGCCTTTGCATCTTTCACCTCAGGTCGCAGAGGAGAAATCACCAAATCTAAGCGAGGCCATTTCCCAAAATTCGCCCGACGAGCACCAGGAGGAGGAGCCAGGGACCAGCCAGAACCACCACGGGGTGGGGAGGTAGAGTGGCACCTCCAGCCACCAACACCCCCACTTGGAGAGTGGTGGCAGGAAGCTTGGGAGCACGGGGTGTGCGAGTGGCGGCTTGAGGATTGGCCCCGCTGGCGGTGACCACGAGGCGTCGAGGTATCTGCTGAGGCATCTAGAGAGACTTTGGCAACAATGCAAGGAGCATTGCCCTAGTGATTGAGCAACTTCTAGTGCAACTTTGTTAGCTTGCACCGTATCTACATAATAACATTGTTACTGTTACCATTTTCCACGCCCCGCCAAAAAATTCAAATTTTAAATGTCTGCCCACCAACAGCTAGTCCCCAGTTTAAATGATATTTTAATGTTCAAGGCATTTCATGTTTTGCCTCGCCGGCATGCATCTTACCTCGTCGTTGAACCTTCTAGGATCAATGACCCTCGCTTCATCGCCAAGGAAAGCTGCTCAACCTTTACGTATAGCGACTTAGCAATTGTTTGACACGTGTCTCGGCAAGCCCAGTCTAAAAGAGGTGGCCTATTTTTCAATTTTTTCCCGGCGTCGAGTTTGTTATGGTCACCGGCGCTCACTACCTCGCTACCGAGAAACTTATGCATCTCGTCGTTAGCGACTTAGCGAGTCGCCGTGAAATATGTGCTGGTGGGACATCCTGCGACATGGATGAGAAGATGCTCAAGAAAGATCGTGACCGTCAGATCAATGCAAATCGACCGTCCTCGCTGACTCGCCAAGGAAAGTTGCATGTTGATTATGCTATGCGAGTTAGTGAGAACGAGGCCCACCACTTCTCAGAAAACTTCGTGCAGCTTCCCCACCCTTGATTCGATCCCAGATCGACAGCCATCGCTGACTCGCCAAGAAAAGTTGCAGGTTGTTTTACCCATGGCGACTTAGCGAATATGGTCCCACCAGTCTTCAAGATATCAGCGCGCAGCTTTCACCATCGTTAACTCGCCATGTGAAGATGCACGAATTTTAGGTATGGTGAGTTAACGACCTTGCACCACGTGTCTGTGTGGGCCCTGTTTCTTTGTGAGCTGTTTGACAGATTTTATAGTATCTTCAGGACCGTCAAATCAGAGGCAAATCAACGATGCTCATTACGTCACCATGGGAAGATGCGCAAAAGATATGTATGGTGAGGTAGCGAGCAAGGGACCCACCACTGTTCTCATTGGGTTGCATCGACTGTCATCCGTAGGATCAAAAGCAGATCTATGGTTCTCGTTTGCTCGCTATGGAAAGGAGCTCGATGGTTAGGCATAGCGAGTTAGCGATTCAACGATGTGTGTCCTCGTGGGCCCAAGAAGGTAACGTTGAGGCAGTAAAAGTTAAAGGGTTGGCAGTTAGCGAGGCCGTCACAGTTAGGTTCCAATAGGATGGCATAGTTAGTAAAAGAAAGACATGGTCAACTCGGGGAGACTTCAGCAAGGTGGCAAAAAGAAATGAACCAATTGGTCCACGTGGCTTGTCCTGGTGCCAAGGTTACGTTGACTTGCTGATTTTACTGAATGTCGAACTAGAAACAGGGGAGATTAGATTTTGTTGCGTGATTTGATCCCTGCGATCATTTCCAACCACCTAGAAGTAAATGCCGAACCAGAAAGAACACTCCATCTCCTCCAGTGATCCATCTACTTGGTCGGAGCACAGTAATGGCACCGTTTCTGTCTTCTCGAGCCATTATTTGATACAAAAATCAGATTTCATGGTACCTAGATCAAATTTCCTCAAATCCGCATTATTGTTCCCTGCAAGACTTGATGGTGGTTGTTGCAGGACAGTTTCGGAGGGAAAACCTCAATTATGCCTACGCTATAAAGGCAAATTTTGTACATTTTGTTAAGGTCGACCCTTCTCTGACTTTTCTCTGCTATTGCTCTGCAACTCCAGTGTAAATTCCCCTGTGCCTCTGAACCATATGACATTCTGTTGTTTCTCCTTCAGCCATTGGTGTGAAAGTGCAAAACTCTTTTCCTCTTACTAGTGTTTTGTGAAAATCTGTAATCTGCATGATTGTATCTCTTTCAGCCTGTGAATGATATATAAGTGAATCTTCTCCTTGTGTCATTCATTCAGCTTTTCTAATCTGCATGTGGTTATTTGGTTAAAGCAAGTATGAATGTGTAATATCCTTAGTTTCATTATGGTTCAATAGTGCATATATGGGCAGAGTTTGGTTTGAACAATCTATTTTGGTGCATCACCTCTTTAAATTAGACTAGATAGTTTTTCTTTCATGCTCTCTTTCTCCCTTTTCCTCTCCAAGAGTAGTTAGGTGCATCCTGATAGTAAGAGGAAGCCGGCCTTCTCCGGAGACTCAACCTCACAGTTCAAGTCCCACAGCTTGGAGGTTGTTTCCATGTTTCACTAGGTTGTCCTCACGCATAGGCTCTGGACAAGGGTGCAAACCTAAGTGACAACAGTTTTTGGCATGCCCGGTGGGACAAAATCAAAGCTTAAAACTTCAATCCTACTAGTGTCAAAAGGGAAGATTTCAAGATAAATGTTGAGGAAATAGTACTGGCTTTGGTGTTCAAGCCTGCAAGAGGTTCATCCTTCAAGTACTTGGCGACTCTGAGCTTCAATATATATCTGGTTCCAGACCAAAGTTGCAGTGATTTATGCCCAGAGCTGAAACAAGGGCATCTTCTAGAGGTAAGTTTCATTATCAAGAGCTTTCACTTTCAAGCCCTAGAAGAAAGAGGACTAGAATATCTTTATCACCAGTTAGGAGTGCAGTAGTAACAAATACTCCTACAAGATCTATCTCTACTCCTCCTACTGTTAGATCTCAGCCTAGATTGCCATCAACACATATTAATAGATCACTTGTCTATATGGCGTTGCCTAGAGCTCATACTTTTGCCACCTTTAATGGTGAGAGCCCTCTTCTATTAGCCCAAAGGCATGATATACCAGTAGCTGCTCTCAAAAGTATACCTGAGTTTACTGGTGAGACTTCTATCTCTCCCTTAGAACATATTCAAGAGGTTGCAAATGTCTGCAATATCCATGGTGTTACAAAGGATGATGTTGTAGTTAGGCTCTTAGCCTCATCCTTGAAAGGAAAAGCACTACAATGGTATAGAGGTTTAGCTCATGGTTCTATAACAGATTGGGATGGATTTGGAGCAGGATTGTGCAAACATTTTAAGGATAAAAGTGACTACTTGTCACTTTTAGAGCAGTTGACTACTATAAAAAGAGCCCCCCATGAATGTATGACTGATTTTAATTACAAATTTCAAAAGACATGGGATAGAATACCTACTTCAATAAAGCCTACCCCTGGTAATGCCTTCTTGCATTATCTTAGAGCTTTTAACAATGATATTGCCACCACAATCCAAACTATGGGAGGAGATACCTTACCTAATGCTTATGAAATAGCAATAAAATTAGAGAATATCCTAATACAAGGAGGTAAGTTAGCTCCAAGGCCTCCTATGCCCTTCTTTCCTGATTTCCCAAATCATCAACCAGCAGTGGCTCCCCTTCCCACGACTTCTACATCTCAATCCCTTGTCCCAGTCCCTCAAGCTTCCACATCCTCAAATGGGACAGATAAAATCAAAGAGATGATGCAATCTCTGATGCTAAACATAGATAAGAGATTGCAAGGCCAAGAAAAGAACCTAGAGAAAACATTGCGAGATCATGGAAAGAAGTTAGAAAATCAAGGAAAGAGGCTGGAGGATAATTCCTCTATAATACAAAAACTGAGCAACAAGGTGGTGACTTTAGAAAGACAGCAAGGTCAAGGTAGTAAACCTCATCAACTACAATATCAGATTCCAAGCGGTGGTAGGCCTCCAAATCCTAATCATTGGAATAATTCTTTTGATCAGAGTAGGCAGGGTGGTCATGCTTCAACCTCAAATGTAAACCAAAGTAGGGCCATAGTCCCTCAAAACAATATGGCTCAAGATCAAGATTTTTGTCCATCCTGCAATTACTCCTATGCCTATTGCATGTGTCAGAAGGCCAAATCTTTTATGGCCTTGACAATCCAAGAACCTGTAGCAAAACAATCATACAAAGAGGACCAATGTAGGAATTCCTCAAATATGCAAAGACAAGGTAATTTCTCTTTTATGAATCATTAGATGGAGGAGCATTGTAATGTAAACCAAGATTTCATTGCTCATAACACTAGAAGCAAAATAAGAGCTATGGAAGATGTTATCCCTCCTCCTCCTAATCAGGCGTCAACCTCAAATGCAATATCTTATGAGCAAGCAGCAAATAACCAATCAAGTACCCTTCAGCAGCAAAGGAAAAATCATGGCAAAAAAGATACAAGTGATCCTCAGATGATTCCATCTCAACCTCATAGAATTGCAGCTCCCAAAGCTTCTACCAAAGCACCTGTTATGCCATTCAGTGTGGTAGAGTAGATGAAGAAGAAAAATGTGAATATTTCTATGTGGGATGTTGTTGCTACTATACCCATGCAAAAGAGGTTGCCGCAACAAGAATTGGAAAGAATTGAACCAAAGGATCAGACACCTAGCATTGAAAGTGCCACAAGTCTAGTACAACCATAAAAAGGGGGTAGAAACAAGTAAAAAGGTTAGACCTCCTCCATTCTATGTTTCTCTAATTATAGGAGGCAAACTAGTCCATAATTGCATGATTGATTCAGGGGCTAGCAGTTCAGTGATGCCTAGGTGTGTTGCTGATGCTTTAGGAATGAAATATGAGCTCATTATTAGGGATGTATTACAGTTGGATGGTAGTACTGTCAAGACTGTAGGGATCCTTAGGAATGTGGAGATGGCTTTACATGCATGCCTTGGTTATACTATAACCCAAGATATCTCTGTTGCTGAGGTCAAGCCATATTTTGCCATCTGTCTGTCAAGAGACTTTACTGCCCAAATAGGTGGTTTCATATCTTCTGATTGGTCATATATGTCTTTTAAGACGAGATATGGAGCCAATGCTTCAATTAGAGCAAAGCCTCAAGCCCTCCATCATACTGAATCTTACACCCCCAACCCCATCAACATGAATTTCCCTATTCTAGAGATGGATGAGGATGACATAGTGAATGAGCCCACCACTTCCCTAGCAGAGATACCTAATTTTTTTTTGGATGAGTGGGATAATGTATATCAATTTGACCCTATGTTAGAAACCCTTGAGACAGGCCTCAGCACATATTGTATAGTGGAAAAGGATGCTCTAGTTCCCAATCTTGTGGAGACTAAAGGAGATATGAGTCGGATATGGAGTATGTACTTTGATGGCTCAAGAAATAAAAATGGATCAAGGGCTGGTGTGATGTTGATTTCTCTTGCACAAGTAAGGTATTACTTCTCCTTTAGGCTCCAATTTAGTTGCACTAATAATGTAGCTGAGTATGAATCCTTAATTCAAGGTCTCCTACTTGCTCACAAAAGAGAAATCCAAGCCTTAAGGGTTTATGGAGACAGTGAGTTGGTGGTTAATCAAGTGAAAAATCAAAATATCACCAAGAATGGTTTGCTCAAGTCTTATAAAAATAGGGTATGGGATTTTCTTGAAGGTTTTAATGCATTTAATATTCAAAGCATCCCTAGAAAAGAAAACAGACATGTTGATAGACTTGCAGCAATGGGTGCATCTTATGATGTGCCAGGGAATTTTGAGGAGGAGAAGAAGCAACAAATCAGAGTGGTAGTAAGGCATGCTATCCCTGATAATAACACCCATTGGCAAGTGTTTGAGTCTGATGAGCAAATTGTGAGTTTCTTGCAGAATGAGGCAGAATTTTTAGGCAAAAATCAGTCAAGACTGCAAGATCAGTATGGTGACTAGATCATTCATCTCAGCTCTAATAAATTTCTTAAAGGTCTCATTACCTTAGAAAGTGTTTTCAATCCTAATGATCAAACAAGAGGTAGAGGCATGAACCTAGCTGCTGATGAAAATGATCATATTCCAGTCACACTTGCTAATGGAAAGACCTTAAACATGGGTAAGGTATGTTCTGAAATTGAACAAGAAAATTTTGTTCATCTATGTCAAGAATTTAATGATGTTTTTTCTTGGACATATGATGATTTAAAGGGTTTTGACCCAAGGTTATTTTAACATACCATAGATCTAGTCGATAATGAAAAACCAATAAGACAAAAGCAGAGGCTAGTGAATCCCAAGATTGAACCTTTAATGAGAAACGAGCTATCCAAATTGATTGAGGCCCACATAATTTTCCCTATTAAGCACTCATCATGGGTAGCAAACCTTGTCCCTGTTAGGAAGAAGAACAGAGAAATTAGATTGTGTGTGGACTTTAGGGACCTTAACCAAGCTTCCCTTAAAGATCACCATCCTCTCCCTTCTATGGAGTATATTTTGTCCAAGGTTAGTGGTTCAAAGAGGTTTTCGTTTCTTGATGGATTCTCTGGTTACAATCAAGTGCTAGTTAAAGAGTCTGATAGATACAAGTCTGCATTTACCACTAAATGGGGTACCTATGTTTATTGTAAGATGCCATTTGGGCTAACCAATGCAGGTGCTACATTTCAAAAAGCAATGGAGATGGCTTTCAGAAGACTGATTGACAAGTTCGTCTTAGTTTACCTTGATGATATCACTGTTTATTCAAAGAATGTAGAAGATCATTTTGATCATCTAAAACAGGTATTCTTAAGATGCAGAGAGTCTAGGGTTTCCCTTAACCCAAGCAAGTGTGTCTTTGCTACTAACCAAGGAAAATTATTAGGACACATTGTATCTAAGCATGGCTTGACCATTGATCCAGAGAGAATAAAAGCAATACTTTCCCTCCCTCTTCCTAAACACAAGAAAGGGCTGCAAAGTTTCTTGGGTAGGATAAATTTTGTGAGAAGATTTATCCCTAACCTTGCTACCATGGTGAAACCTCTTACAACTATGCTCAAGAAAGGTATGGTCTTTGCATGGACCAAGGAAGGGAAGGAAAGTTTTGAAGAGATCAAAGCAGCCATAGCCTCAACCCCTACTCTCATGAATCCAAATTTTGAGAAGGATTTCATCCTTTATACTCTAGGTGGTGAGTCAAGTATTTCTGTTGTCTTGACTCAAACAAATGACAAGAATGAAGAGCAACCCATAACCTTCTTTAGTGAAGGGCTTAAGGAGTATGAAGATAAGTGCAGTTATGTTGAGAAGCAAGCCCTTGCAGTCATCAGAGCTTTGAATAAATTTAGACACCTCCTGTCCCATAACAAGATTCATTTGTTAGTACCCCATGCCAGTGTGAAGGATTTCCTTTTGAACAAAGATATTAGTGAGAAAAGAGCTGGCTAGATTACTAAGGTAATGGATTATGATGTTGATATTCAGATTACTAAGCTGGTAAGAGGGAGGGGGTTGTGTAAACAGATGCTATCATCTCAGGAACCTAATGAGGAGGTTACCATGGTATTAATAGAGCAACAAGAGGTAAGAAATGTTGACCCAAGGAGTTGGATGGATGACATGAAGAATTTCTTATTAGGGAATGGATACCCTCAGGGATTAGATAGAACTAATAGGAGATAGTATAGATTGCAGTCAATTCCTTATGTCATAGTTGATGGTATCCTATTTAGAAGAGATTTCAATGGAGACCTATTAAGATGCCTTGATACAGACCAGGCCGAAAGAATGATCAAAGAACTTCATGATGGTCCTAATGGCTATCATTTCTCAGCAATGACAACTGCAATGAAGATCATGAGGGCTGGTTACTTTTGGCCATCCTTGTTTCATGATTGTCATAGGTATGTGAGGAAGTGTGAAAAATGTTCCTTCTTCTCTGGCAAACAAAGACTTGCAGCTCTTCCCCTTCATCCTATCTAGGTGGATCAACCTTTTGCTCAGTGGGGATTGGATTTCATAGGTCCTATCAACCCTCCTTCCAATTCTGGCCACAAATGGATTTTAGCGGCTACAGATTACTTCACCAGATGGACAGAGGCAGTTGCATTGAAAGATGCCACTGAATCTTCAGTTGTTGGGTTCCTTGATGGAATTGTGACCATATTTGGTGCCCCTTCAACCATTATTTTAGATAATGCAAAATCTTTTGTTGGAGCTCAGATTTGTGCATGGGTAGTGGATCATAATATCTATTTGAGCACATCCTCAAATTACTATCCTCAAGGTAATGGCCTGGTTGAATCATCTAACAAGAACCTGATCAGAATTATTAAAAGGAAAATAGAGGATAACCAGAGGTGCTGGCATAAAAATTAAGGATAGCTCTGTGGGCTGACAAGATAACACCTAAAAGATCAATAGGGAATTCACCATTTGTGCTAGTATATGGTAGAGAGGCAAGGCTTCCAATTTTATTGGAGTTCCCAGCCCTAGAGTTAGCTCATCAGTTGGAATTGATTGAAGATGATGCCATGACAGTGAGAATGGCAGAACTGATGGAGCTGGAAGAGAAAATAAATTAGGCCATGTAGACCCTAGAGACACATCAGCAACAGGTCAAAAGGAGCTTTGATAAAAAGGATAGGGTCAAGATCTTCAGGGAAGGAGATTCGGTCCTAAAATGGGGTGCAGATAGGGCAAAACCATGAAGGCACTCAAAATTTGACACATTGTGGAGTGGCCCCTACCTGATTGAAAGTTGTAAACAAGCCAATGCTTTCCAGTTAAGCAAGCCTGGCGGTGAAATTCTGCCCATTCCAGTCAATGGGATTCATCTTAAGCCATGTTTCTGACAGGGTTTGAGATTCCATGTACATAATTAGTTTAGTTCTGTTTCCAGTTGTTCCCTATTTTTTCCAAGAAGTGCACGGGCACGGGCCGTCTTTTTGTTAGATAGCCAGCTTCAAAATTTTGAAGGTTGTAGATGGGTTTTGCCTTTGGTTCCAGTTGCAGAAATAGGGTTTTCAATGTTTTGCTATCTCAGATGGAGGGTTAGGGTTTTTTATAGTGCTCAGAATCTACCCATTTTTTTACTCTATAGCCCAATGGATGCTTCAGGCTATTGGTCTTATTCATAGCTAGCTTGCGTCCCCTGTGAGTCACCAGAAATGTTACCATTTTCCATGCCCCGCCAAAAAATTCAAATTTTAAATGTTCGCCCACCAATGGCTAGTCCCCAGTTTAAATGATATTTTAATGTTCAAGGCATTTCATGTTTTTCCTCGCTAGCCTACATCTTATCCCATCATTGGATCTTCTCGAATCAATGACCCTCACTTCGTCGCCAAGGAAAGTTGCTCAACCTTTATGTATGGCGACTTAGTGATTGTTTAACACGTGTCTCAGCGGGCCCAGTCTAAAAGAGGTGGTCTATTTTTCAATTTTTTCTCGACACTGAGTTTGTTATGGGCACCGGTGCTCACTACCTCGCTACTGGAAAACTTATGCATCTCACCATTAGTGACTTAGCGAGTCACCGTGAAATATGTGCTGGTGGGACCTCTTGCGACGTGGATGAGAAGATGCTCAGGAAAGATTGTGACCGTTGGATCAATGCAGATCGACCATCCTCGCTGACTCGCCAAGGAAAGTTGCATGTTGATTACGCTATGCCAGAGAGTGAGAATGGGGCCTACCACTTCTCAGAAAACTTTGTATAGCTTCCCCACCCTTGATTTGATCCCAGATTGATGGCCATTGTTGACTCGCCAAGAAAAGTTGCAGGTTGTTTTACCCATGGCGACTTAGTGAATATGGTCCCACCAGTCTTCAGGATATCAGCATGTAGCTTTCACCATCATCAGATCAGGTAGATCTACGGTCATCATTAACTCACCATGTGAAGATGCACAAAGTTTAGGTATGGAGAGTTAACGACCTTGCGCTATGTGTCCCTGTGGGCCTTGTTTATTTGCGAGCTATTTGACAGATTTTATAGTATCTTTAGGACCGTCGGATCATAGGCAAATTGACGGTGCTCATTATGTCACCATGGGAAGATGCACGAAAGATATGTATGGTGAGGTAGTGAACCACTATTCTCATTGGGTTGCATCAACTATCATCTGTAGAATCAAAAGTAGATCTACGGTTCTCGTTCGCTCGCTATGGAAAGGAGCTTGATGGTTAGGCATAGCAAGTTAGCGATTTGACGACGCGTGTAATTGTGGGCCCAAGAAGGTAACGTTGAGGCAGTAACAGTTAAAGGGCTGGCAGTTAGCGAGGCCATTGCGGTTAGGTTCCAACAAGATGGCGCAATTAGTAAAGGAAAGAAATGGTCAACTCGGGGAGACTTCAGCAAGGTGGCGAAAAGAAACGAACCGGTTGGTCCACATGGCTCATCCTGATGCCAAGGTTACGTTGACTTGCTGATTTTGCTGAATGCCAAACCAAAAATAGGGGAGATCAGATTTTGCCGCATGATTAGATCCCTGCGATCGTTTCCAACCACCTAGAAGTAAATGTCGAACTAGAAAGAACACTCCACCGCCTCCAGTGATCCATCTACTTGGTTAAAGCATAGTAATGGTGTCGTTTCTACCTTCTTGAGGTGTTATTTGATACAAAAATCAGATTTCGTGGTACCTAGATCATAATTCCTCAGATCCGCATGACTGTTCCCTGCAGGACTTGATGGCGGTGGTTGCAGGACAGTTTTGGAGGGAAAACCTCAGTTATGCCTACACTATAAAGGTAAATTTTGTACATTTTATTTAGGTCGACCCTTCTCTGACTTTTCTCTGTTGCTGCTTTGCAACTCCACTGTAAATTCCCCTGTGCCTCTAAACCATATGACATTCTGTTGTTTCTCCTTCAGCCATTGGTGTGAAAGTGTAGAACTCTCTACCTCTTACTAGTGTTTTGTGAAAATTTGTAATCTGCATGACTGTATCTCTTTCAACCTGTGAATGATATATAAGTGAATCTTCTCCTTGTGTCATTCATTCAGCTTTTCTAATCTGCATGTAGTTATTTGGTTAAAGCAAGTCTGAATGTGTAATATCCTTAGTTTCAGTCTGGTTCAATTGTGCAAATATGGGTAGAGTTTGTTCCAAACACTCTATTTTGGTGCATCACCTCTTTAGATTAGACTAGGTAGATTTGCTTGCATGCTCTCTTTCTCCCTTTTCATCTCCAAGAGTAGTTAGGTGGATCCTAATAGTAAGAGGAAGCCAACCTTCTTTGGAGACTCAACCTCATAGTTCAAGTCCCATAGCTTGGAGATTGTTTCCATGTTTCACTAGGTTGTCCTCACGCATAGGCTCTGGACAAGGGTGCAAACCTAAGTGACAACAGTTACAAATACATGCTTTAGTGTACATTGTAATGTTAACATCCAAAAAGCTGTGTGAAAAGAACAACAATTCTATCTTTCCACAGAGAAAACAAAATTTCCATCTTGAAGGTTTGCCAAATCTAGGAGTACTTTCTGGGAATTCTGGGGGAATCACCTAGCAGGATCATTTGCCATGAAAATGGTTCAGGCCGAAAAGGATTGAAAAAATCATGAATCCAGTACTAGTAATTCTGAGCATGCTCACAAAACTAGAATATATGTAGAAAGGACTCAGGCTTACCATAGAAGGGGCATCTAGGATCAAGAACCCCAATGTGCTTGAGCCGAGGCCCCAGAGGAAGACCTTGGAAGGCAAGGCACAAAGCAAAATGGGCAATCTTGGGCTTAGTAATAGCACTTTAGATGGTGTCAAAACATTTTCTCCTTATTGGGCTTGTAGTTGGCAAAAGGAGTGGCATGATACCACATCCAATCATGCCACCAAGGATGACCAAACTGAATCCCCACTTTGTGTACCAAATGCATAGGGATGGAAGAAAGCAGAAGGTCAAAAGTCTACCGATTTGAATAGACAAGGCGATACTACACCTGCATGTCTTCCCATGTCCTAAAACTCATAGTGACTCTATAAAAGAGATCTTTGGGAGTTCTAATGCCATGTTTGAGAAAAAAAAGAGCACTGACACCTTGAGTCTTGGCAAGAGGATTACCCTGAATGGAAAACAAGGGAGACCACCAAATATTCTTCTAATTCAAGGAGAGGCCATTAAAAAACTCATCTCCAGCCCAATGTAGCCAAGGCTTAATAGCCTCCCAGGCTTTCCAAATGCTCTTGATAACAAATGAGCCTTGAATGGAAACTGGCTCACACATGGTGAGAAGGGTTTGAAAACCAATCCCCTTCCACGCAGGTCTGTTGATAGGGAAACCGAAAGAGATGCAATGGCAAACCAAAATCTTCCAAGCTTCATCTCTAGAAATAGCATGAATAATCCATTTGGCACAAAGAGCAAGGCCTTGTTTCTGAATGGAGAGGAAGCTGAGACCACCAGGCTCTTTTGGGAGGCAACAAAATTCACAAGCAACTCTGTGGAAACCCTAATGATCAGAACCAGAAGTCCAGAGGAAATTTTTGAGCAAGTGTTCTAGCTTAAGATAAGAAGCTTTAGAGGGAGCCCAACAAGAAGAATAGTAAACATGGTGGCCACCAGAATCTTAGAAAAAATCTAAAATTTACCAGCAAGAGAGTGTGGCTTGGTGATCTAGTAATCAAGCTTTTTGGTAATCTTAGCAAGCACAACATTCCAAAGCTCCAGCAGAGAAGCCTGAAAGGCAAAAGGAATGCCAAGAAAATGAAAAATTTCCCCATGAGTGACCCATTTTCACTCAAACTAGCTAAGCCAAGGTGGAGCTGGCAAAAATGATTGGCAATAACAGAGTGTCTTATGCCATTGAATGGCAGAGCCAGAGGCTTGACAAAAGGTATCCAGGTACGATAAAACATTCTTGATGTTTTCCTCCTCTTCAAGAAGAGTAAGGAAGGAATCATCAGCAAAATGACCATTGACTAACTAGGAGGAAGATTCAAGCAAGAAAATACCACGAACTAGTCCTGAGGATACAGAACGAGCAAGCAAGTAACCAAAACCTTCAGCAGCAAGGTCATAAAGAGCTGGAGCTAAAGGGAAACCTTGCCTAATTGATTGAAAGAGTCCAAAAGCCTCAGATTGAGAATTATTGATGGTAATGCAAGCATTAGCATCACCAAAAAGCATCTCCACAGACTAAATGAAATTGGGACCAAAACCTAGAGCTTGAAGCATAGCTAAGATGAAGGACCATTCAATGTGATCATAAGCTTTGGAAAAATCTATCTTTAAAAAGATAGCCTTCTAATTGGACTTGCGAGCCCATTCCATCCCATCCCAGATAGAAATGATTTTGTCAAGGATGTACCTGGACTTGATGAAGCCATTTTGCTCAGGCTGCACAATTAAAGGCAACATGTGCCTGAATTTGAGGGAGAGTGCCTTGGCAATAATCTTATAAGACACATTTAGAAGGGTGATGGGCCTCTAATTGCATATATTCTCCGGATCACCAACTTTAGGTATGAATTTGATATTTCCTTTACATATAATAGCTCCTAAGCTTTTAGAATGATATACTTCAAGATAGAATTTGTGCAGATCAGGGCCAATTTGCTTCCAGAGGTATTTGTAAAATTCACAGGGAAATCCATCACACCTAGGGGACTTGTCATCTGCCATGGAGAAGGTAGCCTCTTTAAGGTCTCTGAGGGAAAGAAGTTGCTCATAGAAAGCACGTTGCTCAACTGCTAGGCAGTTTGGAGTAACAAAGATACACTTTCTGAGAGCTTCTGACTTTCACTAGTATCTGACTTTTAATTCTGAGAGCATGTCCAAGAGGATTGCGAGAATGCTGTGTCACTGGTGGCACAATGGAAGAGACTACAAGAGGAGTGCGAGCCCCAGACAAGGCAGAAGCCCTGGAAATAGCTTTAATCCCTTGCATGACAGTAGGGTTTGAAACCTACAAAACCCCTAGAATAAGCACTATGGAAGCCACTTGTGTCCCCACGCTAGCTGGTGTAGATGCTCCTACGGGAATAGGAGGAACTGCAGCGACCACCACATAAATTGTTTGGGAGGCAAAGGATTCAAGGTAACCTTGCCCTTGCGTCCAAAAGTATCCATTCTTTTTTTTTTCCCTTCGGCCTGTTTGACAAGCACTTCTTTAGGCACGGGTTTTACCCTCAGCATAACCAAAGTGCAATCCCAAATATTGTGCTCTGCCAACTAGCACCTATAGCAAGTGTTAGGTAGGTTCAAGTCAAGCACCTTCTAAGAGAAGGTTTGAGCCCTAATCTGAATTTCCATGGCATCCTTAAGATCCTTGGAAAGATCAACTTCAATGCAAACGCATCATTGTGGGCGAGCATTAAAAAAATTCTCAGGCTCCATGGTGACAACTTTGCCAAGGGTTTTGGAAGTGGACTCAATGAAATGCCAACATGGCAAGGGTAAACCTGGGAACTCGACCCACACAGGAACCCTAAGCTTTTTATCATCCAAGATAGTGAAGTCTTGGGACCATTTTTGAAAAACAAGCAGAGAGGAACAGACAGACCAAGGGCCATTGGTAAAGACCACGTTTTCTTTTGACGGGTTAGCAAAGAAAAATAAAATAAAACCTTTGGTAAGGTTTTGCACAGTATCAAGGTGGACTCCATGAGGAGTCCAACTCTTATTAACCCATTCTCTGAGCATAGCTTCAGAAGGAGTCCTACCCACAAAATAACCTATCAAGGTATGGTGCTCTAACTAGTCACATGCAGCATCAAATTCTTGTAAAGGAAGGATAATATTAGGATTACCTCATGAAAAACCTTTGAGACAAACTTGCGCAAGCATTCTTTCTGTGGTGGCACCATGGCAGTCTGAAGCAGTAGCATGGACACTAGAAACAATTGGGTCACCATTCGCTAGAGCCATTATATTAAAGCCTAAAAGCTCTTGTAGTAAATGCGGTATAACAAGTGTTGCCTACAGAAGGCAAGCTTAGACAAAGAGCCGTACACAAGAAAATTGAAAGTTTGCATGAAGCAAGAAACCCTAGTAGAGCAAAAAACCAAAGTCCATTATTTTTCTGGTTTTAGGTAATATTTTGACCTACATTTCAATCTTTGTATTTTAATATTATTTTGGTATACACTAGCAATCACACCTTGGTGTGCAATGGGTATGCCAAGAGGATTGAAAGGTCAATTATGGAAAATTTCAAGGGGTTTTTTCATATATTTGAATGATTGGTGCTTGTGCAATAGTATGAGGGATAAGGATAAAATATAAATGTTGATAGTTATGCTAGGTGTAGATCCATTGAAATCACTAAGCCCACCCATGCTTCTAAATAAAAAGTTAACAAGAAAAACAAAGTAAAATTTCTTCACCTGATAATGAAGAGTATCCAAGTTTGATAATAAATTTTTGGATGTTAATGACAATGATTTGGAGGAGGATGATTGTGAACAAAAAGATGAGCATGGATGACCATAAACTTATGTCTAATATGTTTCTCAAACCTTCTATAATATTTTTAATTTTTAGTTTTGTAAAAATATTAAATGATGAATGACACCATATGCTAAATGTTAAAATTGTTTTCCTTTGTAACTATTTGGTGACAAACGCTATAATATATTGAAAAGTGACACATACATTGTACAAATTTTGACCTACATTTCAATCTCTATTTTTTAATATTATTTTGGTATACACTAGCAATCACACCTTGATGTGCAATGGGTATGCCAAGAGGATTGAAAGGTCAATTATGGAAAACTTCAAGGGGTTTTTCATTATATTTGAATGATTGTTTCTTGTGCAATACTATGAGGGATAAGGATAAAATAGAAATGTTGATAGTTATGGTAGGTGTAGATCCATAAAAATCTCTAAGCCCACCCATGCTTCTAAATAAAAAGTAAACAAGAAAAACAAAGTAAAATTTCTTCCCCTGATCATGAAGAGTATACCTTCAAGTCTGATAATAATTTTTTGGATGTTAATGACAATGATTTGGAGGAGGATGATTTTGAACAAGAAGATGAGCATGGATGACTATAAACTTATGTCTAATATGTTTATGAAACCTTCAAAATATTTCTAATTTTTAGTTTGGTAAAAATATTAAATGATGAATGACACCATATGCTAAATGTTAAAATTGTTTTCCTATTTTGATGCTTATATTTAATAAAATGGACAATATATATGTTTAACTTTTCATGTAATGCATTAACATGGAATACTATTGGAATGTCCATAATTTTGTTTTCTATTTGACTAACTTGAAAGTTTTGTTGTATATTTTTATATCATTGTCATTTCTATAAAAATTTTAAATTACTATATATTATCATGATATTCAAAAATTTTGAAGTATGATATCATTAGATATCAAACTTCACCTATCAAACTTTTTGCTACCTTTAATACTCTATCAAACTTATCTAATTTTTATACACTAATATCAAACTTCTCAAATATCTCACACCATCTCCCATCTCTAAATCTCTAATATTACTCATCCCTTTACCAAATCACAATATCAAATTCCATCTCAAATACCTTAATAATAAAGTGTATGGTTTAAAATTGGAGTGCCAAACACATGACAAATTCTTGAGAATCAACAACCATGATATCTTACTGCTCTCATTTATTATAGGATGATATTAAACTTCTCCCCTATTCGATGTCCTTTTCCATCTCCAAATCCTTGATATGGACTCTTACCATGTACAATAGCATCACATTAGACTTAGTTAATCTCCAACACCTAGATATCAAACTAATCCCATTTATAACAACCTTACATGCACTATTCCCATCATTAATACCTCAATATCAAACTTCTTCCAACTCTAACAACTCAATATAATACTTTTCTAGTTGGTAATAATGATATTTAGTGTTGTCGAGAGGTTGATCATATGAATAAGATTTTATAGCTTATATTTATAAATTCAAACTCCAATAGTAGCGAAAATGAGCTAATCAAACAACAAGAAAAGTGCATTTTATCTAGTAAGTTTACTATCATAGCATAAAAGGGTGTATACATATAAATCCTAGTAGAAAAATGAAACAAATACACCAATATCATTGTCATGCAAACACAATGAATTTTATTGTAAACCTCCACAAAGGCACCTTCATTAAATATTCTTTCATAATATATTTAGGAAACCTATTTGTTGTGCCACGTAAGGGGATGTGATTGTATGTACATAGCCTTACATTTAAAGGATAATTATAAGGTATTTGACTCCTAACTTTCCTTTAAACAAAATTCAATTCTTGTGGACTCTTAATTATACATGATAGTTATACTCTTAAATAAGTGAATTACTATTTCTCTTTAAATTTATTTTATAGTCATTAGCGTGAGATATGTCATCTTCTCATACACCAATTATTGATGACAATAATAATGGTAGGAGAGAAAATGATTCAACACTTTCTATAGATGGTTAGCTATATCTTTTCACATGGTTTGTGTATTTTATCCACATCCTGCATGATTACTAAAATGCTTTTCTCACCAGATATTAATCCATTGTTTGTAATGTTGTGTCACTTTGTAAGCTTAGACCTCACTCTTTTTACAATCTTGCTATATTTGTTGCAATTTTCTATAGGTTCACCTAATATTGCAAATAAAGATTACAAAGTTTACCTAAGAGGATTATTGCCAACTTACAAGACCTCCATAAATATTGTTGGCTATTTTTTCCCCATTCAGCCTCATCATAGGTAGATGATTTGAAAAACTTTCAATGGGATGAAATCTGTCATTGTGGGTTAACACATCATATTATGTGTGGTTCACTTTTGTGTTATTCACATTTTGCTATTTCATAGGGTTCCCTTTTTGTCCCTTGCAAAATGGTGAAATGTTTCTCTATTTCATAGGATTCCTTTTCTACCCCTTGTGAAATGGAAAAATTAGTTCAAAACTTTTCCTTATGTTCTCCTTCTATTGGAGCAACATGTTTTGTGGGCGTGTAGCAGTGGCACAATTCTCAATGTTTAATGTCATACATCTTTAGATTATGATCAATCACCAGGGTTTCTTTCTTTTACAGTTTCCTAACATCTTGTTGGAGGTTTTTGTAAAATAGTGATAGTCAATGGGCTAGGTTTAGAGGTGTGTGTAGGTGGGTTAACACTTTGTGTCACCCCCATCTTGATAGTGCTGAATGAAGGATTTGATCAAAAAAAATCCATAAAGCCTTCGAATACCTGCATGCAAAAAACCTATCACAAAAGAAAAAGACGAGAAGAGGCAAGGGTTTTGCTCTGAAAAATATGCTAATATATTCTTAGAAATGGAAGAGATAAAAAATAATTACAAGAGTTCAACCTTAAAGGTGAATGAAACCCTCAAGCCTAAGAAAGCTAGGTTGCACAGTAATAATTAATAAAAGAATTAATTATTAATGCATCTAAGAGAAAGCTTAAGCACTAAAGTGTAATAACTTAACTAATTAAATCAAAATGATTTAAGTAGTAAGGAAAAAAAGTATTACTCTAGCACCCCCATCCGCCGCCACCCCCCCCCCCCCCCCCAAACTAATCTAAGCAAAGGGGAAAAGCTAACCTAGCACAACTATGAAAGCAGAAAATGTTTCTTGACAACAAGGCCTGATTAGGTACCTAATACAAGGAAATCTCTATAAACTGGAGACAAAGGAGAAAACCCAGTGGGAAAAACTCCTCTCCAGAAAGAGATGAAAAAACAACAAAAAGAAAATGGCTCAAGAGACTCTCAAAACCATAAGTACAACCAACCCCCCCATGAGAGAGAGATGAGACACCAAAGCCCCCTAGAATGATGGAGCCCTTGTAGAATTGAACGAACTAACGAAACTCCAATGCAGAAGAAATAAGGCACAAAACAAGGAAACCACTAAATGACTGGAAGGCCTAATTAATGCTCAAAGGAGAAAACATGAGGATCCTAAAAGGGAATCTCCAATGCAGGTGTGTTGACAGTGTCATGAAAGAGGAGATGAATGTCCTCCATAGAATCTGCAACAAGTGCACCTAGAGGCTCAATGAATGGAGCTGGAGGGTCCGACAAAGTGGAAGTAGAATCCTGCTGAAGAGAAAAAACCTCAACTAGATGTGGTGTGGTAGTCAAAACAATGATCTCAGGAACAATACAAAGGTTCAAGTGTCCTGACTGCACCACATGATGCTCTTGCAAAAGAGAAGAGTTGTCCTCTGATAGTGGAGATGGTGGACCAAAGTGTGAAAAAGAGTAGAGATGAGTGGTATGATCTATCGTCCCTATAACAATAAGGCCTCATGTTGTACTATCCCAAATGAATATTGAATCTACTATGAACTCAACTGTCTTACTTGATCTATTGTGTGTAATCTGATAAATTGAGAGAAGGTTTGTAGACAAAGATGGAACATACAATACATCATTGAATGTACCACCCTGAATGCCAACTAAACCTTTCTCGCAGACCGTTAAGGAAGTGTTATTCCCCATGAGAAGATGAAGAATAGGAGAAGCCTCAATAGTGGAGAAGACCCCTTGAGAAGATTCCATATGGTGAGAAGCCCCTGAATCCAGTATCCAAGGGACCTAGGAAGGGGATGCAATGGAAGCTCATAATGCATGACCCTATCCAAAATCTAGTGTAGATGTCAAAGAGATGGAAGAAGACTGAAAGGAAGAACCCTATGAGCTAGAAGAGGATGGAGATGAAATAGTGCTCTTCTGACTAATAGCTTTCAAATTTGCAATCTATTTCTCATAGCCATCGAATCTCTTCTGAAAATAATGTGACTCATCATGAGGTCCCTTCTAACAATAGAAATAGGTATGAGTCTCAGTCTTTTTTTCTCCTTCTTAGAAGAAGAGGATGAACCAGTAGAGTGTTGAGAAGAGGAATCTAATATCTGTTTCAACTTGTATATATCTAGAGGTGACTTGGCAAGTAATGCATGCGACTGTAAACCTGTAAGTGACTCCATTTGAGTGAGCTTGGACTACTCATGAGTTAACCTATCATAGAATGTCTCAAAAGAGGGCATAAAAAATCAATTCCCCAAAGCATCTTTGGTGGAATAGGATGTGGAAGAAAATATTTTAAAATTCCCTTAAAGCTTTGAGAGAATCAAATAGATGCATTTAGTATCAATCTTCATCTTTCCACAACCCTACAACAAGGGTCTTTTGTAGTGCCTGCCCCTAGTTCACATTTTGTTATCGTTGCTAAACTCTTTTGGAGCTAGTTTTATGTTATTGGTTAGCAACTTTCTTTTGAGATTATCAGATATTGTGCTATGGATTCCGTTTATTATGTGATGAGATCACTTAAACTTTATATTTCATGTATGTATGATGATTATTACATTGCTTTCAGTTATTAATGATGATTAGTAAGATGATTAATTATCATATGTGTTTTCTTATGGATACTTACCCCATACTTGCATGTGTATGGTGTGCGTGTTTGCTTTTGTATGGCGTGTCTGATGTGGTTAAGGAAGGGAGTCGTAGTCACCTGCTAGTCGAGATCTACACGATGCACCACTTCCTGCCATTGCCTGTTTAGTTTAGTATATATTGTGCTTGTACATGCATGGTTTTTATACAGGTTGCAGGTACCGGGTATCGACTTCCCTGAATTGCTAGGATGAGCGTACCCTATCACATTATCTCAATGATAAGAGAGGGGAGATAAATTCTCAAGTTCAAATCCCAACCCTTTAAGCCATTTGTTCTAATTGGAAAATTAGGACAAGTATCTGAGTTGAGTACCCTCCGAATACGTTGGATAACGTAATTCGTGATATAAACCTTGGTTTGATTTTGTATGTATTTTGGCTATGATGGGTTTTCATATTTTTACCTTGTGAGTCTTTGACGTATTTTCTATTGATTAAGCCTAATTAAAAGATTTAATTAATGGTTTAATCAAATGGAAAATTAATATGATATTTTAATATTTATTTTATTTAATTAATTGGGAAATTAATTAAATAAAATAATTAAATTTGAAAATAAAAGTTTAAAGTTTAAAGTTGGAATGTGACAATATTTATTTTAATAATAATAATATATTTGGAGCTCATTTTTAAATAAATGACTAAATAATATTATTATTAAAGCTAATAAATATTTTAGCAATTAAGTTTTGAAAAATAAAATTTAAAAGTGGAAGATATATTTTAAATTAATAAAAGATTCTAAATTTCATGTGCTTAAAATATAAATATATTAAGATTGAAAAGTGGAATTATTAAAGTTAGTGCATGAGATTTAATAAATAAATTAATTAAATTGGAAAGAGTAAAAATAAATATTAAATTAATGATTGTGCTTTATTTTAATATTTTCTCACATAGGAGTTGGCAAATTCTCGGGAGTTGTCATGTAGACAACACAGAAGTTTGCACTCTAAGAATGCACTAGTTGTCTACACTTAGAAGTTAGCATTTTATTTGAGCACATGGTGTCTACAACCTTAAGACTTATCTAGAAGGTTGGAGAAGGCTCATGCTTGGTTGTCATGCTTATCTTTTAGTTGTTTCTAGAGACACTCTAGATGCATCTTAGAGGCCTTTAAATAGAGGCTCTCCTAGTGTGTTTGTACAGTGAAATGGAAGCTACGAGCTACAAGCTTAAATGGAAGCTACAAGCCACAAGCTAAAATGGAAGCTTCAAAGCTTACATGCATTGGAGAAGCTCATATGCTCATATGTTCCTACATGCTTCTATGTTTCTATAAGCAACTCTAGTCACTTGGAGGATTCAATTGGCTGGATCTTGGAGGAATTACGAATGATAGAGAAGGAAGAGATTTTATATGAACTTCTGAGGCATGATGAATTAGCATCAGTGTCCAGGTGCACTCGTGATATTCACATATTCTCTTTGCACCATTTCTCTTCCTGTCTTCATCATGTTTGTTATATGTGTCCGATTATATTCCATGAATGAAATTGCAATTTGAATCAGAATCTAGATATTTTGTTGGTTGAGTAGAAAACAATAGAAGAACCCTAGATCCAATTTAGGAAAGAAATTAGATCTGAATCGGGTTTGGGCACGAATTAGAATCAATTTGGAAGAAGAAAAAAAACAAAAAGAAGAGAGAAGAAGAAGATGATTTATAGTTTAACCTATTGGATGGAATTAATGGATATGTTTAGAAAACAATTATTTAAAAAGAAAAATACTTATTTAGAAAAGTCCTTTAAATCTAAGTATGCATTTTCTCTTGTAAATCTGCATATAAATAAATACATATATCTGTATTTTAAATATAGTGATGGTTGATAACAAATTTTGTATATATATATATATATATATATATATATATATATATATATATATATATATATATATACATACATATACATATATACATATATATACATATATACATATATGTATATATTTGTGTAAGTTGAAATGAGAAACCTTATTAATAAATCCGGATCGCATGGTATAAATTTGCATTGAAGAAATGTTTATTGAAAACGTTATTTAAAATAAATTTAACATAAAATATGGGAGGGCGAGGGGTTTTACCCCACCCCACCCCGCTTTAATTGTCACCGCCTCTGTTGTCATCCACAACAGACACTGCTGCTCCGGCAGCAGGTACTGCTGCTGACGCGGCAGTACTCTGCTACTGTGGCAGCAGTGTTGCCGCGATGCCACGTAAAGCGGACAGGCCGGCGGGCCTTTATAAATGCTTTTATATAAGCGTTTGGTATTATTTATAAAATTGTTTTAAGTTTTATTAAAGTTTTTGTTATATATATATATATAATATAGCAAACTTGATTTTAAGTATGATGAAATTATTAAATATTTATATTATATATATATATATATATATATATATATAATATTAATGAAATTTATAATATTATATTAATGTAATTTCAATGTTCGGGTTAATTAACTATATTGTTTGATATTCAGATTTGACAAATTTATGTAATTGGAATGAGTTCAAATAAAGATTATTTGAATTATTGTTGGGTTCTTGAAATTGAAAATGAACTTATTGAAAAATTTGTTAATAGATATTATCAAGTTATAATTAAATTATTAATTCAAATGAATTGGAATATAGTGATTTAATGAAGTTGACATTAAATTAAGAGATGTTAATTTTAAATTTAGGCTCACTAATAGATGAAGATTAGGGGTTGATATATCAAATTATTTAATGTAATTGGATCTCTCAACCTTGGATATTGGATAATAATTTTGAGTGAACATTTGGATTAATAATACCTCAAAAAGAGTGTTCTCGCTTGAAATAATTCATTTAGCTAATGATATAGTTGACTCTTAATATCTGATTTAGAAATGGTGATTTATACTATGAGACTTTAATGAAAGTGGACAGCATCGTTATAATTTGAGTTATTAAACAGATTATTGGTACGTCTTAATAGTGTTAAGAGTTAGTTAAATATTAACTAATGAAGTTTATGTAAGGATCTCTAGAACGAGTAATAATAGTTTTGATGAGTTTATTATTTATTAATGTTTGTTGGGGTTTAGCAAATTATTAATAAATAATAGTTTACTGATCTAAATGATTATTGATAATGTGGATTAATTAAGGAAACATTAGTATTCATAAGGAATGATGAATGTGATCTTTAATAACATTCCCATTATAGTTTGTCATTAAATATTAACAAGTTATTATTATTGAACGTATTAGTTAATTAATATTCATTGGGTTGATGGTTTGAAATTATTTATTAAATCAATTAATTAGAGTTAATTGGATTTAATACTTAAGTTATGTAATGGAGATTTAATTAATATAAATCTTTTGATGAGATTGTAAATTATCTATATTGAGGTTGATAAGTCTTATGACTTGAATTATGACTTTAGATATTATATGATTGTCAATGATGATAACGATTGAATTAAAGGCTTAAATTTTAATAATATTTAATTTAGTCTTAATTAAGAATTATTAGAATGATAATAGGTCATAGATGGTGTGCCTATGTTAATTGATGGATTTAATTGATCATTCTAATTAAGTTAAGATATCTTATTTGAAGAATGATAATTGGTTCTCTTATAATTTAACGATTAATGATCCTTGTTTTATGTGAAAAGTTGAAGTAACGATAAGAAGAGTTGATCAATTTGAATATGGATCTTAGTTAAATAAAGAGAACAATTTAATTAAAGGTCAATGATGATCAATTTAATGAGTAAATGTTTATCCTTAAGTTATTCTTAGAAAATAATTCTTAATAATGAAAGGATAATGCTATCAGGGAATCAAATGGGTTGACTTGTAGGTCAAATGATGAAACTTAGACATTTAAAGTATACTTGCAAATAGAAAACCGAAACCCCTACACTTGAATAATGGAAAATGAAACTCCACACATTATTCAACTATGTAATATAGCAAAACCAAAACATGTGTTTGCATCGTGTATTCTATATGCTTCTTGTTTTGGGTTTTTGGGTTGACTAGTGTTGATCAGTCCTAGGTTGTTACCAAAGGCTCGGGGGTTATGAGATGTGATGGCATGTTGATCTTATTTGGTCTCGATCTTTATAAGCCCAACCATGGTTATGTGATCGTATGCTCTATGAAATGTTTGTGTTTGCTCATCAGTCTTCATGTGAGAAACTGAGAGGTATGTGTATGAGACACTTGAGCTAACCATTATTTTTGAGTCATCGATCAGTTATCCTTGGTTTATTTTCTAGTCGCCATGATGGGACTGAAATATGTGGATTTATTCTTGATGATGTCATGTTGTGACATGTTTGACTCAACCATTTTGGAGTCTTCAATTAGTATGATTTTGAGATATTCTTGGTTGCTTGTTGAGAACTAATGGATGTGATGATGTATTTTGGTTATTGAGAACCAATGGATACTTATGATTATCAGTGATGCCTTCAATTGCCAATAGAGAACTGTTGTGGTCATGATTTTCTATGGATGATTTTTGGATGCTCATGGAGATTTGATGATTCTTATCTTGGAGATTTGATGATTCTTATTATGGATATTTGATGCTTATATTGTGGATATTTGATGATTCTTTTTATGAATTATCTTTTGGATTTTCTTTACAGTCGCTTGTAGAGGACTGTGGTGATTATGATTCCATGAGCTTAGGCTAGGTAATCTACTTGTAGTGTCGGGAAGTGGCTTGCAATGGGGGCTGGGGCCCTAAGTGGCTGCCAGGGTAACTCATTGTAAGTTTGGTTAATAAGTGATAACATTTACACACTAAATGGGGATTAAATGAACCTAAAAAGATAATTGTTTTGGTTCTCGCCCATGCCTTGAGCGCTTGTACAGGCTAGGATGGGAGTAGTGAGATGCATGGTTGCGACCTTGCATTTCATAGTATGCCTCGTCAGTATGAGAGGATACTAGTGGCCGCATGAGATCTGTATGGACCCGTGGAGTTTAGCTTACTACCAGAGTAACTTGTACGAGATAAATGCGATGGCACTTTCCCGCTTGCAGAGTAGGTTTCCTACATGTCATTGTGTGCCTCTGGGAATTAGATGTCGATTTTGTGTGTGTTGGAACATTTGAGTTAGTATACTTTTAGGATTCTTGGATTTATAGAGATTTATGCTTTGTGGATTGATAGCCTATTTGGGACTTGAGATTATCTCCTCAGCACAGTGGGAGTGGACCACTTAGGTTCTACGCGGTCGGGTGGTAGTGTATTTTCCACTCTTATCATTTGAGATCTGTTTGAGACACCGTGGCTGGAGTATTCTTGGTTGGTATTTATCTTCATTATGATCTTGAAGCATTATGGTATATGATACCTTATGATGGATGTATTTACTAGTATGTTACTTATATTGATGATTTGCATGTGTTAGATGATGTTATCTTATGCTTTACTTTTCATGTTAGTAGGATGTTTTAGGAGTGACATTCCTACTATGATAATACTGATGATCTCTTCGGTGCTTTGGAATGTTACGCACGGAGGGATGGCTAGGATCCATGATGGTCTAATGATGCTATTTACGGTTGGGAGGAACCGTGCACTTAGTTAGTTATATTTGTGATATATGGTTATCTTTTATGATGGATGTTTACATCTTTATGATGATGATGTATCATGTATGGTTTATGGTTTCATTTACTTTAATCGCATCATGGATTAATATTGGATGATGTTGTACTTTATTTGTACGGATGTTTATTCTTTTAAGATTTTCATACCTTGTAACATGAATAGTGGATGATTGAGAAATCTAAATTGTACACTTGTATATGGTTTAAGAACATTGGATGTATCCTTGTTATTTCATTGTTAAGGATGTAATGTTAGATGAATAAGTTATGATTAGAAGTAATTCAACGTTAAGGGATCTTTAAAGAATGTAATATGTTATGTTATGTTATTTTTTAGTTGGATGTTACTATTGCTTCCGCAAGTGTTGTGTATGGTTTTACTTTCATGTTTAAAAAAAAAAAAAATTTGTTTGGCAAACTTAGTATAATTCTTTGGATCTCTTGGCGGGGCATTACATCTTTGTTGAGTAAACTTCATCAAGAAGTCATCAATAGTCAGAAAAGAATCCGACACAAGTGATGTAAGCTTTGTCTCTATCTGAAGTTCCCTAAACTCATTCACAATACCAAACAAGCCATGAAGCTTGGTCCACATATCTAAAGGAGTATTACACTCGTCCAAAAGAAACTATAAACTATTTGATACCTATAATGCAATCAATCTGATTACCTCATCCATTTTGTTTCGATGTTGCATGATCTCAAAAGGCCTTTGAAAAATAGGCTACACTACATCTAAACATGACCACAACCCTTTTGGCTAGAGAAGTCGAGTCATCAAGGTCTTCCAAGTGTCATAACTATGAGGGATCAGAAGTTCTAGAGAAGAAGTGGTCTCGGCCATTGTTTTAGAAAGGGTTTGTTATGTTTTCTGATATACTGATATAATAATAGAAAATCATATAAAAATGCCTCCCACAATGCAACAAACTGAAACCCAGCTTACAAATAGATTACGTAAACGAGAGAAGAGAAAAAAAGCTTCAGATATGAATAAAAAATACTTGATACCAAATAATGGTGAAAATACTAAGAATTCGAAAAGTGCTCGAGAAGAGCTTTTTGACATTTTTTTTGAAACAAAAAACAGAGCTATAACGAAGAAGTTATGCCCCTCAGAAGATAGAAGCCATCAACATAATTTAGGCACCAAAACATGTATCAATCTAGAAAAAGATCCCAAAAATTTCTTCTCCATCATCTCCATCTTGGAACAAGCTTTCTGATGCTTCTTTCAGATCAGAAAAATACCCCTGTATGCTCGAGTTATTGCAAAAAAATGGCAAGGCCCCCAGAAGAAGAGATTTTTTTTTTAAAATGGCACCATTGGAGTGGCGAAAAAATAGAGCACAAGTAGTGGTGGGGCTGAGCTCAGCTGACCTGATACCGAGGCAAAGTGGTGTAGGCAGAGCTGCGCTCGATGGCGGGGCAATGGAGGACATTGAGTGGCATGGAAAACTTTAGTGACCAACACCAAAAAAGTAGAAACCAATGCCGAAAAAAGGGCCACTAGCTGTTACGTTGCTGGAACGAAAAAATCACCACCGAAAGCGGCCGGGAGGTGATTGCCTACACTAAAAAAATGAACTGTGGCTGAAAAAATGGGTCAGCAGGCTAGAAGATGGCCTACAGCCATTTTTTAAAAAAAATTAATTTCTTGTGGAAAATTTTCCTCGGAGTGTGTGCAAAAGGCCGTATGGCCTTCTAGGCAAAAATATTTTGCCTCTTGAACCAACACTGTCTAAGACAAACAAACTTTATGTGGAAATGAGGGTTTTGATGCCTTCTAAATCCATCTATGACATCCATTTGGCCTCAAGCAGCTCCAAAAATTAGTAACCCCCCCGCCCCCCGCCCCCCCCCCCCCCCCCCCCCCCCCCCCCCCCCCTTTTCTCATAAAATACCCAAAAAACTCTAGATCTCTTTTGTTAAACCCTTGTTCTCCTTTTTCTCCAAATAAAAAACAAGCTACAACAAATATAGCTCTGATACCATGAAGGATTTGATCAAAAAAAATTCACAAAGCCTTTGAATACTTGCATGCAAAAACCTATCACAGAAGAAAAAGATGAGAGGAGGCAAGGGTTTTCCTCTAAAAAATATGCAAATATATTCTTAGAAATGGAGGAGATAAAAAACAATTACAAGAGTTCAACCTTAAAGGTGAACGAAACTCTAAAACCTAAGAAAGCTAGGTTGCACATTAATAATTAATAAAATAATTAATTATTAATGCACCTAAGAGAAATCTTAAGCACTAAAGAGTAATAACTTAACTAATTAAATCAAAATGAGTTAAGTAGCAAGGAAACAAAATATTACTCTAACACTGAAAATATCATGATCTGATTTCTTGCGACCACAACACATTATAGCGACTATTTATTTAATGAAATATGATTTCTTAGCCTTGTAATCACAACACTTATACCTATCCATGCTCATTTTATATTTTACAAAGAAATGGTTTTCCTTTCAACTACCAAATGCATTTAATTTCACCCTAGCAGCTCAGTTCTACCAAATATTAAAGAGTGTAGTTAATCTTCTTGGTTTTAAGTATAAGCCAATGAATAAAGGAGTTCTTCAAATAGATGGCACTTCTACCCAAATAGTGAGAGTTTTAAGAGGAATCAAATTGGCATTACATGCATGTCTAGGTTGTACTATCATATCGGACATATCAATTATTGACCTTCCTCCACATTTTATATTTTCCTTTCTAGAGACTTTATTGAAAAAATAGGTGGCTACATTGTATTTGATTGGTCCTATATGCTTTTTAGGACCAAATATGGAACAAAGACTTCCATAAAGGAAGAACTAGTAGCTCTCAATCACATAGAAGCTTATAGACCTAGCCCCACAAATATGAATTGCACACCATGAAGAAGATGAACAATGCATAACCCATGAACATGTTACTCTCTTGACATAGGCTCCTCATTATCTCATAGATGAGTGGACTAATTCTTTCCAATATGATCATATATAAGATTATAAAGAGACATGTCTTGGTAATTATTGTATACATGAGGAGGATGCTCGTGTTCACAGTCTTATGATGATCTACCCTATGAGGGTTTTTCTTGGTTAAAAGCATTACAAGATTGTTAAGTCTACCTTGATTAAATTATTTAAACTTAAAATGAAGCAAGCACCCTATTAGGAGATTTACTAGGTCTGTTAAAACAACTATGTTAAGAGATTTTCCTTGATACACTAGTTAAAATGTCTCAATACCCAATCCTTTAGTTTTCTCTCATGAGGTTTATTATAGATCTTCTCTCTTCAATTGATGTCTAAATTTGATCTCCTTATCTTTTTTTCTGTATTATGCCCTTCATTGCTAGGTTACTCTTGTTAGAATTCTTTAGAATAACTAAGAGGGGGGCTGAATTAGTTATTCAAGGTCCAAAATGCCCTATTAATAACTTTCTAATACTTTTATACCCTTTTCATCTGTTCAAACTTAAAACAGTCATATAAGCAAATTACTGTAAATCAACATGCAAAGATAAGACATTCAAGATCAACACATAACACAATGATTTACGTGGAAACCCAATTTGGGAAAAACCACCAGTAACATGCTACTTGATTCTCACTCTTCTGAAGTGATGCCCTGTTAAAAGCCTGCCCTGTTAAAGGCTTACAACACACTATTAAATGTGACCTTGTTAGAGGATTTCACCAAACTGTTAGGAATGGGCCTGGTTAAAGGTCTTTAGAACATCCACTTGGAATGTCACCCTGTTAAAGGATTTATCTAATGGCTGTTAAACCAACCTAAGTCCATAGGATTTATCTTATTGTTACAATTGCTAGAAAGTAATGATAATGGTTTTTTGATCTGACATAACTTACAACATACTTTGCAGATTTTAGATCACTCTTTCAGTTCAATCTTTATGCTTGGCTTCAATCACTTTAGTTCTAACTTGCTTGTCACTCTCTCAAGCTTCGTCTCCTTGAGTTTACCTATTCATTCTGCTAATGAAATCATCCTTGTGGTCGTCTATCCAAACAGAGTTCCTCAGCATTTCATGCTTTAATGCTTGACCAGGGCTCTCTCTCTCACTATCCCTTCTTTTTCACTCTCTTCCACACTGTTTTCTATTAACTTGTGTCTTCTTATATACAAGTCTGATTTTCCTTTGCCGCTTAATTCTCCCTCTCCAATTTTAGGGTTTCAAAAATGGATTAGGTAGGATACAATGCATCTACCCCATATCTTGTTTTCTTTGCCAACTGTACCTTAAAAATGTTCTACATGGTGTTCTGTGCCACCAACTCATCATTCTTATCCTCCTTTTAATTCACAAATTTCTAGATAACAACTTTGTCGACTTTGATCTAATGAATCTTAAATTTTCTCAATGATGCTTGGCACTTATGTGTTACTCGGCATCATTGAGTTACTAGTGCTTGGCACCTCTGTGTTACTCGGCACCTATACCTGCTCGGCATTGAACTTGCTCGGTACTTGAACTTGCTCGGCACTTGAACTTGCTCGACACTTGAACTTGCTCGGCACTTGAACTTGCTCGAGACTTGGCTAAAACCTTAGATCTTTGATATGTTTCAGTGTGCTCATTCTTTGTATCTTTTAGTGTGTCATCCAATACACTGTTTCATTAATGGCTTGATTGATCCTTGTACTTCATTACAACATCATAACTTCAACCTTTCTCTAGGTGTTCTAGTTACATCTTTATTGATTGCTTCCACCTTGACAATCAACTAATTGATAGTATTTGGATCACTAAAGCAATTGTCATCCTTGCAAGTAGCAAGTTTGACATCAATGACAAAACAATGATTGAGGACATTCTTTACTAGTTCCATATTATTCCAACAATTGTTCTTATGATCATTTCAATCATTTCCAACAATCTCCCTCTTTGGCATTGATGGCAAACCAAACTGATCAAGTAATCAATTTAGTTACCACCAAGATTGTATTGATTTGCTGTATTTTTACTACTGATCACATATATCTCCCTCTTTCATATATATCTCCCTCTTACTTTGCATTGATCAGTTTTCTGCATATTTCTCCCTCTTTGACATAAATGCCAAAGCTATAGCATCTTTATTATGCAAAATATAAGCTTTGGCATCTTGTTTTCTTTCTCCCTCTGTCACCATGCTTGTGACTGATTTGGAGTTTTTGTTCTCGCTGTCATCCTTTGCATCAACCTGTTAATATTTCAATGATTTATTCCTGTTGATGCAAGGTAGCTTCCTTGTTGCCTTAAACTGCTTGAGTTAGGGGTATAACCCCCAGCTTGCCTCTAAGATATTCATAGGCATCCTTAGGCAATGGTTTGGTGAAGATATCTGCATTTTGTTCCTTTGTGTGAATATATTCCAACTTCACTTGTTTGTCTTCTACCAATTCTCTGACATAATGATACTTGATTGCACTGTGCTTGGTTTTTGCATGCATCACTGGATTTTTGGATATGTTTATAGCACTTGTATTATCACAATATAATATCACCGGTTTTGTTACTTCTTCTTTCATTCCATTCAATAGATGTGTAAGCCATACAATGTTTGTACAATTGACTGCAGCTGCCACATATTTTGATTCTGTAGTGGACTGGGATATACATGTTTATTTTTTGCTAATCTAGGTAACTAGCCTTTTGCCTAAAAATAATGCACCTCCACTTGTGCTTTTTCTGTCATCAATGTTTCCTCCCCAGTCTGCATCTGTATATGCGTTGAGTTCAAATTTTCCATTCTTTTTGTAGTATAGACCAAAATCATCAGTCCTTTTGAGATATCTCATTATTCTTTTTACTGCTATGAGATGATTTTCTTTAGGATTAGCAGAGAATCTAGCCACTATTGCAACTACTAATGCTATGTCTGGTCTACTATGTACAACATATTGTACTTTTCCAATCATGGATCTGTACATTGTTTGATTGACTTCAGCTGACTCATCATTTTTGGATAGCTTGTTCCCTGTGGCCATTAGTGTGCTGACTGGTTTGGATTTCTCCAATCCAAATGTTTTAAGAATTTCTTTGATGTATTTTGATTGTGTAATAAATATTCCATAATTGAGTTGATGAACTTGCAATCCAACAAAACATTTGATTTCACCAAACATAGACATTTCAAATTCATGTTTCATTTTGTCAGCAAAGTCTTTGCAAAGTACTTCCTTACCACCAAATACTATGTCATCCACAAAAATTTTAGATACAATAATGTCTTTACCTTCTTCTGCTTTGATGTACATGTTGTTGTTATCATCAGTTCTTTCAAATCCAATTTGCACTAGATACTTATGAAGTCTCTCATACCATGCTCTAGGTGCTTGTTTCAAACCATAGAGTGCTTTATGTAACTTACACACCATATCCCTATTGTTTTCATCAACAAATCCTTCTGGTTGTTCAATGTAGACTTCTTCTTCTAGTATACCATTTAAGAAGGTGGATTTTACATCCATCTGATAGACTTTGAAATCTTTGTAGGCAGCATATGCAAGTAAAGTTCTTACTCCTTCCATTCTAGCAACAGGAGTGAATGTTTCTCCATAATCTATTCCTTCTTCTTGAGCATAACCCTTGGATACTAATTTGGCTTTATTTCTGTTAATCTCACCATTCTCATCTAGTTTGTTTTTGAATACCCATTTGGTGCCAATCACATTCTTGTCAGTTGGTCTGGGGACCAAACTCCAGGTTTTATATTTTCTTATTTGATAAATTTCTTCTTCCATAGCTTTATACCAATCGCCATCTTGTAATGCACCATATACTGTCTTGGGTTCAGATTTGCTAATCAGACATGATTCATGTCTTAGTCCGTTCCTTGTCATTGGTCTTGCATCTTTTTCACCAATTATTTGTTCAGCAGGGTGATGTCTTTTTACATATTTGGATAATCTTGGCTCTGTCCTTGTTTCCCTGTTTGATCTTTCGGATTCAGGATCACTATGCTCTTCATTATCAGGTTGTTCTTCATCATGTATGCTGTCTTCTGAATCGGATTGTGCATTTTCTTCATTCTGTAACTCAGCTTCTGAATGCAGCTCGGCATTCATTGGTTGTGAATCAGCCGAAACTGACACTTGTTGTTGAATTTCAATTTGATTGACATCATCCTCATCAGCAGTTATTCCTTCATAAGAGTATACAAAGGTTCTGTATTCTTCCATTTTCTTTGGTTCTTCAGCTTGGACTTCTGTGTGCTCATCAAAATTTACATTTGCACTTTCCACAATTTTGTTAGCATTAACATTCAAACACTTATATGCCTTACTTCTTGTGGAGTTACCAAGAAATATACCTTCATCACTTTTTGCATCAAATTTTCCATTTCTAACATCTCTAAGGATAAAACATTTGCAACCAAATATTTTGAAATGTTTTACATTTGGTGAGTAACCATACCATAATTCAAAAGGTGTTGTATTTGTACCATTCTTGACTTGTACTCAGTTCAATGTATGAACCGCTACACTTACAGCTTCTCTCCAGTATTTTAGAGCAACATTCTTTTCCATCATTAATGTTCTGGCACAGTCAATTACAGATCTGTTTCTTCTTTCAGCAATTCCATTCTGTGGGGGAGTTTTAGGAGATGATGTCTATCTTTTGATTCCATTGTCATTACAGAATATCTCGAATTCATTTTATGTAAATTCACCACCTCTATCTAATCTTAGACATTTCAAGCTTTTTCCAGTTTCCTTTTCAACTCTGGCCACATACCACTTAAACATTTGAAAAGCATCAGATTTTTGTTTTAAGAACATAACAGTCATCATCCTGGAATAGTCATCAACAAATAACATTATGTATTTATCTCCTCTATAGCTTTGTATTTCCATTGGACCACATAAGTTAGTGTGAACTAACTCAAGTATCTCTTTAGATGTATAGTTTTTGCTTTTGAAACTTGACTTTGTCATCTTTCCTAGCTGACATTGTTTACACATGATATTATCAAGCTTCTTTAATTTTGGTAGACCTCTGACTTTCTTCATTTTACTGACTTTGACCAGATTGTCAAAGTTGACATGACATAATCTTCTATGCCATAGCCATTCATCATCAAATTTTGCAAATAGATAGGAAGCATCATCAAGGTAAAACAAATTACTCTTTGTTTGATCACCTTTTCCTATTAGTTTACCATCATTGTCATAGATTTTTGCACTTTTGTTTTCAAATTCTACTTTGCAACCTATATTGCCTAATTGTGAGACACTTAGTAAATTGTAGTTTAATCCTTCAACATAGTATGCATTGTCACATAAAATTTGGTATGTGAGCTTAATGGAACCTTTTCCTCTGATTTGACATGGAGCATCATTACCAAATATAACACTATTTCCATCATACTGAGTAAAGTTAACAAACTTACTTTTGTCTCTTGTCATGTGATGTGAGCATCCACTGTCTATGATCCATCTGTCATTCTTGTTTATACATGTCACCAGTGTTGTGGCTTCTTCTTCATCAGATTGGTCCTTCATGGCTACATAAACAACTTCATCATCATTGTCATCAGAATTTTCTTCAACAATATAACACTTCTTACCTTTTTCTTTGTAATCTCTCTTGTCATCATCTCTTCTGTTCTTGTATTTGTTGCCTTCCTTGGAATCCTTTTTCTGTGGACATCTTGCAGCAATATGACCTACTTTATTGCAATTGAAGCAAATGGTAGGCATCTTACCTTTGAATTTTCCTTTGCCCCTGTAAAATCTTCTAGCGAGCAATGCTTCCAATTGTTCCACATCTTCCTCATCAGTGCTACTGTCACTAGATACATACTTTATTTTTCTTCCTTTCCTTGATTTCACCTGTTTGGCATCTTTTAGTGATAACTTGGCCTTAAAAGCAGATTCAACATTTTCAGGTTTGTAGTTGTCAAAGTTAGATAACTCAAATGCAGTGAGTCTACCTATTATACCTTCAAAGCTTAGATTATTTCCTGGTATTCATCTTAGCTCCTGTATTGCTGATACTCTAATAGCATAGATAGGGAGTAAGGTTCTTAAGAACTTACTATTAACAGTTTCTTAAGAACTTACTATTAACAGTATCTTCATCTAGTTGACCATTCAAGCATCTTATTGCACTTACCACTTCCTTTATTCTTGCACCATATTGAGCAGCATTCTCATTTTCTTCCATTTTCATGTCATCAAATTTTCCTCTGAGACTTTCTCTTTTTGCTCTTTGTACATTTTGATCTCCTCCATAGATGTCTGATAGGGCTTTCCACATTTTGAATGCAGTGTCACATCCTTTAATATCATCAAATTCAGGATAGCTGAGTGCAGAGGCAATCTCCAGCATTGTTTGGTTGTGTTCTTGTTTGTTTTTCATGTCTTCGGCAGTAGGATCACCTGTTGGATCTACATGTTCAGTGACAATTGAATTTTGGGAATAATCTCCTATGGATCCAAGATGTAGCTTCATCAAACTTTGCCATGCAACAAAGTTGTCTTTGTTGAGCTTGGGAACTTCTCTCTTTGGCATTTTGATCTTTTTTGCTAGTAGTCCCTTTAAACTGAATCAGCAGTCAGGCTCTTATACCAATTGTTAGAATTCTTTAGAATAACTGAGAGGGGGGGTGAATCAGTTATTCAAGGTCCAAAATGCCCTATTAATACCTTTCTAATACTTTTATACCCTTTTCATCTGTTCAAACTTAAAACATTCATATAAGCAAATTACTGTAAATCAACATGCAAAGATAAGACATTCAAGATCAACACATAACACAATGATTTACGTGGAAACCCAATTTGGGAAAAACCACCAGTAACATGCTACTTGATTCTCACTCTTTTGAAGTGATTCCCTGTTAAAAGCCTGCCTTGTTAAAGGCTTACAACACACTGTTAAATGTGACCTTGTTAGAGGATTTCACCAAACTATTAGGAATGGGCCTGGTTAAAGGTCTTTAGAACATCCACTTGGAATGTCACCCTGTTAAAGGATTTATCTAATGGCTGTTAAACCAACCTAAGTCCATAGGATTTATCTTACTGTTACAATTGCTAGAAAGTAACGATAATGGTCTTTTGATCTGACATAACTTACAACATACTTTGCATATTTCAGATCACTCTTTCAATTCAATCCTTATGCTTGGCTTCAATCACTTTAATTCTAACTTGCTTGTCACTCTCTCAAGCTTCGTCTCCTTGAGTTTACCTATTCATTCTGCTAATGAAATCATCCTTGTGGTCGTCTATCCAAACAGAGTTCCTCAGCATTTCATGCTTTAATGCTTGACCAGGGCTCTCTCTCTCACTATCCCTTCTTTTTCACTCTCTTCCACACTATTTTCTATTAACTTGTGTCTTCTTATATACAAGTCTGATTTTCCTTTGCCGCTCAATTCTCCCTCTCTAATTGTAGGGTTTCAAAAATGGATTAGGTAGGATACAATGTATCTACCCCATATCTTGTTTTCTTTGCCAACTATACCTTAAAAATGTTCTACATGGTGTTCTGTGCCACCAACTCATCATTCTTATCCTCCTTTTAATTCACAGATTTCTAGATAACAACTTTGTCAACTTTGATCTGACGAATCTTTGATTTTCTCAATGATGCAACAACTCGACATTATTTAGTTACTGGTGCTCGACACTTCTGTGTTACTTGACATCATCGAGTTACTGGTGCTCGACACCTCTGTGTTACTCGACACCTATACCTGCTTGGCACTTGAACTTGCTTGGTACTTGAACTTGCTCGACACTTGAACTTGCTCGAGACTTAGCTAAAACCTTAGATCTTTGATATGTTTCAATGTGCTCATTCTTTGTATCTTTTAGTGTGTCATCCAATACATTGTTTCATTAATGGCTTGACTAATCCTTGTACTTCATTACAACATCATAACTTCAACCTTTCTCTAGGTGTTCTAGTTACATCTTTATTGATTGCTTCCTCCTTGACAATCAACTAATTGATAGTATTTGGATCACTAAAGCAATTGTCATCCCTGCAAGTAGCAAGTTTGACATCAATGACAAAACAATGATTGAGGACATTCTTTATCAGTTCCATATTATTCCAACAATTTTTCTTATGATCATTTCAATCATTTCCAACAAATCTATTTGACCCCTTTATCAAACTTAGCCTTCCTTGGTCTGTCCTTAGCCTTTTCATGTATTCACAATCTTCCTTCACATACATACTAATTTAGGGTTTGATCCCTTCTTAAATAGAAAAATGTGGAAGGTTCTAGAATTTGTTCTTTTTCTGCTCAATCCTTCTATTTTTCTAATAGGTTACTCTTCCTTTATTGAGATTGATGTCCTCTGACAAAATGTATAATTGGCTCCTTAATTGTCTCTATAATAAAAAATATAGCATAGAAATAAGCCAAAATGATTTGCGTAAGTATTTGTGCCATTACAAACACATATGTCAAAGCTAGTTTACTCAGCAAATGAATGTCTTGACACTCAATCCTAACTAACATTCATGTTGTCCCTTGGCTTCTATAGGCTCAACAGATACTAACTCACTCGGCATAAATTAACCTTACATCACTCAGTCTTTATGCATTTCATTGTGCATTTATTGTGACTCAATTTCCACTGGGGTGCTTGGCAACCTTTGACCTATTTAGCTTGTAGTGAAATATAAACAACTCCATGTAGCTTGGCCTTCTTTGGATGGCTCGGTCGCAGTGATGACTAACCAATATTTCTTAGGAAATAACTAAGTGTTCGAAAATAATAGGCAATAAGGCTTAGAGATCAACAAATTGATTTTTAGGTTCACTATGTTAAGATATTTTTTGCTACAATGGTTAGAGAGTAACAATGAAATGATATGTTAGGTTTTAGCACTACCTTTCTTGTGATGTGAATATTAGGATTTAACTATGTGATTTTGAGTCAAAATCATTGACCCATGTTTCATGAGTAGTGATTCAACATGAATCCATCTCTCATGAGAATAAATGGAACACTTAGCACTCATTGGATCTAGGTGATGCTCACAGGGGTGAAGCACCGGGACTTCTCGGGAGGTCACCCATCCCAGTACTACTCCAGCCTGTTCCTCTATAGTTAAACACAAAGCTTGCAACCCCATTTCTTGTTGAGATGTCTGTGTCCCTCAATCTCTTTCCTTTTTCAGCTTTTGGCTAATCCACTCACTCCATACATCAACTTAACACTTCACTTGCTTGATCTTCACAGTGTAGTTCTACTCAGTTCTCCTTACTTCTTCTTCAACATTAGCAACAACGAATCACAATGATCATCCTTCAAATAGAAAAAATAAAAATTGTTCCTCTAGAATCTTCCAGATTTTTTCGCTTAATCACAATTGTGAGATCTTCATCAAGTTTAGATCCATTGAATCTAGATGCTTGCCGAATATAATTCCACTATGAACTTTGTGCTCTAATTCCAATTTTTAAATCTCCTTCATCATATCTTGTTTGAATTTTTCTAGTTGTTAATCTCATAACTAACTTCATCCTTATCTAAAAAACTTATTGAACAATATTTATTTTATTTAAATATCAATCTTAGATTAAATCTTTCCTAAAGTGTTCTTCCTTTTCATGCTCGATTAACATTACATCTTTGCTCAGTCAACACTAAACTCGGTTTATATTGAAATTATTTGGTTGACATTGCACATTCTTCACTTCTTCACCGGGTGCTCGATGGCGACTATAGTAGCTTGGCTAATATTGAGGTTCTTCATTCACTGACCAAACTGTCTTGCTTATACATGATCTCAACACTTAATTCAACCATGTAAAACAATCAAACCAACATTATACTATTATCTAAAGTCTAACTCATTCAACTTCCCATGGAATACTATACACTTATCGACACTTACATCCTCTTCATCGATGACGAAATAATAACTAATATGACTCTTTCACATACATTAACATCATGATCATTTAGGGCTAACATTATTGTCATTCCCTACTTGCATTTTTATTATCATCATAATAAAAATAAAAATAAAAAATATGATTTTTTATCATCCCTTGGTTGAATTTCAATTCAAAATCAAAACTATAAAACATGTAGGGTGTATTTTTCAATATCTTTAGTGCATTTTATTCCCTAAAATCCAAAATAATAGGAAATGTTTCCTTTTAGCAACAACTTGACGTCTTCATAAATAAGGACTTTAGATTTCCTACACAATTTTGCAAAAGAAAAAAAAAGGACTCCCACGTTCCTTTGAATAACCAAACTATAGAAATTAGCCTTCGTGCACATGCAAATACATAACTTTAGGGTAACTAATTAACTCTTGAGAAGCTTGTGCAATCAAATGTCATGATACTTGTAGAAGTAACACCTTATGATCTGGAACTTTAAAAATCATTGTGGTGGAATGATAATGACTTATATGAACACAATAGAACCAAATGGCATAAAACTCAAAATTGCATAAGATTGAAGAACATCATTTAACACATTATTGTTCAAGATGATATTATTATTGAAGAACATTATTAGTCATAAATTAAGGATTGATTAAGCTTCGTATTAGAGAAAAACAAAGACAACATGTATCCATAATGGCCTATTAATTTTCTTAATACCTCTTACAAATTGATTTCCTAATACTTCACTCATTCAATAAATCATATATAACTGAATATTGTGCATCTAGAAAAAAAAAGGTCTTTTAGGTAGTAGATTTGTCATTTATACTTTGGCATTTACTTAGGAGACTACTGAATGGACCCAATAATTTTCTCAAAATGTTCTATTATAAACCCATATTTTGATAAAGTTTATGACTATATATTCTGTTGGGACTAAAAATTGCATGGTCAATTTTGAGTACCATTGAGAAATTGAGCCCTATAGATGCTTCTAAATGAGATTGTACGTGGCTGTACCTTTGAGCCTCGTGAGGTGTTTAATGTTTCTAACACCATGAATTCAGCCTATCCACTTGTTTCATGAAGTTAAATTGAGATTCTGATCCATTTTGTGAAGTCTCGTTCTGAGCTAGTGTCAATTCTGCATTTTCACCTAAGTGTCAAACAATATCAGGAGGGCATGTTTGCAATCAAGTATCTCGTACCTAGAGATGTTTTATGGTTTTCCACTTTGGGAGTGTCTATTGTCCATATCCAAGAACCTATGTTTCAGATTTCAAGCCATTTCAAGTTCGTTTGATTAGGTTTTGAATCCCTCAAAGTTGGTAGTTTCATGTTTTCATGATGATGCACATTGCACATAATTCTGGAAGGCCCTGTTTGACGAGTTATAAATTTTGACCAGTTGACCAAAATGAGAAAATTCATGTTGTGTTGCATTATAGATGTTAGAGACTTGCTATGTTTCAAGTTTCAGCTTATGACGAATCCGTTTGATCAATTTTCAAACACAATTCCAAATGCAATTTCTATCTTTTTACTAGTGTTAGAATTTGTAGATTTGTCAGAACCCCTGTTCATGATGTTATAACTTTTGATCTATGATAGGTGAAATCAAATGGATCGTACCAATGTGTTGTCCTCTAAAAAAATTTTGTGTGCCAGTTTGCAAGCTTTGACAAATCCATTTGCACACTTTTTCAGGTCAATTCCATTTGCAAAAATTGCTTTTTTGCCATTGTTTCCAGTTGTCAAATTCCAAGTAGCCCACTTTGATTGCTCACCATTTGTGCCCTACTATTCATCATGAGCCCAAATCGCAGATCCATACTCTTCTCATGACAGAGAACCAATGCCCTAGTTTTCATCTTCCCAAGTGTCAGTTTACCCAAATTTTGAAGCCAATTCTTAACACAATTTATTGATTTCTAATGTGTTTACTTGCAGGAAGTTCTAAAAGGTCAACTTTGACGGTCAATATCTTTTGACTGAGAATTTTTCATGAGACGAGATTCAACAGGGTAGGGGTATGCAGAGCAGAGAATCAGTGGAATAGATTTCAGAGCCCGGTCATAGGTTTGGGTCAGTTTTAAAGGCCAGTCAACAGACCTCCTGAAATGAAATTCATAGTTTGCTGATTAATGATAAAATCGGTTTTTAATGATAGATTAGTGGTTAGATTTACTCCAAATCAGTGCCAGATGGTTAATGGATCAGTTTTGCAATTTAGTCGTTTGGAAATGAAATTTTTTTAGCTGGACCCACTTTGGGGCCCGACTAATCTTGTCAGAATGATAGGGCATTGTGGGGTCTTCAAGATGATTAAAAGGGGATTAGAATAATTTTCATTTATTAATCATCATAGTCTAATAATAATTGTAAATGATCCTTGGTACCATATCTTGGATTATCAAGTAGGCTCATTATTCCCTGTGCGTACTCCATGAATGCAATTAAAAAATGGATTGTACTTGGTTAGCCTCCTCAGGGATATGCTTGTAACATGACAAGTGAAAGGAGTAGTTCAAACGAATGTGTGGAATGCCAAATGATATGTCCAAATCCTTACCTACTAGAGAGAGGTTGAGTGCTAGGAATATTTTCGAGCCTAAGAAAGCTGAGTTGTCTAAGCCACCAAGATACATGTCACTCATGTTCACGATGTCTATCATGTTACAAAACCTGGTGACAAGATTAAGTTACTTGATTCTAGAGGGAAATCTAAGGATTCTACCCTATTATAGAACTAGAAAAAGGGGTTTGGTGAAACTGCTTCACCATCTAATGAAAAAATTTCATCAACATTTTCCTTGAAAAGGAATGGAACTGAAGTAGTATCTGATTATGTGAATTCATCCACAAAAAATACAGTAACATGTGAAAATGTTCAAGAACCATCAACATCTAAAAAGTAAAACAAATTTCTTAATGTAGTTGAGCTCTCAAAAAAGTTCTCAAGTATCTGCTTCAGGAACAACAGTTGACATGGACAAGGCATTGAAGGGATTATCAAATAACAAAGATGCAACTATTTTTCCTGCAACTCATGACTTGCCAAGTTCATTGGGGGATTTAATACATGATTTTCCAAGTAACACTTTTGGTCATGAAGTTCAAATAGATGGAGATAAAATACCCTTGGATCTGAGCTTGAAAATTAGCATGCACCTTGTCTCTTCTTTTTCACTCAAATGGTGTCATTAGATGACTACAACAAGCGAATCTATGGGCATGAAAGAACTCATCTTTTCATTGGATTCTTTGCAAGATAAGGTTCAAACAAGAAACAAAGTTTGCTCAAATTGCACAAATGTTCAATTTTCATTTTGGCAAGCTTTGCACTCTTGGATGCACCTTCAATCTACTTTACAATCTTCTCTTATTTCTTTAATGGCATTGTCTGTGGCACGAGGTGGTGCTGTAGAGGATGACTTTTTATTAAAACAACTATCTTCTTGGGAAGATTCGTTTCGATCAATATATTATATGTTTTGTGAAAGGATGCACAACATCTTTTACTTTTGTACTCAACAATTTATAGTCATGTTCATAAACAGTGACATTGAGAGTAAATGTGTTGCTTATCTCACAAGATCTACTCGCAGCCTTTGAGCTTCACTTAAAAAGCATGATGTAAGTTTTGCTATGCCTCTTTATAGTAAAAAAATTGAACAAGCCATTTGGAGGGAGGAGGTGAACATTTTGATGCACAACAAAGAGGAATCCACACTGGAGAATGGTGTCTACATTTACGTGAGATAGCAAGGGAGAAGTTATAGATAAAATGCAGGTAAGAGGAAAGCCACGATAGCAAACAAGGGAGCACGCTAAAAACCCGCATTCAAAGCAAGCTGCCAAACAACAAAAGAAGTAGTCGGCAATCATTTGGGAAATGAAGTCGTAAGTAATGAAGGAGAACAACCTACAATCATTAAAGAAGATGCCATGCATAAGATGAAGAAACAATCGTTAAAACATTTCCAACACAAAAGACCAGATGAAGAGCTAAAGGCTCGCACTATGGAGAAGAGGCAGAATCTTGAGGAAAGAGCGCAGTTCGCAGCGGAAGAAGATTTGAGGCTACATAATAAGAAGAAGACTATGTTATGTCTTAAACAAAGCCGTAGTCAGAGTTTCAAAGACCCTACGTTAAGAAAGAACAAAGGAGCCTCATGCCAGCAGACCATGGAAGAAAGAGGAATATTGCCAGAGTTTTTAATCCCACATCGAGTGGGTTAGGAGACTTTTACATATTTAAATACTACTGCACATAACTTTAAAGATTTTAAGAAAAAGGGCTTTCGTAAGCTGCCCGCCCATGCGTGGGGGCTCTGCTCATGGCCAAGTTTGGAGGACATCACACACTAAATTTTGACCAAATTAGCAAAAACAATGACATGGAACCCAGGCAATAAGATTGTGCCATGTGGTTAAAGACACAAGCCAACATTATAAAGTTGCAAATTGGTTAAAGAATGCGAGAAAACAGGTAAGGTGACATGGGCCCATAGCGCATAATGACATGGCACAACATGACCGAACCAATGACTGACAAGTGGTAGACGACCTTCCAGCTGGGCACAGATTTTGAGGAACTGATGTGGCGCAATGTGCCACATGTCGTAAAGGTGCATTCCCATATGCGACGTGGCAGTTGCTGAATGTACATGCGAGGATGCGCTATGTGGCAGCGGGCCTACTAGTGATGATGTGGTAGATGATAAGACATGGCGGATGATGTAGTAGTCGAGCAACGAGTCAGACATTGCCACGTGGCATCAAGCCAAGAGTAGATGGTGATGTGGCAGGCACAATGAGTGAGCCAATCAAACAATGACAAGTGGCACTCATGGCATTACTTGGCCAATCAAACACTGCCACTTGGCAGTCAGTCAATAGAAGGTTGACCCTAGATTCAAAGGGCAAGGGAAAACGTAAAGGAAATAAAAAATAATTAAATTATTTTTTACAAAGTGGATGCGTTCAGTGATTTTATTTTAAATTCAAAAGGGCTTTTAATCTATAGTTTAAACTTTAGATTATTTAAATTTTGAATTTTTAATCTACCAAATAGTTGCAACCCTGACATTTCTACCAGAAGAGTATTTTTCAAACTAGTTTTCAAGGGGTTCCTGGTAAGCAAATATAGCGATATTATATATTGTCGGAATCAGGAGAAGATGAACTTTCTGATTTTGGAGTCAGTTTCTGCATAGGAAGTAGCTAGTTTATGCTATAGGAGGTTTTGTCCCAGATCCCTAATAGGCCACTGCCTTCAAATGACAAAGTTCAAAACTATTTTCTGGCATGGTTTCATCATTTAGCTAAGATATCTAGAAGTTTGTTACAAGTAATGATGAGACCAAATTAGATCAAAATGGTAGAGAGAAGAGAGAGGTTTTTCAGTTGCAGAAGATTGAATTTCAAGTGGACACATGTCAGTTGCACATCAGATCCGAGAATTCATCTTCTCCTATATCTTTCTTTCTTTCATCCATTGTGTTGGTTGGTAGTTTTCTCTGGGTAATACTAGCAGGGTTCCAGTGTTTTATTGTGGAAACTATTTTCTTTAGCATTTTCTCTCTTGTATGAACAACATTAAGAAGGTTAATACAGATAGTTCAGATCTGTTAGGTTTTTTCATGTTTTTCATTTCATGCATATGATTGTATAATTTCAAGGAAATAATACAAAGAGTAGCAGATGATTGAGTTTCAGTTGAATCTTGTCTCCTTTATCAGTGATCTTCAATGTTTTATAATCTTTGACATAGAGCTTAGGTTGTAGTTGTAGTCCCTTAAGGCTGTATGTTATTTCATTATTGCCTGTGACTCAAAGGGTTATGTAAATGCTTCAGGGAATCAACAGGGTCGCAAGTTTACTAATGGGGATATCATGTACGAATGAGGTTCAGACTGAACATTGATGTCTATTTACAAGTTGAATAGATTGATCAGATATCTGAAGATACACATATATCTCAGACATTCATATGTATGTTTTTAATTCATGGATTTGCCCAATGGTTAAGGCATTGATCAATTACAGGATTGTTAGGTCTTATTGCTACATATGAGGGGTTTTCTGAAATCAACATTATTAATCAAACGTGTTTTACTCTTTCATGTTGAAGGATTTAAAGGATTAACCCTCACTCAACTCATGTGATTCCCAGATTTGCATTTAGTTATTGTATATCTACGTTATTGCATGAGTTATTAGGAGATATAAGGGGTTGCATATGCTATTATTAGGTTTAGATTTATGATTTAAATGCATTGGTACCATATCTTAGAACCTGAAGGTTAACCCGCCTAGGTCTTGTAGAGCTTGAAGTGAAGAAGGAGTTATGCCTTAAAGTTGGCCCAGGATTGTAGTCAAGTGTATCCATCATAGGAATTTTCTAGCCTTAGATGCATTTGTCTAGTTTCTTGGTTGTTTGTAAAACTGCTAAATTAGGAGCCAACATATTCTAGCCTTACATTCTCAATGTGCTAAAATGATTAGGATTCACACACAAAATATATGACAAATAAAATGTTGTCCATTGATGTTAATGTTAGAGTTGTTGTCAATATTTCCTTCTCCCACCAATTCCTATTGCACCTTTTATTTGTGTTTTAGCACCCAATAACCTTGGCGACCTCCTTCAACATGTTCTCTCATCCAAAATCATTCATGTCATTTTGAAGGCTGGTAATACAAAAGAACTCAATTCCCAAATTGTTGATGATAGCATATTAGTTTTCCAAAATTTAGTTAGTGAATTGACCCATACTCTAGATAATTTAGACTCTTTTTGTGTTGGCTCAAGATCCAAGCTTGCAATGCAAAAAATGAATTTAGTATGACTCACACCCTAATCCACAAACTCCTTAGATTCCTAGTGAATGATGAAAAATTAAGCATGACACAATCACAAGATATGTTGGTATGCTCTTTTATATTGTTTTATCCCTAAAATATTTTTCAAATTAAATCATATAAATTCAAAGGAATTTTTTGTTGTTAGACAAATCTCTTTCTCTCCATGGTTGTTTGACATGGCCAAAAGAATCCTTCTTGCTAGCCTTTTATATATTTCATCATGTTTGATTGCCTCAAAAAAAATGATTTGTCAACTAAAATAATTGATTAAAAAAATAATGTGGGTCAAATGGGGAAAAAAAATTTGATCCTTCTAATTCTTGGTGTCACTATATTAAACCCAAAAATAAGGCACCTTAATGAGCATCGATATTTATAGCAAAGGTATTTATGTCATCATTAAATGGATTATTTGTGTTTTGGATGTAGAGGCCCCTTGGAAATATTTGGTCTAATTTCACTCCTAATTTTCTACTATTGGTTTCTTTTGGGACATGGTAAATTACGATGATAAGATCCTTTTAGCTCCTTTTTCTAAGACTCATGGGTGTGTACCATTCAATGTTTTTCAAAAATCTTGGCAAATCACTTTAAGAAATATGTATTGGTATGATTAATCGTTCAACCATGGCCTCGTGGTTTCAACCTCCTTTATTGGTGGAAGATTAACTCGTCAAGAGGGGAAATTGTAAGACATTGTAAATGTTTGGAAGACTTACATTCTCTTTAAAAAATGATTCAACTATTTTAGGACTTATGGGATCTAGTCACCTTCAACTAGAAGTTTTGGAAACAAGAGTAATCTCAATTCAACTTGGTCTATTCTAACAAACAACCTCTTCTCCAAATTCAACAACTTTTTCCTCTCGAGTTCTTTTTTGTTGTTGTCCTCCCCATGTTAATTATATAACTTTTTTAAAGATTAGAAATGGCTCCATCAGAGCAATATCTTCTTCTTTTCTGTTAGAATTTTTTACAAATGTCTTATTCCAACTATCTTTCTCTCAACTTGCCTTAATGCTAAATGAAGCTACAAATTCAATTGAGAAAAGTGGAACAAGTATAGTCTTAAAATGTAAGTCAAAGGAAGAGAAAGATAAAACATGCATTAAGTATAGCTTTTTGCAATAATTTTGAATCAATAAAACATGCTCTTCGATTATTTTTTCATGCCTATAATATTTGGTGTTCCATATTTTCCTTGCTTCCTACCCCATTTGCATGCTTTTTGTTGTGGAAAAATGCTTGACATGCTTATCTCCCTTGAACATAATATTATCACTCAATCATGGAGGTAGGTAGGTCATTATCAAATTCATCTAGAAGTTTTTCTATATTTTTCTAACACCTTCTTGCTCCTCCAAATTGAAATTCAAATGATCTATTGGAATTTTTGTCTTCAAATTTCAAGTTTGTTAGTACTTTTTCCAAATGATTTTCATGCCAATAATAGGATTAAAAGCATTATTTATACTCTTTAAGAACAATTCCAATTGGTTGTAAGAAATGTAACTGTTCAACTATCACTACAACATTATAACTTTATCCTCTTCTTGGTATTGTAATTGACCACATTGTTTTAATTTTAGTCATTAATGTTGTATTGACTACTAGTCACGATGTTGTTATTGTTATCACCTACTTTATTGGACTTACTATGGACCTTAATAATTTAACACATTTTAGGTTATTGGGTGTTATCTAGAGGCATCTATTGTGTTAATAAGAAAGTAGCATGAGGCAATTTTCCACCCATTGCTAATGAAAGCTTTTCAAAACTGGGCTTTTAGATGTGATCCTATTTTTTCAAAAGAAAATAAAGATTTTTTGTTTCCTAAAATCTTTGATAGTGACACTCAACATTCAAGCTTAGTTTTGTTATACATGTTTTCTACTCCACCTAGTCTTGTATATGTGTAAATGTGGCCTCTATTTAACACACACACTTCAACACAGTCCTTATATGCAGATTCATCCTGGAATGAACATGAGAGTGTTCACCCAAGAGGAGTCCTGCAAGGTGACCTGTTGCCTTCTATCTAGGTGGATTTTACCTACTTATGCTCTTAGATTTGAGGTACATGTAATCAGACCATTCTAGAACGAAGGGTTTGAATGTAATTATATGATTATGCAAATTAATCTATATGTTCTTCAAGTATTAATCTAAGAAGTAACAAAAAAAATTAGACTACATGTATGCATTGTTTAATCTAAATGATACTAAGATTTTAAGCAAAAGCACATAAAGAGCTATGAAAGTGGGTATGTAATCCGACAACAATTTAATAGCATAAAAATTCACCCTCTGTAATAAGGAATTATGAGTCCCTTAAATAGAATCTAGGAATAAATCAACGGTCAGGATCAACCTTGGATGAATGGTTAGGATTAGATAGAAGATTCAGTTAAAATGGAAACTTCCTTATGCAGGTGAAGTGAACTGTTTCTGATCTGAGTGTGATAAGTAGTTAACTGAACTTGTCATAAGTGTGTAATGCCCCGCCCGGAGATCCTTGGAAACAAGGATTCAAATCAAGCCAAGATATATATATATATATATATATATATTTACAAGTATGAATGCACAAGACAACATCATACAGGGATCACAAAGATCGCAATGGAAGACTTCAACACAATCCCGACAACCAACGAATCTCCGAACGCCACTACCAAACTAACACACACAAACAAAGCCAACAAAGACAACGCACATGATGAGGGCACAAGAAACAACCACTCATCAACAAAACACCAAGCTGGGGTAAAATGCAGAATCCCAAAATTTGGCTAAGCCTGAAATCCTGAAGCCCTGAAAATTGGCTAAGTCTGGATTTCTGAAGCCCTGAAATTTCCTAGAATCCATAACTTATCTCTGAGAGGTCTGAAACCTATCTCAAATGATTTGTCGCATATATTAAAATATATCTTAAGTATAAGGACAACTTATACTTAAACGATATATTTTAAACCACGAAGGACAACAACAGAAACCCAAAAACTGAATTTCAAAAGAAACCTCCTGAATTCAAAATGCAACAACATAGGCTCGAAGAACGCCCAAAAGGGTATCCAAAACCACTCTCAAAAAGATCAGATCACGAAGAAAAGTGCCCGCTGATGGCACACGCAGGTTTTTCACAAAAATCGTGCGACACTTTTTACTAAGGGAGGGCAACACTTCTCCCTTACTGAGTGCGACACTTCTCAAGAAGGCGTGCGATACTGGAAAAGTATCGCACGACATTTCTCATAAAGTCGTGCGACACTCTTCCAGTGTCGTACGACACTTCTTCAGTAATGCGTGCGACACTTTACAGTCTCGTGCGACATTCTTTGTATGGGCGTGCGATACTTTATCAGTGTCGCACAATGCTGAACAAACGTCACCCATAGAAAGAAAAAACACTTCCAGAACTCAAAAACGGGGAAAAACCAACAAAAGAACCTCCACACCGGGGAGTACCGAATCTACGCAAATCGAGGAATGAACACTCGAGTGCAAGAACAAAAGCAACATCGCAATGTACATAAATACATCTCAGGAACAAAACAACCAAACTAAGTATGCGGTTCCTCCCAACCGTCAATAGCATCATAAGACCATCATGGGTCCTAGCCATCCCCCGCGCGTAACATCCCAAGCCACCGACCAAATCATCGGTACTATCGTAATAGGGATGTCACTACTAAAAACATGCAATAATAACAGCATAAGAAAATCTAACATGCTAGTGATAACGCATAAGATAATCCTACAGTAGATAACATCACCTATCACATGCTAGACAACAGTAAGCAACATATATACTACTAAAGCAAATCACATCATCTAATCATATGCTAAACATCATGATAAGGGAATGCGTCAAGTAAACTAACATCATCTAAACATGATATCCAAGCATTCCAATGAAAGCATAAATCACAAGAAAGCATACTCCAAAACTCGAAGTACCAAGTGAAAACATCCAGCAATGGTCGCACTAGGATAAGAGACCGTCTCTGTACACCAGTCCCTAGTAGTGGTGAAGGTAGCTACGCCTCCCAACCACGTGGCACCCGTAGGTCCACACCCACCGTGCTGATGGAGATAATGATCCAACCACAAACACACATAAAACACAACATCCATGGCTAACACTCACGCCAGACAGTATGATGGTTGCAACCAAGAACCTAAGACAATGCAAGGAGTACAGGTCCTAGTCAGACACTCAATAGGCTATTATGTAGGGGCTGACATCCTGGAGAGTCGCTTGGCATCGAAAAGCCCAAGCTCGGATCGTGTGTCCTCAAACTTAAATGGGTGCTCACACATTGTGTCCTCGAACTTAATCGGGTGCTCACACATTTTACTTATCTTAAGTTTTATTAACAATCACACATTTTATTTAGTTATCACTTATATAAAGCTTCCTCTGCCAACCCATGACGCCATGATCGTCGGGCTGCGAGATAGAAGCCCCCTCTAGATGCTACCCTACCCTACCCATGCTCATCCTACAACAAGTGCCCGTGGGCATGCATACTCCCATCCCAACCCCAATGATCATAACTTTCGGTAAATCCACAGAAGATTGGGCCTTGCAAGTCACCCAACAAATGTACGCGCACGTACTCGTGTGTGGCGCACCACCATCACGAAGATCATAACACAAGGACAGGAATGAGAACATAATGCAAAGAAAACACCCAACTGAAAGCAACATGGGAAGGATGGATTCTACACGAATCCCAAAGACAATAAAATCAAACACCATGAAATCACTCAACCGGCCTCAATCCGAGAGTATGGATTCTACACAAATCCCAATGATGTAACAAGACCAAACATCGTGAACTCACTCAACCGGCCTCAATCCGAGAGTATGGATTCTAAATGAATCCTAGCATTCACGAAACAAAAGCAAAGGTCTAAAAGAAACAATAACACCAGGTATAAAATCACTCAACCGAACACAACGTCGGGAGTACGGATGCAACACGCATCCCAATGCAACATAAAAGTGCAATAGTGGTCGGACTAATATCCAAATGGATCATCCAGGTCCACGAACCACAATGTGCCAAGAAAACTCGAGAAAACAGGGCGGCACACAAAACGAGGTGAAAACCCCAAAAATTTGGAAAATTACAAAATTAAAACCCATTTGGCCTTTCGGTTCAAAAACCCCAAAAATCCAAAAATAAATGGAATCGGACACTGTATGCAAAAATGGCCAGCATAACGGTGCAAAACTCCAAACCCTCTTCCCAAAAAATAGGGAAATGTTCATACCCGCCCAACCGGGTAGAACTAACATACAGAAACGGAGGGGAACACTAGTTCTCAGCCTCCAAACAAATGGCTACCAAAAACAGAAGCTGAAACAGAGCATAAACAATAAAACGGGAAAGCCCTACCTCACAGCCAAAAGGGCAAAACGGGAATCTGAACCATAAAATAAATATCCCGCAGAAGTAACTAAAAATCACAGCAATCCAAGGTTTCCCTGAGCTGGATCCAATGAGCCCAACCTCGCGACGATCCCACGCCCGTAGCTCCCACAACGAACAAAACAGTAAATCCTCATGAAGAGGATTTTTGGGTTTTACTTTCCAACTTTCCAATTTGAAAGTGAGAAGTGAGGAATTAAATTCCTCATTGGATACTTATTCACTTTTTGGGTGAATAATCGATTAGGGCAAATAACCAGCCAATCCAGCTAAACCCTGAATCGACCCAAACAAAAATAGGCTATTCCTATAAATAGGAATTCATCTATCGCAAAGCTTCCATAAATTAAAATAAATCAATTAAAAAGCTCGAAAACCCAAAAACACATAAATCTCCTAAACAACTTTCGCAACAAAGCGAAACTCTAAATGCATAGACACGCTTACTAGTCTAATCACATAATGCAAATGAGTTTGGATTTAATAATCACCGAAAGGTTTAAATTAAACATTTAATTAAGGATACGTCGACCATACATGGGCGACATTGGTAAAATATGAACGGCTGAATCACTAACTCCATGTGCCACTGCCAGGGATATAAATCCTACATACTAAACAAAACGATCAAGTGCAATTGCATATAATAACATAGCCGAAGCAATAAATGCATTAAATCACCTAATTTAACCATTTATTTAATTATATTAAAATAATCTATTTACATCACTCACATTCGCAAAAGGCATAGCAACGCAGGAATGAAGTAAATAACCATAGCATTAAATCCATCACATAAAAAAATCAGAGGTATGTCCAAATACCAGATAACCAGATAACATCGTAAAACACACTGTCATCTCAAAATGGCATCATCATGCAATATGATTAACTAAACAACATAGTAGTCTAAAATCTATGATACTAGAATCAAAGAGTAACATTTGACCCTCGGGTCCTCTCAAATGTAAACATCACATGAGTAACAAATATCTCTCTAATCAGAAATATAACAAGGTAAATGCCTGCAACAAATAACCAAATAATCCAACAAGAACAATCCATTCTAATTACTTAAGCATTTAATAATGATTGATTACTTTGCATTAAAAAGGCATTTAAAACACATAAGCAAACACAGTCATAAACATGACTAACCATTGCTACAGGAACCTAGTCCAGTGTAGCATGGTAATAATACACAGTGCAATCTCTGCACACATCTCAGGGTAATCATAGAACAACCTCATGATACCACATCGATCCTGGTAACCACTGGCACAAACCTCAGTGAACCAAAAATCACCTCGTAAACTCAAAGATCAGTCAAAAGCATAAACAAAGCAACTGATACATAAACATAAATCCAAACACCTCAACGGTGTAGACCACTCAGGGTCACAATCATGATCCCATCACAACAAAAGATCATCAAGGTTGCATCCATCAAGACGACTTACAAAAGTCAAATGGGAGAGGCACTACAAAGTGTGAGAACAAGTTAACCAGATTGATTCTAATTTGAGAGATAGTTCACTTAGAGTTTACATTTCAGAACTGAAGAGAGGATTTTGAAGATATTATTTAATTCAATGAAGTGAGATATGATCTCATAAATACATTTTCTATTTAATTGAATAATCATATTCAATTAATTAAAATAAGCATAATTATTAAATAAAATAAATTTAAATCCCTTAGTACATTAGTCTTAAGATATAATTTAATTTAATTAAAGTATAAATACTTCAAATTAAATTAATCCTTATTCAATAGGTTTAATGCGACTAATATGAGTCAATACTTAGGAATTAAATAAATAGCATGATTAATGCAAATTTAGGGTTTTCTGCATTTGACAATTAAGTCAAGTAGCGATAATCATAACTAGAATTGCCTAATAAGATAGGATTTTAGGGTTAATCAGAATAGACTAGAATTGGTGATTATGACAATGAGCCAATTTTGGGGTATTACAAGTCTAAGTTTGTCTTAAGATCAAGTAACAACACATAATTTTGTAGTTGTAGTTGTAATTGATGTTTCATACGTTGTTTTTTTTTAAACCTATACATTAGTTTTGCAAGGTTGTCTGTATTGCTCCATAAATTTTAAATTCTATATTTTTAATTATATTAAAATGAATGAATAATTAAACACATAATAAAATTCTAAATATTTTATTATATAATAACGATTCAAAAATTAATCCAAATATTAAAACAAATTGAATATTGTTTGCTTCATCATTTTTATGTGATAATATATTATTTTTGTTTTTATTAATTAAAAATTATTCCTTCTTTTGAAAGGTACATCATTTCCCTTATTATTTTCAACTTCCTTTAACCTATTTCGAGAAGAGCACGTGTATTTACACAATCTTAACTTTATGGATTCTATATTATATGTAAGCATTTGTAGAGTGTACATTATATGTAAGATTTCGACAATTATTTTTGTTCGGCTTTGTATACGAGTTGACACCTTAAAAGATATTTCTTAGTTTTTGGGTATTAACAACTTTCTCTATAGAGACCATCAAGGGTGGAAGGATAAAAAAGTAGTCATTTCCAAATGCTGCTTAGCACCCATTCAATGATGCACTTGCACCCTAATCACCCAAAAAAAATGAGACTAGTGGCAAGCAATTGTCCTAATTGTAGTACACAAATAGACCAATCCCCAACCAAACAATTAAAAAACAATATTTTTAGAGGCTCCTTTAAAGTTAATTAAATGTGCCTCCAATGTGCAAATATGAGAACATATTGAATTAGGTAGTGGTACTCTTTCCCTAATGACATCAAATTTTCTAAATGATATGCTTGATTTTTAAATTACACTGTTCACACCAACATGTTTATCTTGGAAATGGAGGAGGATACATCATCAGTTTCAACAAAGCAAACGACGTACCTCACAGCGTTAATTTAGGAGGAAAAAGCCCTTCCACTTTTTTGACCAAAGTGGAAAAACGGTGATTAAAAAAATAATTCCATAAAAAGAAAGGTCAAAACCCGTCGACGAGAATTTCCGGCCTAAGAGCCGTCATCTTGCATATTTCTTTTGACGGATTTACACAAAAAATTTCCCTTGTTTGACGGAGCCCACAGAACCGAACCGAGCAATCCTCAGATATAGCTCAGCTATATGCGTCAATGGCGATTTGCGGAGATTATCAAGCAGATTCCGTAAAATTCAAGATTTCATACAGTGCAAACCATCTGGTTTCTTAATTTTTTCAACTTTAAAATACTTTAAACCGCAAGTTATTTCTCATTTGAGGAAAATTTCAAACCCTAATTAGCAAAATAAAAGGAATTACTATTCACCTTTATTTACAAAACCAGAATATCCCCTGTTAAAAGAGACAAGCCTAACAAGGCCTTTTAAAGACATCATTTTTACATTCAACCAGGTTAAGTATTTACAGACACTCAGAAAGATACATGCACAGAAGCTTTACAAGGCCATTATATTGACAGGTACACTCACAGAAACCGAATATTCATATATACACCACTCCTGAAAACCTAAGAGCCTCAAATAGAACCCTAATCCTATGAAATTGCTCAATAATCTGCTTCATTAAAACCTAATCGTGTCAGGTGCTTTGGATCTGGAAGAGAAAAGCTGAGAAATTATTTTTTTCTTTATTTTCCCCCGCCTTGGAGGAAGTGGAATCTGCTTTACCTGATCTTTGGCAGATCCGAAGTGAGGGGCGCCGCCAGACTGAACCCTCACGGCAGTATATTCTTCCTTGGAAAGCTCTTTCTTCTCCATTTCACTCAACTGGACAAAATGTTCCTTTGAAATTGTTGGAAAAGTATCAGAATTATTTCCGCCGACTGAACAGAGTATATAGTGGAGGAAACTTCAGGGGCAAGGCATGTTTGTTCATAAAGCTGCGGTAATGCTTTGCCTTTAAGAGCTCCACATGGCAATGAAATCTAGAAGCGCAGACGATGAAGGAAAATAGTTTCTGGCTTAGCTCCTGTATCTGTCGGTACGATTAAGGGTTTACATCTTCGTTTTTAGTTTTTTATGGTCATTGTGACTTCCCAAAGTTTTACATCTCATTTAAAAGTTGAAAGGAAAATTTCCATAACAAAAGTTTTATACCTCATGGCACCGGCTACGTTGCACCGGATCCAAATACCTGCCATTCAAATACACACTGTTCGAGGGGACGGACAACAGTCACATACCTGCCATTCTTTATGCATTGCCCTGTACTTTTAGTTGTAAATATTTACATATATGAGGCGGTCTATTGTGAGCTTAAATTTCTTTGTTGTTGAAGTTTATTAACGAGAATATCATTTATTAAAGTCTAGTATTTTTAAAAATTTAAGTAGATTAGTTTAGATTTATATATATTATTAAAATTAAAATTTAATATTATAGATTTTTTTTCTTGATATTATAATTATTATTCTAAGATATAAAATATTTTTAATAAATTTAAAATTATTTTAATAAAAAATTATATTTATTATTTTTTAAAGCTAGTTCTAAATATTACATTTAAAATTTATGAAAGAGTGGTTAAATGTTTTTGTAAAAAAATGTAAGTTTGAGTTTTAATTAATTAGTTAAGAGAAGTTATATGCAAGTTAAAAAAATGATTTTCAATAATGTTTTAAGGAAAGAATTTATGAAAGAGTGATTAATATGTTTTTAAATTTAATAACTTATGGTTTCAAATTATAATATTAAGTTATTTATAATTTTATTAATAGTAGAGCAATGTTAGATTATTACTTTTTTGAAACTATAATATAACTATCCAAATATGTATATTAACTAGTATTATAAGTAAATGAGTTTTAATTAATTAGTTAAGAGAAGTTATATGAGAAACATGAACAAATTTTCACAATCATTCATAGTATAGAGATACATATTCTAGATTCATATTTTTGTATCAACGTTTCGGATCACACTCAATGATCCATCATCAAGATGTGAAGAGCTAGAGGAGAAAAATGATCAACTGCAGACTAATATGAACATAAATGTGAGAAAATTAGGGTGTGAGGAGAAAAGGGACACAAAGATCAAGGCACCAAGGTCCACAAAGACAAAAGAAAGTGAAAGGTATGAATAAAAATAGCAATGAAGAAAAAAGATATTAAACACGTAGGAGGAACAAAAATACGAGCAAAAATAAAGATGGTGTTGGCAATAATAAAATTGGTGAAAGTAATAATACAACAAGAATAATCATTATATATATATATATATATATATATATATATATATATATATATATATATATATATATATATATATATATATATATATATATATATCATAGAATAAAAAGTTGGACAGGAAAACCTACCTAACTACAAAGAAGGGGTTCACCATGAAAAGAAATAAATAAAAGAGAGCTAGGACACAAGGGGTTCCCAGTAGAAAGCAAAATAAGATAAACTAGATGATGTAGGATGCTATAGAAACAAAGCACCCATATAACAGACTATATCTAGAAAGATATATAAGGATATCTATCTACAAGGCATGTGTGTGTGTGTGTGTGCGCGCGCGCATTATGATTATTCTTGTTGTATTATTATTTTCACCAATTTTATTATTGCCACCACCATCTTTATTTTCGCTCTTATTTTTGTTCCTTCTACGTGTTTAATATGTTTTTTCTTCATCACTATTTTTATTTATACCTTTCACTTTCTTTGTCTTTGTGGACCTTGGTGCCTTGATCTTTGTGTTCCTTTTCTCCTCATACCCTAGTATGTTCTTATTGGTTTGCAATTGATCATTTTTCTCCTCTAGCTCTTTACATCTCGATGATGGATCACTAAGTGTGATCCAAAATGTTATACAAAATATGGCACACAATTGAATGTAGAATATGCATTTCTCTACAGTTATATAAGAAGTTATATCCAAGTTTAAAAAAATGATTTTATTAATATTACAAGAATTTTATGAAAAAGTGGATTAATATATTTTTAAATTTAATAACTTATGATTTCAAATAAAAATATTAAGTTATTTATTAATTTATTAATAGTAGAACAATGTTAATTATTACTTTTTTGAAACTATAATATAATTATCCAAACTACCTAGTAACTAATACAAAATAAAATTTATATGTATATTAATAGTATTGATAGCCAAACAAATAACTAAATGTTTTTGTAAATTTAAGATTTAATTAATTAGTTAAGAGAAGATATATGAACTTAAAAAAAATTCAATTATATTACATTTAAAATTTAAGAAATATTGATTTATATATCTTTAAATTTAAATAACTTATTATTTCAAATAATAATATTAAGTTATTTATAATTTTATGTAATAGTAGATAGTAAAGAGAGGTTAGATGGAAGTTAAAAACAATGTAAAAATAATAGTAAATACACTTAATCACATATAAAACTAAACAACTAGATTATTAATTGTTCACAATATTTTTAAAAAATTGTTCACTTTCATTTATGTTTGTCCATCTTTAGATCATTACATTTTGTAAATGTATTGAGATTTCATGATTTCATTGATATCATTTCTTAAAAATTAAAAAAAATGTTTACTCTATTTAATTATTATATTATTATTTTTAAAATAAAAATAAATTCAATTCTACAATGGAAGCAGCTTTGGTTGTAAACAATTTGACATTTGAAAAAAAATTGACGTTGTATGCTTAGTCCTTTTTTTAATATATTGTATAATTCATATAAAAAATAATTAAAATAGTTTTTAATAGATAAAGTTTAGTAAGTTCTAAATTGAAACAAGAAACCTTATAACAAATCAAATTTATTTTAGAAACATACTAAAATTTATATATTTTATATTTTTTTAAAAACTAATTAATTATTTTATTCTTACAATCTCAAATTTTCTTAATTTTTTGAATTTTTTCTATAATATAATTTAGTTTGTATTTAATAAATATAATATTATAAGTCATCTTAGATTTCTTTCCATTCTATTATAATTCATTTTAAGCCTTGCATTTTTATTCACATAAAAATGATTTTAAAAATATAAATATGCAATTCAAAATTTTGAGAGAAAAAATAATATATAATTTCATTTCATTAATCATTTTTTTAAAAATTAAATATAAGTAAGTTACATTAGATGCGGTTGATTTCATAGTTGAGCATTTGTCATGCTTATTATTGAAATTTTGTATTGAAAAAAAAAAAGAATTTATATTTTATAAAAATTATGGAAAAAATTATACTATGACATGCGATAGGAAAAAATGTTAAGCTTTTTAAATATATATTGTTTTAAATTATAACAGAAATGAGTTTCAATATGTCTAGGCTAAAACTAGCTTATGTATATTTTTGTATATATAAAAAAGCCAAGAGTTGTCCTTCTTGAGGTGCCTATTGCACCAAGGCAATTTATGAAATCTCGAGAAAGATAACTCTCGGCTTTATATATATATATATATATATATATATATATATATATATATATATATATATATATAAGCTAGTCATAAAACAAAAATAAACTCATTAATTGTATTATTGTGTGAGAAGAAGAAATTGTTCTTTGTACAAAAATTTAAAAAATATCTTTCATAATTAAAAAATATTTATATTTATAACTATTTTAAAAATAAAATTGAAATATGTATAACTAATTTAGAAATAAAATTGAATTTATTAAAGTGTTCTTAGTTTTATTTATTTTAAATTCATAAACGCCATTTCCATTTTATAAATTATAACTAATTATAATATTATAAAAAGTAACAATAAGATGTCAATAAATTTCATTCTTATTATTAATCAAACTTAAAATAGCAAGAGCATAGAGGAAATGTTTAAAATAATAATATATTTTATCGATGATTCATAAAAATATGAGTACATAAGCCATGTGGGTTTGGATGATTCAAATTACTTGTTCACTGTACCCCTTGAATAGTGTGTATGTACATCGTAGGCATGTATGACATGAAATTGAGTATGGCATCCAGTGCAAATAAGTTGCATCATAGCCAGTGCCATATCTCATTATATAAGTAACTTATGCTTTTGCAATTTTTTATTTGACTAATAAAGAACCCATCACATTACAGTGTTAAATTGTATTGGAAAAAAAATCATCATTGTTTAAATCATTTACAAATATATTTCTATTTTTTCATTAGTTGAAGAAAGGAGTTTTTGTTTTTGGTTTAAAATTAGAAAAGTCTACATATCGTAACCATAAAAAAATCAAATAAAAAACTCAAAAAACAGAAGAAGAAGTTCTCAAAGCTTCCTAAGTTCCTACGATCTTTCTAAGAAACTTGGACTATTACAGTTTTATTCTAGCAAGCCCTCCATACCCAACCATGTTTCTACTAGGAATTTGGAGATTCATCAACTAGGTGGGTTGTCATAGTCTAGAACATACGATATCTCTGGCCTTTCCAATTTCAATATATTCAGGCTATAGAAGTATTTGTAGGTAGGATTTATTATTGATGATAGTTAGTTTCGGGCAAAACTCAATGTTGATAAATTTAGATGTTTTAGGGTTTGCAATTGATCCAGGTGGATCCAGAAAGCCTAAAAATTTCATAGTCGCAAAATCTCTCAAAAATGACATCATTGTGAAGAGCTTGAAAAATTGAACCCAACGCAACTTGAATGGGTGAAAAAGGAGCCCGTTTGCTCAATATGTGCTTTGTCAAAGTTTGAATCAAATTGGTGAACTAGGGGTGAAATTTGACCATCTTGAAAGTGTTCAACAATGGGTATCAAATTAAAGAGCTTGTCAAGAGCTTTCCAATGGCCTTCGTTTCATCAAAATTGGAGTATGTATGTGAAAGTTATCATCATTCAAAGTTCAGGAAAAAAGACAAGTATTGATGATGTCATCATTATGTCATTAGAATTTTGGAGGAATTTTAAATTATATTGGGAAAACAATTCCAAATATAATTTAGAATTTGCATGGGAAGTTGTTTTATACAAAACCCCCTCTTAAAATAGTTTGTCATTATGTTCCCTATAATTATGGAGGTGTTAGCTTTATTATCGTTTTTTTGTAAGGCTTATAATTATAAAAGCCAAAAATGAGGTTACTTGTTATTTTAAAATGGGGATATGGTTGTAAATTTTGTTATTTGGTTTTATACCAAATAAGGGGAATATTTTGTATAAAAAGGAGGGGAATTTGGAAGAGAAAAACAATACGTCTTGGAGGAATTAGAACTTTGGGTGTGCAGGAGACTCTGAGAGAAATTAGTCTTGGAGAATTATTTTGTAATTCTAGAGGTACATTCCTTGGGAGAATTTTGTAAGTTCTTGAGAGAGACTTTGTAAGTGAGAGATATTTTGTAAGCGCGAAGATATAGTATATCATCTTCAAGTGCATGAAAGAGATTGTGAAGGTTTTGAAGCTTGGATATTGTAACAAAGCAGAGTTTTGCTTGGTGATATCAATAAAGTGATCCCCAAATTGAGAAGCAGACTCGAAGACGTAGTCCCTAAGAATGAACTCCATTATCAAAGTGTTTGAATTTTTCTTTCTCTTATTCTCTCAATTCTTTCATTTTATTATTCTCCCTCATTGATGTTATTAAACACATAATTGTTTTAAGTGTTAAAAGTATTTATTCTTCTTTGTAATTTCAACAGTTTAAAAATACATAGCCATGCATTTACTGTTTGGATCAGGAAAGTATATCTGATTGTTGGGATTAAGTCATAAAACTAATAGATCCTAAATCAGATCAAGTTTGGTATCAGAGCCTATTTTGGTAGAGAAATTGCAAGTGGTGAATGTTAACCAGGTTGAAGTTGAAACAAGGAGAAGGTGAACTTGACGAGTTCAATCCAGAAATTGGAAAAATAACTTGTTCATGAGTCATGGCATCTGAACAAAATCTTTTCAAGTCTGATGCAGAAGCCTTCCAGAGAGCTTTTGTGGAGTTGAAAGCTTTGGTGGACATTCTTCTTCAAGAGAGGCATGGATGACAATTGAGAAAGGCGAACAAGGCTAAGAAGAAGGAAGAAGCTCAATCTTCATCAAAATATGACAAAGACAAAGGAGTAGGAGGTGGTAGTGACCCTCCTAAACCTCCATCCCCATCTTCTTCATCTTCTTCATCATCTTCTTCTTCTCTATCTACTTCTTCTAAAAAGAAACATTCTATGAAGACACCCTTGTTAAAGCTTGATGTAAAGTTTGATTTTCCTCTATATATTAGTGAATTGAATGCAGAGAAATTGGATAATTGGCTTAAGCAGATCAAAGTGTATTGCAGGGTTCAAAATATTTTGGATGATTCTTCCAAAATCTAGCTAGCTACTCTTAGGATGGGAGGTACTGCATTAGTCTGGTGGGAGAGTAAGATCCAAGATGATCTTGCTACAAACGATAAAATCATTCAATCTTGGTATGAATTTACTTTTGTTTTGAAGAAACAATTTTATCCTTTGGGTTATATGTAGCAAGCCATTATGGACTGGCAAAATCTAAGGCAAGGTAAAGGGCAGTCTGTATAGGGGTATACACAGGAGTTTAGGAAGAAGGCATTAACTCTTGGAATTCCTCTTTACACGCAAGATACTTTATTAAAGTATATAGGTGGAATGCATTCATATTTGAAGCATACAATATTGATGTTTAATCCTTCTAACTTTGATGAAGTATGTGTTCAAGAAACTTATATTGAAGCAGGTGGAGGAAACATGAGTTTTAGTTCAAAGAAGGAATATGTTCCTCCTAATGGACACAAGAAGGGCAAGAAAGTAGCCACAATGAAGAAAGAGGAAGGTGATAAGCCTACTTGTTCACATTGTTAGAAGAAAGGATATGTGGAAGAAAAGTGTTGGAAATTGCATCCAGAGTTGAAACCAAAGTGGTTTAAGAATAATAACAAAGGAAAACAAAAGTCTACAACTGTTGTTCAGGATCTTGGATCGAATTCTAATGATGAAACAAAAACATCAGTTGTGGGTTTGAAAGGTAAAGCTTTTGTTGATTCTACCATTGATGTTTCATATGCTTCCACTTCAAAAAGCCATGTTGTTCTCAAAGATAGTAAAAGGTGTGAACTTTTTCATATAAGGGTGATTTCAAAGAACACTAAAATTGACACATTGATAGATAGTGGTTCCCAAGTTAATTTGATTTTAGAAGAAGTGGTTAAATAGTTGGGATTGGAAACTAAGCCACATAAGAGACCTTATCCATTAGGTTGGGTGTGCAATGATAACAAGTTATGAGTCATTAAGAAATGTAAGTTAAGATTTGCAGTAACATCTAAGTTTATAGATGAGGTTGAATTTGATGTAGTTCCACTTGATATATGTGGGATTGTATTAGGTAGCCCATACTTATATGATAAGAAAGTGATCTTCTACAGGGAACATAACAAGTATCATTTGTTTAAAAATGGAATAGAATACATTATAAGAGCTCATCGCATGAAGAATGAAGGATCAATTGTAAACATAGGACATTTGAAAATGATTGTAAATGCAAGCAATAAACTGACTCTCATGTCTGCAGCAACTAATGAGGATCAGGTGCAAGTAGAATCCAGTCTTCAGCCAATAATGGTAAAAGAGGATTTGAAAGGTTCATTTTCTGATGATGTTTCTATACAAGAGGTCCAAAATGTTGATACTTTTTCCATTTTATTAGTTATTTTAGTTTTGTTGCTTCTATTTCTACTAGTTGGTACTATGTGGATGATTGATGTAACAATATTGAACATTGGTAGATGTATGGTTGATGGTATTAGTAGTACTATTTCATTCTTCATAATGTGTGTCATGGTTTAGATATTCAAAATTCTAGCAGTTTGTACAGGTGATATTGGACAAGTGAGGCAAACATGCCCTCATTTTCATTTTATGTAAAAATAAGCTTTTGGAGGTCCAAAAGCTTCTTAGTGGGAAGGAATGATCTAGGTGCATCCAAAAAGGCTAAAAATTCCACATTCTCAAAATCTCTCAAAAATGAAGAGCTTGGAAAACTGAACCCGACACAACTTGAATGGGCAAAAAAGGAGCCTGTTTGTTCAAGATGTGATTTGTCAAATTTTGAGTCAAATTGGTGAACTAGGGGTGAAATTTGACTATCTTGAAAGTGTTCAACAATGGGTATCAAATTAGAGAGCTCATCAACAGCTTTCCAATGGCCTTTGTTTCATCAAAATTGGAGTACGTATGTGAAAGTTATCATTGTTTAAAGTTCAGGAAAAAAAACAAGTATGGATGATGTCATCATTATGTCATTAGAATTTTGGAGGAATTTTAAATTATATTGGGAAAACAATTCCAAATATAATTTAGAATTTGCACGAGAAATTGTTTTATACAAACTCCCTCTTAAAATATTTTGTCATTATGTTCCCTATAATTATGGAGGTGTTAGCTTTATTATCATTTTTTTGTAAGGCTTATAATTATAAAAGACAAAAATAAGGTTACTTGTTATTTTAAAATGGGGATATGGTCGTAAATTTTGTTATTTGGTTTTATACCAAATAAGGGAAATATTTTGTATAAAAAGAAGGGGAATTTGGAAGAGAAAAACAATAAGTCTTGGAGGAATTAGACCTTTGGGTGTGTAGGAGACTTTGAGAGAAATTAGTCTTGGAGAATTATTTTGTAATTCTAGAGACAAATTCCTTGGGATAATTTTGTAAGTTCTTGAGAGAGACTTTGTCAATGAGAGATATTTTGTAAGCACAAAGATATAGTATATCATCTTCAAGTGCATGAAAGAGAAGGCTTTGAAGCTTGGATATTGTAACAAAGAAAATTTTTGCTTGGTGATATCAATAAAGTGGTCCCCAAATTGAGAAGGGGACCCAGAGACATAGTCCCCAAGGATGAACCCCATTATCAAAGTGTTTGCATTTTTCTCTCTCTTATTCTCTCAATTCTTTCATTTTATTATTCTCCCTCGTTGATGTTATTAAACACATAATTTTTTTAAGTGTTCAAAGTATTTATTATTCCTTGTAATTTCAATGGTTTTAAAATACATAGCCACACATTTACTACTTGGATCGGGAAAGTATATCTGATTGTTGGGATTAAGTCATAAAACTAATAGATCCTAAATGAGATCAGCAATTTTGGGGCATTTGTTGAAATCTTTGCAAAGCACAAAAATTTATGTACAATCCTAAGTTAAGGTAAGCCATCTTTCAATGGTTCAAGTTAATTTTGTTTTTTTGAATCATGCATGCTTAGATCATTTATAATGAGACATAGAAAAAATCTCACAACCTTAATGATATAGATACCAAGACGATGCAAGACAACTTATGATATACATAGTTGGTTAGACTATTGAATTATTTATAGCCATCAACCATTAAACCCATGTGGTTGTATGCCAAAAAAAAAATGAAGCTAATATGGTTAGTATTGGTTCCAAAGCTCCAAGTTTGGCACAAGTTTGGAGAATACTGGTAATGGTTGTTGAGTGTGGTCTTATGCCTACAATTTACATTTGCTTAAATAGAACTATGGCTCTATCAAAAACTCCATTATGTGCATGTCCCACAATCATTGTAGTCCAAAGCCCAATTCACATCCCTCATACAAACCACATTTTGTTTTGACATTTTAAAAAAAAGACTCAAAGCCTTATCAAGAATGCCACTATGTGCATGCCCTATAATCTTCTTGGTACATGAGATCACATCTACACCATGCATATTGTCAAACAATAGATGTGCTTTTAGCATGATTCTACATTTTTTATACAAGTCTATCACAGAATTCAAAACTACATTTGACAAAAATCTATTTTTGATAATTTTTTGATAGACCTCTATGCCCTATTGCAAGCTTTAGTTTTGACACATTTTGACAAATTTTGCTAAATCTAGAGTTACACCTATTAGAAATTTGTTCAGTGCCCCCCTTAGGATTCATGAAAAGAGATTAACTACCTCTTGTGTACTATAAGTTGAGTGGTTGCATCGGTCATTGATAGATTAGTCTTTTGGTGCAACAAGAACCTCACTCTTAACAAGTGGAATCAAAGCTTGCTCATAGGTTTATTGGGTACCATTGAGGGGGAGATTGTTAGAAATTTGTTCAACACTCCCCTCACAATTTGTGACAAGGGATTAGCCACCTATTGCATACTATAAGTTGAGTGGTTGTATCAGACATTGATAGATCAGTCTTTTGGTGCAATGGAAACCCCACTCTAACAAAACCTTCCTATGGCATTTGATTAAAAATTTCCAAGGCTTTTTCAACAAGGTCATGTTGTGCATACCTAGTAATGATCGCAGTCCAAGAGACAACATCTTTTTGAGGGATTTTCTTCAAAAAGACTCAAAGCCTCATCAAGAACACCATTATGTGTGTATACTTCTATGGGTTGTGAGTGTCACCATGACCACATTCAATACTAATAGTATTTATCAGAACCCCTCACCATTCACTTAGTGAATGTGTCATTTTCTCTTCTAAAACTCATGTAATTCATTAACAATTGAACTTGATTATAAAGGTATATGCACCAAGATTGTGGATAGAAAAGTGGACACCTCCCAAAAAAACATAAAATTTCAATAACCCAATTGGGTTATGTAAAATTTCAAAAATCGACTAGGCTTGGTAACCAAGCCTAGATAAAATTTATATAAGAAACCATCCTCCGGTTTTGATTCTCTCCGAGACATGATCTATTTTTTATGAACTACAAATTTCTTCAAAACTTGACCAAGTTTTAAAGAATAGAAAAACTCTTCAAAACTCGATCGTGTTTTGAAGAACTAATATGTTTTTTTTCTTGCATGCAATTTTGTCCATTTTCAACACCCAAAGCTATATACCAACATCAAGGAAACTTGAAAAAAGACCATAACTCAATCATTTTTTTCACAAAGAGGTAATTTTCCAACATTTTAATCCATTTGCAATAGTGGCACCTTGTAAACAAGGTAAGTTTTTTTTAAAAATATCATTTTTGTTTATATCTCTTATTCAAGTAGTGTTTGTAATTGATTTATGTTTTTTTTTTTCTTTTATATTAGATGCCTTCAAATAATCCTAGAAAAATAAATAGAGATGAAACATCGCCTCCTACATGAACAACACAATCAAGCTACAAAGATACTTCATATGAACAACCACAAAACCCTCAGGTCAATGTGGGAGAGTTGCATAAAACCCTCAAGTCAGTGGTGCAAAATCATAAAATCCCCAAAATGTTGACCCTCAACAACCACCATCACATGTAAATCCTCTACATCTCCTATTAGATCATGTTAACACTACACAAGAGGACTTCATCAGATACCTTACATAAAATATCTCACACATCACAATTTGTTAATGGGTTGATGTCCTCTAGTCTTAATCACCACTCAACCCTCACTGATAAATGGCCAATAATGAACTCTAGGAAGGTTACAAAATGGACTTCATGGAGGGATAGGTGTCATGCATTTTATGCAGGTGATTTATCATATGACCAAGTGAAAGTTAAGGGAATTTTAAAAAGTAATATGTGTGCCCTTTTTAATTATCTTGCTACTAATAACTCCCTAGAAGAAATTACAAAATCCCTTCCTATACATTAGTGTATTCTCAATAGGATTAAATCATCTTTTTGGAATAGGTGGTATATGGTATTTGACCTACCATTGTGTAAGAATTATGAGGTTCCTTTATATGTTTTAAGAAAGCTATATTTTGAGTTCATCCTTGGCGAGAATCCAAATCGCTTTGACATCCACCAGTTCGAGGGTAGAGGGAGAGGCTATGTACAAGATATACATTGGGCATATAGAGTGGTACAACCACAAGGTATGAGGTGTACAAAAAAAGAAAACCATGGCTCATGTTGTGGTCTCACCAATCATAAAGGAGTCTATGGATTTATAGACTCTTCATAGATTGATATCGTTATTAAAAATGCCACATAGTTAGTCATAGAAGTGAATGGATCATCAACTACAACACCCTGTTCATAATCATATGCTTTATTATAGTCATCACATCTTGCGCTAGCTCTATCATCATCACATGCACCATTTGTGTCATCTCTACCTATTTCACCAGCATCATCATCACATGCATCATTCGTCTCATCCTTGTCCATTAAGTATAATACATGTCATAGATCCTTCAAAATGACTTATAATTACATAAATACAATCTAATGATGTTCTTAAATATTTCTTAGGGCTTGTGCATGTATACAACATCTCTCTCTCTCTCTCTCTCTCTCTCTCTCTCTCTCTCTCTCTCTCTCTCTCTCTCTCTCTCTCTCTCTCTCTCTCTCTCTCTCCAATGTACTCTTTGAACCCCCATCCCCTCCTCTCTCTCTCTCTCTATATCCATCTCTCTCTTTCTATGTATCTTATCCCACGTACTCTTTGAACTCACATCCCCTAATCTCTCGCTCCCCCATCCCCTGCTCTATGTCCCTCTCTCTTTTTTATGCATCCCATCCCGTGTACTCTTTGAACTCCCATCCCCTACTCCCTATCAATCTCTCCCTCTCTCCTATCCCCTGCTTGCTCTCTCTCCCTCTATTCATCCTTCCCTTCCTCCCATCTCTCTCTCTCTCTCTCACGCATGCATGCATGCTCATCCCCTACTTTATGTCCCTCTCTCTCTTTCTATACATCCCATCCCATGTACTCTTTGAGCTATATCTGAGGATTGCTCGGTTCGGTTCTGTGGGCTCCGTCAAACAAGGGAAAAATTTTGTGTAAATCCGTCAAAAGAAATATGCAAGATGATGGCTCTTAGGCCGGAAATTCTCGTCGACGGGTTTTGACCTTTCTTTTTATGGAATTATTTTTTTAATCACCGTTTTTCCACTTTGGTCAAAAAAGTGGAAGGGCTTTTTCCTCCTAAATTAACGCTGTGAGGTACGTCATTTGCTTTGTTGAAACTGATGATGTATCCTCCTCCATTTCCAAGATAAACATGTTGGTGCGAACAGTGTAATTTAGAAATCAAGCATATCATTTAGAAAATTTGATGTCATTAGGGAAAGAGTACCACTACCTAATTCAATATGTTCTCATATTTGCACATTGGAGGCACATTTAATTAACTTTAAAGGAGCCTCTAAAAATGATTGTTTTTTAATTGTTTGGTTGGGGATTGGTCTATTTGTGTACTACAATTAGGACAATTGCTTGCCACTAGTCTCATTTTTTTTGGGTGATTAGGGTGCAAGTGCATCATTGAATGGGTGCTAAGCAGCATTTGGAAATGACTACTTTTTTATCCTTCCACGCTTGATGGTCTCTATAGAGAAAGTTGTTAATACCCAAAAACTAAGAAATATCTTTTAAGGTGTCAACTCGTATACAAAACCGAACAAAAATAATTGTCGAAATCTTACATATAATGTAGACTCTACAAATGCTTACATATAATATAGAATCCATAAAGTTAAGATTATGTAAATACAAGTGCTCTTCTCGAAATAGGTTAAAGGAAGTTGAAAATAATAAGGGAAATGATGTACCTTTCAAAAGAAGGAATCATTTTTAATTAATAAAAACAAAAATAATATATTATCACATAAAAATGATGAAGCAAACAATATTCAATTTGTTTTAATATTTGGATTAATTTTTGAATTGTTATTATATAATAAAATATTTAGAATTTTATTATGTGTTTAATTATTCATTCATTTTAATATAATTAAAAATATAGAATTTAAAATTTATGGAGCAATACAGACAACCTTGCAAAACTAATGTATAGGTTTAAAAAAAAACAACGTATGAAACATCAATTACAACTACAACTACAAAATTATGTGTTGTTACTTGATCTTAAGACAAACTTAGACTTGTAATACCCCAAAATTGGCTCATTGTCATAATCACCAATTCTAGTCTATTCTGATTAACCCTAAAATCCTATCTTATTAGGCAATTCTAGTTATGATTATCGCTACTTGACTTAATTGTCAAATGCAGAAAACCCTAAATTTGCATTAATCATGCTATTTATTTAATTCCTAAGTATTGACTCATATTAGTCGCATTAAACCTATTGAATAAGGATTAATTTAATTTGAATTATTTATACTTTAATTAAATTAAATTATATCTTAAGACTAATGTACTAAGGGATTTAAATTTATTTCATTTAATAATTATGCTTATTTTAATTAATTGAATATGATTATTCAATTAAATAGAAAATGTATTTATGAGATCATATCTCACTTCATTGAATTAAATAATATCTTCAAAATCCTCTCTTCAGTTCTGAAATGTAAACTCTGAGTGAACTATCTCTCAAATTAGAATCAATCTGGTTAACTTGTTCTCACACTTTGTAGTGCCTCTCCCATTTGACTTTTGTAAGTCGTCCTGATGGATGCAACCTTGATGATCTTTTGTTGTGATGGGATCATGATTGTGACCCTGAGTGGTCTACACCGTTGAGGTGTTTGGATTTATATTTATGTATCAGTTGCTTTGTTTATGCTTTTGACTGATCTTTGAGTTTACGAGGTGATTTTTGGTTCACTGAGGTTTGTGCCAGTGGTTACCAGGATCGATGTGGTATCATGAGGTTGTTCTATGATTACCCTGAGATGTGTGCAAAGATTGCACTGTGTACTATTACCATGCTACACTGGACTAGGTTCCTGTAGCAATGGTTAGTCATGTTTATGACTGTGTTTGCTTATGTGTTTTAAATACCTTTTTAATGCAAAGTAATCAATCATTATTAAATGCTTAAGTAATTAGAATGGATTGTTCTTGTTGGATTATTTGGTTATTTGTTGCAGGCATTTACCTTGTTATATTTCTGATTAGAGAGATATTTGTTACTCATGTGATGTTTACATTTGAGAGGACCCGAGGGTCAAATGTTACTCTTTGATTCTAGTATCATAGATTTTAGACTACTATGTTGTTCAGTTAATCATATTGCATGATGATGCCATTTTGAGATGACAGTGTGTTTTACGATGTTATCTGGTTATCTGATATTTGGACATACCTCTGATTTTGTTATGTGATGGATTTAATGCTATGGTTATTTACTTCATTCCTGCGTTGCTATGTCTTTTGCAAACGTGAGTGATGTAAATAGATTATTTTAATATAATTAAATAAATGGTTAAATTAGGTGATTTAATGCATTTATTGCTTCGGCTATGTTATTATATGCAATTGCACTTGATCATGTTGTTTAGTATGTAGGATTTATATCCCTGGCAGTGGCACATGGAGTTAGTGATTCAGCCGTTCATATTTTACCAATGTCACCCATGTATGGTCGACGTATCCTTAATTAAATGCTTAATTTAAACCTTTCGGTGATTATTAAATCCGAACTCATTTGCATTATGTGATTAGACCAGTAAGCGTGTCTGTGCATTTAGAGTTTCGTTTTGTCGCGAAAGTTGTTTAGTAGATTTATGTGTTTTTGGGTTTTTGAGCTTTTTAATTGATTTATTTTAATTTATGGCAGCTTTGCGATAGATGAATTCCTATTTATAGGAATAACCTATTTTCGTTTGGGTCGATTCGGGGTTTAGCTGGATTGGCTGGTTATTTGCCCTAATCGATTATTTACCCAAAAAGTGAATAAGTATCCAATGAGGAATTTAATTCCTCACTTCTCACTTTCAAATTGGAAAGTTGGAAAGTAAAACCCAAAAATCCTCTTCATGAGGATTTACTGTTTTGTTCGTTGTGGGAGATACGGGCGTGGGATCGTCGCGAGGTTGGGCTCATTGGATCCAGCTCGGGGAAACCTTGGATTGCTGCGATTTTTAGTTACTTCTGCAAGATATTTATTTTATGGTTCAGATTCCCGTTTTGCCCTTTTGGCTGTGAGGTAGGGCTTTCCCGTTTTATTATTTCTGCTCCGTTTCAGCTTATGTTTTTGGTAGCCATTTGTTTGGAGGCTAAGAACTAGTGTTCCCCTCCGTTTCTGTATGTTAGTTCTACCCGGTTGGGCGGGTATGAACATTTCCCTATTTTTTGGGAAGAGGGTTTGGAGTTTTGCACCGTTATGCTGGCCATTTTTGCATACGGTGTCTGATTCCATTTATTTTTGGATTTTTGGGGTTTTTGAACCCAAAGGCCAAATGGGTTTTAATTTTGTAATTTTCCAAATTTTTGGGGTTTTCACCTCGTTTTGCGTGCTGCCCTGTTTTCTTGGTTTTTCTTGGCACATTGTGGTTCGTGGACCTGGATGATCCATTTGGATATCAGTCTGACCACTATTGCACTTTTATGTTGCATTGGGATGCGTGTTGCATCCGTACTCCCGACGTTGTCTTCGGTTGAGTGATTTTATACCTGGTGTTATTGTTTCTTTTAGACCTTTGCTTTTGTTTCGTGAATGCTAGGATTCATTTAGAATCCATACTCTCGGATTGAGGCCGGTTGAGTGAGTTCACGATGTTTGGTCTTGTTACATCATTGGGATTTGTGTAGAATCCATACTCTCGGATTGAGGCCGGTTGAGTGATTTCATGGTGTTTGATTTTATTGTCTTTGGGATTCGTGTAGAATCTATCCTTCCCGTGTTGCTTTCAGTGGGGGTGTTTTCTTTGCATTATGTTCTCATTCCTGTCCTTGTGTTATGATCTTCGTGATGGTGGTGCGCCACACACGAGTACGTGCGCGTACATTTGTTGGGTGACTTGCAAGGCCCAATCTTCTGTGGATTTACCGAAAGTTATGATCATTGGGGTTGGGATGGGAGTATGCATGCCCACGGGCACTTGTTGGAGGATGAGCATGGGTAGGGTAGGGTAGCATCTAGAGGGGGCTTCTATCTCGCAGCCCGATGATCATGGCGTCATGGGTTGGCAGAGGAAGCTTTATATAAGTGATAAATAAATAAAATGTGTGATTGTTAATAAAACTTAAGATAAGTAAAATGTGTGAGCACCCGATTAAGTTCGAGGACACAATGTGTGAGCACCCATTTAAGTTTGAGGACACACGATCCGAGCTTGGGCTTTTCGATGCCAAGCGACTCTCCAAGATGCCAGCCCCTACATAGTAGCCTATTGAGTGTCTGACTAGGACCTGTACTCCTTGCATTGTCTTAGGTTCTTGGTTGCAACCATCATACTGTCTGGCATGAGTGTTAGCCATGGATGTTGTGTTTTATGTGTGTTTGTGGTTGGATCATTATCTCCATCAACACGGTGGGTGTGGACCTACGGGTGTCACGTGGTTGGGAGGTGTAGCTACCTTCACCACTGCTAGGGACTGGTGTACAGAGACGGTCTCTTATCCTAGTGCGACCATTACTGGATGTTTTCACTTGGTACTTCGAGTTCTGGAGTATGTTTTCTTGTGATTTATGCTTTCATTGGAATGCTTGGATATCATGTTTAGATGATGTTAGTTTACTTGACGCATTCCCTTATCATGATGTTTAGCATATGATTAGATGATGTGATTTGCTTTAGTAGTATATATGTTGCTTACTGCTGTCTAGCATGTGATAGGTGATGTTATCTACTGTAGGATTATCTTATGCATTATCACTAGCATGTTTTTAGTAGTGACATCCCTATTACGACAGTACCGATGATTTGGTCGGTGGCTTGGGATGTTACGCGCGGGGGATGGCTAGGACCCATGATGGTCTTATGATGCTATTGACGGTTGGGAGGAATCGCGTACTTAGTTCGGTTGTTTTGTTCCTGAGATGTATTTATGTACATTGTGATGTTGCTTTTGTTCTTGCACTTGAGTGTTCATTCCTCGATTCGCGTGGATCCGGTACTCTCCGGTGTGGAGTTTCTTTTGTTGGTTTTTCCCCGTTTTTGAGTTCTGGAAGTGTTTTTTCTTTGTATGGGTGATGTTTGTTCAGCATTGTGCGACACTGATAAAGTATCGCACGCCCATACAAAGAATGTCGCACGAGACTATAAAGTGTCGCACGCATTATTGAAGAAGTGTCGTACGACACTGGAAGAGTGTCGCACGGCTTTATGAGAAATGTCGTGCGATACTTTTCCAGTATCGCACGCCTTCTTGAGAAGTGTCGCACTCAGTAAGGGAGAAGTGTCGCCCTCCCTTAGTAAAAAGTGTCGCACGATTTTTGTGAAAAACCTGCGCGTGCCATCAGCGGGCACTTTTCTTCGTGATTTGATCTTTTTGAGAGTGGTTTTGGATACCCTTTTGGGCATTCTTCGAGCCTATGTTGTTGCATTTTGAATTCAGGAGGTTTCTTTTGAAATTCAGTTTTTGGGTTTCTGTTGTTGTCCTTCGGGGTTTAAATTATATCGTTTAAGTATAAGTTGTCCTTATACTTAAGATATATTTTAATATATGCGAAAAATCATTTGAGATAGGTTTCAGACCTCTTAGAGATAAGTTATGGATTCTAGGAAATTTCAGGGCTTCAGAAATCCAGACTTAGCCAATTTTCAGGGCTTCAGGATTTGAGGCTTAGCCAAATTTCGGGATTCTGCATTTTACCCCAGCTTGGTGTTTTGTTGATGAGTGGTTGTTTCTTGTGCCCTCATCATGTGCGTTGTCTTTGTTGGCTTTCTTTGTGTGTGTTAGTTTGGTAGTGGCATTCAGAGATTTGTTGGTTGCCGGGATTGTGTTGAAGTCTTCCGTTGCGATCTTTGTGATCCCTGTATGATGTTGTCTTGTGCATTCATACTTGTAAAAAAAAAAAAAAAATATCTTGGCTTGATTTGAATCCTTGTTTCCAAGGATCTCCGGGCGGGGCATTACACACTTATGACAAGTTCAGTTAACTACTTATCACACTCAGATCAGAAACAGTTCACTTCACTTGCATAAGGAAGTTTCCATTTTAACTGAATCTTCTATCTAATCCTAACCATTCATCCAAGGTTGATCCTGACCGTTGATTTATTCCTAGATTCTATTTAAGGGACTCATAATTCCTTATTACAAAGGGTGAATTTTTATGCTATTAAATTGTTGTCGGATTACATACCCACTTTCATAGCTCTTTATGTGCTTTTGCTTAAAATCTTAGTATCATTTAGATTAAACAATGCATACATGTAGTCTAATTTTTTTTGTTACTTCTTAGATTAATACTTGCAGAACATATAGATTAATTTGCATAATCATATAATTACATTCAAACCCTCGTTCTAGAATGGTTTGATTACATGTACCTCAAATCTAAGAGCATAAGTAGGTAAAATCCACCTAGATAGAAGGCAACAGGTCACCTTGCAGGACTCCTCTTGGGTGAACACTCTCATGTTCATTCCAGGATGAATCTGCATATAAGGACCGTGTTGAAGTGTGTGTGTTAAATAGAGGCCACATTTACACATATACAAGACTAGGTGGAGTAGAAAACATGTATAACAAAACTAAGCTTGAATGTTGAGTGTCACTATCAAAGATTTTAGGAAACAAAAAATCTTTATTTTCTTTTGAAAAAATAGGATCACATCTAAAAGCCCAGTTTTGAAAAGCTTTCATTAGCAATGGGTGGAAAATTGCCCCATGCTACTTTCTTATTAACACAATAGATGCCTCTAGATAACACCCAATAACCTAAAATGTGTTAAATTATTAAGGTCCATAGTAAGTCCAATAAAGTAGGTGATAACAATAACAACATCGTGACTAGTAGTCAATACAACATTAATGACTAAAATTAAAACAATGTGGTCAATTGCAATACCAAGAAGAGGATAAAGTTATAATGTTGTAGTGATAGTTGAACAGTTACATTTCTTACAACCAATTGGAATTGTTCTTAAAGAGTATAAATAATGCTTTTAATCCTATTATTGGCATGAAAATCATTTGGAAAAAGTACTAACAAACTTGAAATTTGAAGACAAAAATTCCAATAGATCATTTGAATTTCAATTTGGAGGAGCAAGAAGGTGTTAGAAAAATATAGAAAAACTTCTAGATGAATTTGATAATGACCTACCTACCTCCATGATTGAGTGATAATATTATGTTCAAGGGAGATAAGCATGTCAAGCATTTTTCCACAACAAAAAGCATGCAAATGGGGTAGGAAGCAAGGAAAATATGGAACACCAAATATTATAGGCATGAAAAAATAATCGAAGAGCATGTTTTATTGATTCAAAATTATTGCAAAAAGCTATACTTAATGCATGTTTTATCTTTCTCTTCCTTTGACTTACATTTTAAGACTATACTTGTTCCATTTTTCTCAATTGAATTTGTAGCTTCATTTAGCATTAAGGCAAGTTGAGAGAAAGATAGTTGGAATAAGACATTTGTAAAAATTTCTAACAGAAAAGAAGAAGATATTGCTCTGATGGAGCCATTTCTAATCTTTAAAAAAGTTATATAATTAACAAGGGGAGGACAACAACAAAAAAGAACTCGAGAGGAAAAAGTTGTTGAATTTGGAGAAGAGGTTGTTTGTTAGAATAGACCAAGTTGAATTGAGATTACTCTTGTTTCCAAAACTTCTAGTTGAAGGTGACTGGATCCCATAAGTCCTAAAATAGTTGAATCATTTTCTTAAAGAGAATGTAAGTCTTCCAAACATTTACAATGTCTTACAATTTCCCCTCTTGACGAGTTAATCTTCCACCAATAAAGGAGGTTGAAACCACGAGGCCATGGTTGAACGATTAATCATACCAATACATATTTCTTAAAGTGATTTGCCAAGATTTTTGAAAAACATTGAATGGTACACACCCATGAGTCTTAGAAAAAGGAGCTAAAAGGATCTTATCATCGTAATTTACCATGTCCCAAAAGAAACCAATAGTAGAAAATTAGGAGTGAAATTAGACCAAATATTTCCAAGGGGCCTCTACATCCAAAACACAAATAATCCATTTAATGATGACATAAATACCTTTGCTATAAATATCGATGCTCATTAAGGTGCCTTATTTTTGGGTTTAATATAGTGACACTAAGAATTAGAAGGATCAACTTTTTTTTCCCCATTTGACCCACATTATTTTTTTAATCAATTATTTTAGTTGACAAATCATTTTTTCTGAGGCAATCAAACATGATGAAATATATAAAAGGCTAGCAAGAAGGATTCTTTTGGCAATGTCAAACAACCATGGAGAGAAAGAGATTTGTCTAACAACAAAAAATTCCTTTGAATTTAGATGATTCAATTTGAAAAATATTTTAGGGATAAAACAATATAAAAGAGCATACCAACATATCTTATGATTGTGTCATGCTTAATTTTTCATCATTCACTAGGAATCTAAGGAGTTCGTGGATTAGGGTGTGAGTCATACTAAATTCATTTTTTGCATTGCAAGCTTGGATCTTGAGCCAACACAAAAAGAGTCTAAATTATCTAGAGTATGGGTCAATTCACTAACTAAATTTTGGAAAACTAATATGCTATCATTAACAATTTGGGAATTGAGTTCTTTTGTATTACCAGCCTTCAAAATGACATGAATGATTTTGGATGAGAGAACATGTTGAAGGAGGTCGCCAAGGTTATTGGGTGCTAAAACACAAATAAAAGGTGCAATAGGAATTGGTGGGAGAAGGAAATATTGACAACAACTCTAACATTAACATCAATGGACAACATTTTATTTGTCATATATTTTGGGTGTGAATCCTAATCATTTTAGCACATTGAGAATGTAAGGCTAGAATATGTTGGCTCCTGATTTAGCAGTTTTACAAACAACCAAGAAACTAGACAAATGCATCTAAGGCTAGAAAATTCCTATGATGGATACACTTGATTACAATCCTGGGCCAACTTTAAGGCATAACTCCTTCTTCACTTCAAGCTCTACAAGACCTAGGTGGGTTAACCTTCAGGTTCTAAGATATGGTACCAATGCATTTAAATCATAAATCTAAACCTAATAATAGCATATGCAACCCCTTATATCTCCTAATAACTCATGCAATAACATAGATATACAGTAACTAAATGCAAATCTGGGAATCACATGAGTTGAGTGAGGGTTAATCCTTTAAATCTTTCAACATGAAAGAGTATCCATATAATGGACATGCAAATTATCCGTTTGTTTGAAGACCTACAAGATAATGATGTAATTGGATTATTAAATATGTTGATTTTTATAATTAGAATTATTGTGCGCAACTTGAATTCACTATAACATACCACAAAAATGTGTTAGCCCTGGGGCATCATGTATTGTCCATGCAAGTATTGCATGGAATTGAAATTGTCTTTGTCGTATTGGTCTAGACACATCATACATAGTGACACCGTTCCATAACTCCACCAACTTGTCGATAAGAGGCTCAATATATACATTCATATCTTTTAGTTGATATTTACCTACTTGAATGAATAGTAACATTACATAGTTATTGTGACTGTTTTATTGCAAGATTTGTAAGTACGTGTAAATTAATAACTATCAAATGATAAGATACTTGGAACAATCATTGCCAACATAATGTGCTCCCTCTTTATTGACATCCATGGAGGAATGTTATTGTTGATAACAAAAATAGGTCACACCGAGTAAATAGATCTCATCTCTCCAAATGGATTGACACCGTTCACTGCCAATGAAAGCCTGAGATTACGAGGTTCTTCTTTGAAGTGTTGCCACTTTTCCTCTATGTGCATAAATGCCGAACCATCTGCAGGGATTTGAATAATGTCATCTCGACTTCTATTGCATGCATGATAATCCATAAATTGAGCCAAGCTACTACACCTGAATAATTGTTGCATCCGTGGAATAATGGGGATGTAACGAAGAACCTTTTGAGGCACCTTTTTTGTTAGTCGATCTGTTCGGTATCTACTCGTATGACATACAGGGAATTGTGTTGCAAATTCATGTTCTTCATAATATATAATATGATCATTGGGACAAGCATGTATTGCTTCATACTCTATTCCAATATCTTTCATAACATTAGTTAATTCTCAATATGAGCGAGGTAGAATATTTGATGATGGTAACAGAAACTCGCCTATCAATCTACAACAAAAAATATAAGTTGTTAATATAAACAATATTAGTGGTACATTATTCACCCTTTGTTAACTATAAAGACATATATGACATACCTTAACATACGTGACATTGTTATGTTGGATAAACTATTCATAACCTTCAAGTTCAACAACAACAATACAGCAAAGAGAAGAGTTGTTTGGGAGTCTTTGTATAGGGGCTCGTATGCCTTCTGAAGTAGAGGTACATCGAGGCTATCATCATCATCATGATTAGATACGCTTGGACTAGATGTGTCATGGATCAATGTATTTATATCATCCTCTTCAATTGTGTTTTCTAGCGCATGATCGTCATCTTCCATGGGATCATTATCTTCACCTTGGATATTTGCACCTCCATGTTCCTACACTTCGAAAACCATATTCTTCAGATTGTTGTGGTTCATATCATGTACTTCCCTGGGAAGATCAACCTATATAAAATTGATTAACATAAATAAACCATGATCATCAACTCATCATCAAGTGATTTCATATGTATATAAATTGTTAAAATGATATAATGAATGACTTACTAGTGGATGATAGTCATGCCCCCCTTCAATGTGACCATTCTCCCTACAATGTCTCTTAACTGTTTTGATTAGCAGTCTTCTACGGTTTAAGCCCTTACAAATATTGCAAGGACAATAACATTTTCCATCACCTTTTCTTTTCACGTTAGACCACAATCTACCGATTGTCTTCCTGTTTTGTTCTTCACTTATATTATTTGACATGATCGTTCTTTGCAGGAAGCAAAAATTGGGCTATAAAAACTTCGGTCTACAACTTTCACAAACAAAGCAAAAATGTCGAAAGTACACAAATCTTCTTAGACCTAGCTAAATACTTTAATATTTTAAAAATAATTTCTTTGACTTTATTCCTAAGATTATTTGTAAAACTTCGACCAACCGCTTGAAGGTCTTATTTCAAGAGACGTTACAACATTAAGCCACTAAAAGCAATTTCAAAACATATAAGCTAAAAGTCTAGTTAAAATATACATTAGAATTAAAAAAAAACAATTTTCATACCCGAGTGCGCGGCTATAACTCGTGCAACGACCTTCTTGCTTAGTTGTAGAAGCTCTCCAGCAATCAAATTATACAAACTACAAGGCCTAACAAAAATTTCAAAACATATAAGCTACAAGTCTAGTTAAAATATACATTAGATTAGATTCAATAATAGGAAGCAATGTTATGCAAAATTAGATTCAACAAACCTTAGCAGTGTAAATAGCCATCTCCTCTAAACTGGACTCCAAACACGAGGGGGCATTCACATACTCTTCTCCTAAAGGTATCCTAAAGAACAAAAGCCACTATTCTTGAGTTTGTGAATTGCACCTCGAGATGAATGAAGCTTAAAAGGAATGAAAATTGTTTTCATACATTTAAATTAGGATGTAATATTTATTAATAAGTATATACCATCTTGCAAGCACTTAAAATTGTTGTTATATGTGTTGCAGGAAAAGAAGAAGTTTATACTTATGTGTATAGATGCACTTCCTGTATGCGATCCAAAGCTTGAATGTTATCAAGTGTGTCCAATGATGGGGAGAGACCTTCGTGCAAGCAGAAGATCTGCAATGAAACAAAAGAGCCTCAGCTTGCCACATAGTAGGAAATTTTTCTTGTTGTGCCTTCAGGTAGGGATACTTGAAGGCATCTAAGTATCATGTTATTGTGAATTCTCTGAAGAGACAAAATTGGTAAGGGTTGGAAAGACTATTTTAAAAGTAATCCTGAAGGTTGCATCTTTTTGCAAATGAGTTAACCATATTATCAAGGATGCACCATTAAAATTTCAAAGTTCCTCACACATGAAGCAGGAATTCACAATCAGCTTAGTATATCAAGAATCCAAATCTAAGTGAATATGCTCTCACCGAAATACATTTACTTCTATATCTAATGAAATCCTAATCTATGGAAAGTTATCTAAACATATAAAGAGAAAATTTGGCCTCAATGAACGTGAAGGATTTCTATGGGTATAAGGAAACCATTGGTTTAATTCAATGCACATTGAAAGAGAGTTCAGAGGGCTGATTGGAGTCAAAATTCATGCTTTGTATGCCAATTTGGTGATGAGCATCATGTACCCAAGCCTCACTCTATTGGTTCTCATGAAGATCAAGAACTTGAATACAATTGTCAATATATGTACTAGAAGATAATTAGAGATTTGAAGGGCCTCAACAAATGAATGGATAAAGAGGTGTTGGTGAAGACATCATTGAGCGGTGACCTACAACACCAAACACTCGATCTTATCTAAGTTCAACAAGATGCACTAGGAATTGCCCATAATGGACAGATACATTAAATGCAGTGACCCAATCTCTCTTTGATGCCTAATACACTGAGTTGAGGAATGGAAATATTGAACGATTCAGATACGGAGGCATTGTGAATGTGAGAAGACTAAAAAATGGTATATGCAAGCATGCCACATAACACCAACAATTCATATATGTTTTTGACTCAAGAGCATTGCATAACAATCTGGGTCGGGGATATTTTTGGGATCCATCACCATCATTTTGAGTCATTGGGACTCACCTGTGAATGGAGATCTCACGCATTCGAAATATGTAAACAATCTGCTCATTCAAGTTGCCGATGCGCGTCTCTGCCCGACCCTCTCAATGCACCTCGAGTTCACCTTACACCTTGCTGAAGTGATCTCTTGCGCGCACCTTTTAGAAGAACTCGCCTGTGTCGCGCAATTTCATTCAAATGAGGGTTTTTGGATTTTTTTTTTCTCTTATATCCCGCTGGCGTCGCAATTGCAATGCCATCGGGCTAAAAATGAAAAAAAAAAAAAGCCAAAACCACATTATCTTTTCTTGCCATCGCAAATTGACCCCTAATGTATTAGTGTATCTATACAACATCTTGATCATTCTCTAGAAACTTCTGTAGAATCTTTCTATTAGGTCTTTACCTAACCATCACCTTGAATTTAATGATCCAACTCATCAATATAATCTTCAACACATTTTACATCTCCTAAGAAATCAATTGAGTTAGCTTGATCTTATGATTCCTTTGAATTTGGTCTTTTACTGTCACTCATTAATCGCTAAAATACTTAGTTGTTGTTTATTACTTTCTAGCTCAACATCAACAAACTTTCTCGATCAATGCTAATGCTCGATCAACACTATGTTTTCTTGGCACTACCCATGGCATGGTTGACACTAGCATTACTCAACACTCCTTAGTAATTTATTCTTTTACTTGGTTTGGCTTAGCTTCCTTGACATAAATAATTACTTTGCTTAATCAAAGTCTATCTAATCAAATATCCATTATAACTTCCCTTTCATTACTTTAACCTTTCCTCTAGGTGCTATAGTTATGAGTAACTCTCAAATCCTCTTCATCAATCAAATAGATGTGATATTTAGATTAGGCAGCTATATGTCTCATCCATAGATTTGACATCAATGAAATTTTTTTTTGCAAGTTTCCAAAAACTATATTAGATCCAATGAATATCTTCAACATAAGAACATACCATTCACTATTCTTCGTCCTTCATCCTTCTTACTCTTCTTTGATAGCTCTTCTCCTTCTCCAACCACTACTCTCTCTCTCTCTCTCTCTCTCTCTCTCTCTCTCTCTCTCTCTCTCTCTCTCTCTCATTTTTCTTTGTTTCCCCATTTTCATGTGTTACAAGTCCTAAATCTAGATCTTGTAATCAAAAATATATTTCTCAATCCATGTAGAAACTTCTCAAACAATCCAATAACACTCAACCTAATACTTTTCTTTACCTTTTACTTTTAGAAATAAAATATAACTTCACTGATAAGATTATTCATTGCTTAAAACTATTTCCATTTACCATTCCAATTGTTACATGATAAGGTGCTTCCCTATTGCTTCTTGGTACCTTCAACCAATAAACTTTCTAAAGATATAGTGACAAGATGAAATAATATTTTAATTCTTTAACATCAATGGAAAATAATATAGTTATTGATGAATAATACAATGTATAGCTTCCCTTATGTCATCAACAACTAGTGAATCAGTTATACCAATGTTGGATTCAATAGCATGAGAGACATGCTCAACAACTTGATTAGCTTCAAACCAACAACCTAAAACTATCTTGATCTCCCCCTTAAATAGTGTTCTCCAAGCTTCCATATTCTTCCATCTATTGCTACTTAATCACAATCAAGAATCTTAGGTTCATACCAAGTTTTCTAGATTCAAACTCCATACAGTGAATCTAAACACACACAAAATATAACTTTCATAGAACCTAGTGCTCATCCTTATCCTTCTTTGATATTCATTATCAAATATTTATTGAAAATTTCCAGTCATTGATCTTGTAACAAATTTTGACTCATACCTTAGACCATCTCAAACTTTCCAAGATTCCATCAAAAGTTGGCGTTAGATTCCAATTAGACTCCAAACTTTCTCTTCTAGTTGTTACTTAGTAAACATAACATTCACTAGGGAAACATAGAGCTTGGTCAATACTAGACTCATTCAGGAAATACTAAATTTCTCTTTTTCTTTTCCAATCACTTGGGCAACATTATAGTCACTTGGTGAATACAATCTCCCTTCATTAACCTTGTCACTTGGTTAGGATTATGTTCTTCAATAGATTGCAACAATATATGATTGTAAAATAGTCAAACCAAAGTTACATTATTACTATCCAACTCATTCAAGTACCCATTGAATACCATACTTATCAATTTAGTCTTCACCACATTTTCTTCAAAACCTCTTCATGAATCAAATCCTTTTCATCAATCAAATGATATGACACTCTACTGAGTTATCATAATGTCTAGTCAGCTAAGACTTTGACATCAATACCAATAACAAGTTATATGAATCTTTTATGGACATTAATAACATTACCTATTACATTATTAGTTGGAGCTAATAGAGGTGAGCTCCCGGGAAGTCATGATGCTTCACCTCTATGAGCATTGCCTAGATTGAATGAGTGTTGAGTGTTCTATTTTTTATCACGAGATATGGATTCATGTGTATCACTACCCATGAACCATGAGCTAATGAGTCTGACTCAAAAACTACACAATTAAATCTAGGTATAATTATCACAATTTGACTTGCTAGGGAAAAATCTCCTACTTATCAAGACTAAATTATTAAATTGTGCATGAGAAATAATTAGCATTATATAATTTAAGAATTATTAAATTGTTCATGAGAAGAATTAAATCAATTAAACAATTTTTTTCAAAAGAATGAGTTCACATTGTGGAAATAGAAAAATTAAGTATCCTTCATTTAATTTTACAAACATAATTAGTAATTAAATAATTGAAATGTTTATTGTATTTGTCATACACAGATACTATTGCAATCACTTCTACATAACTAGTGATTAATTTTTTTTTACTTTAAACAATTAGATCTGTGAATTTTTATTTTGAATTTTATATTTTAATTTTTCCAAGGGTATATACATGAGAATTTTAATTTCTAATCAATAAAATTAGCTTACTTCCACTTGATTGGCTCATACCTTTGGGGTCATATAGGAGTGGATTTAAAGAAGCACTACCCTTATTCTAAGGTCATTTTTTGGATGTATGGATAAATGAAGATAAAAAGATATTCTAATAATATTTGTAATGCCCTACCAGGGAACCCAAAAGAAGTTAACCTAAATTTTTACTAGTTTGACAAACATTTTTTTAAAGATAAAGATACAACAACAGTTATAGAATATCAGAAGCAACTAACATACACTCATACATCAACAACACATAAGCAGGTTACAAATCTTAAGGGTCCCATGACGATGAATCAAATTTAATTTTAATTAACACTAAATCCAATATCAAATAATAATACAAAAGTATGAATCCACTTAAATAATATACAATCATCTTGAATTCCAATTGGCAATAATCATAATGCACCATCTTCCACTGTACAGATCATAGGATATGAAGGGTTGAATGAATATACAACATAAAAATAGATTACAACAACATCTCATAAGATTCATGAAATCATATATAATACAAAAGGTAGAACCATCCATCATAAAAATATAAGATCAAATAGAAAGGAACATATGCACAAACACATCCAACAATGACATCCGATGGTTGGATCTCAATGGTATAAGAAAAAGTACTACCACTCAACCTCATGAAACCCGAAATTGTCCACTCCCACTATGCTAAGGAGATAAAGTCAACTCCTAAATAGGATAACAAACTCACAAGTCACAACTGACATTTGGGTCAATAAAACACTTGAAAGCAAACTATTGCAAGGGTACCAAGACACAAGTATCAACAAATCCCAGAGGCAACATAGACATGTAGGAAATCTATTATGCATGCGGGCAAGTGTCATCACACGAGCCAACTCTAAGGTTACCCAGCTAGTATTTTAATCCTCCAGCCCCCTAGTGACTCTATGTGGCATTAGTATCCTTTTGTACTGAAAAGGCATACTAACGAGTCAACTCTAAGGTTACCCAACTAGTATTTTAATCCTTCAAACCCGTAGTGTCTTTCTATGGTACCAATATCTTATTAATTCATTTAAAACCCATTTAATTAAATGTTATGACTTATTAAAATAACCTACAATGGGTTCCCATCAACCTCTTTAGGGCCTCAACATCCATTGCAAGCCACTTCCCAACATGATATACAAATAACCTACCCTAAGCTCAGTAAAGCAAAAAGAATCTCAAAAGACCACATACCATACATCAATTCTTGAACAAGCAACTAACAAGCATTGAAATATCACTGATCAAAATTGCACATTCCACCACTACAATCATCCTTACAGGATTGATCAAAAATTAGGTACACATAAACCAATCCATGTCATAGCATGACATCACCAAGAATAAATAAAAAAAATACCTCAATCCTATACAAGTGAATGAAAAGCAATCCAAATACAATTTATTGAAGACTCAAAGGTTATATAAGATAGGTTACACCATTCACCTTAGTTTCACACAAGAACACCAAAAAGAAATAACAATCAATAGATCAAAACAGCTCATAGAGAATAAAAGACACATTATCATGATTGAGTATAAAAGATCAAGAGAAAAATATCTTCATGACATCAAAAAACAAAACTCTTGAGCCTCTAGTAACATCTAGACTAGTCAAAACTAAGTCAACCTCGAAGGCCAACATCAGTAAAATCACACATCTCATACAAAACATATAATAGTAACTTTTCATAATGCATTAGGTTTTGGAAAACATGCACATTTAATTTTCATTATAGATTTCCAAATTTTCATTTCCAAATATTATAGTTCATAATGTTTTCGATCTCAATTAGGATTTCAGTTTCCATTTCCTTAGTTACTAGATTCACTATGGTTTCCGAGTACACTAGAATTTGAGATGATTCAACAATTCATATAAAGTTGTTTAAACATTGTTTCATAAACTTCATTATCAAAACATAAGAGTTCAATGAACATACACATCATAGTTTTCATCTTTTTAAAGTATGTTAATTACTAATGTTTTCAAATAAGAAAATTTCCCTAGCAATATAAATCATTTTCATATATAATCAAATCATCAAGCACAACCCAAGTTTACTAAAGACAACCATTAATTCTTCTAATTAATTTCTTTGATTTTCAATTTACTTTACAATTATATTTAAATAATAAAGTAATAAATCAAATTTCCAAATAATTAAATTAAAAATTTTAACAATACTTATTAAAATTAATAATTATTATTATTATCAATTATTACCATAAAATTTTTAAATTTATTAAACTTTGGAAAAAAATTCCCAAAAAGGAAACCTACTAAAAATAGAAATTTCTCGAAATGGAGATGTGCTAAAATGGAAACTTACTAAAAATGAAAACTTTCCAAAAATGGAAACACACTGAAAACTAAAAATTTTCAAAAATAGAAAATTACTAAAAATGGAAACTTCAAATTAACAACAAGGGTTTCAATCCCTCCATTCATTACATATTCTTTTGAAAATGAAGAGCAATAATTTCAACACTACGGTTTTAATTTCTCAAAGCATATAAAAATATATCTCAATAAAGGAACAATAACTCGCATACAAGAGTTTTTAGATTCAATTCAATACTGAAAATATATTCACAAAAATTGAGATGATAGAATTTTGAAGAATGAAAAATACTATACAAATAAAATCACAAGATCTTACCTAGATCTGATGCTAAAACGATGGATGCACAGAACACACAACAATTCCCCTTTTTTCTTAGAAGGTGGCCTTGGACTTAGAATAGTTACCACCATGAACGATTCTTTTCTTGCTAAGTTGTTATGGAGATGGCACAAAGAGGAAAGTGAATGCCGAGATTTTTGGAACGATAAATACAATAGAGAGAATCAAGATCTTAAACACTCCATTAATAGTGAGACTTTTCAAGGGGGTTCAATGATTTGGAAACATGTTAAAAACAAATAGATTATTAATAAAGGGGTCAAATGGAAGGTGGGAAATGGGAGGGCTGTTCTTTTTTGGGATGATATTTGGATTCTTGATCACCCCTCAATTCTGATCAAACGTGGAATGGTTTTATGGAGTAGTGTAAGAATCTCTTCAAGATTTTTATAGAAGACTATTAGGAGAAGAATAATTGGTTGCACCTCAACAGAGTGGATAGAAACCTTAATGATCTCAACAAGATTTTGAATGCTATCTTTTCAAGCCATGAGGAGGATGCTCTAATATGGAAATATAATCCTAATGGATTATTTTCTCTATGTCCTTGGTGTATGCTAATGCTTTCAAAGAGCATCATGAGCCTTGTTGGGCTAAAGCTTGGTTTAAAGATATGACTTCCAAAGTCAACATATTTTTTTGGATTGTTCTGTAGGATAAATTTTTGACTATGGATAACTTATTAAAGAGAGGGTTCAACATAGTTAATAGATGTTATCTTTCTAAGAATGATGTTGAATCAGTTAATCATATGACTATTCACTATTCTTATACTAGAAGATTATGGGAAAATGTTTGTGGCTTGTTGAACATTACCTAGGTCTTCCCTGCTACTATTCAAGGTTTTTTCAGTGGTTGGAAGTCACCCTCTATTAACACCTTGGTTATGAGATTGTGGGATTTTCTTCTCCCATTCCTTTGCTGGGGTATTTTGAAGGAACGTAATGATCGGGTGTTTAGGGGTATAGAATATAATCTAGGTTAGTTATTCTATAAGATTAAGAATATGGTGACTGAGAATATTAGATCCTATGGAAAAGGACACCAACCTCAGAATCATTGGGAAGAATCAATGTTTCAGAATTGGAATTTGTATGGTATTAGTTTGGTGTAAAATGGTCCTAACCTTAGCAATCTAGATAGATGGGATTGTTCTCTGATGGACTGGTATAAGATAAATTTTGATAGGGCCTCAAAGGGCAACCTAGGAATTGTTGGTTGTGGTATCATCATTAGGAATATGAATGGGGATAGAGTGGGTGGAATGGCCATTCCTATTGGAGTTCAAACTAACCATGTGGCAAAAGCAAGTGTGGCCCTCTATGGTCTTAGCCATGCAAAAAGCTTGAATTTGAGTAAGATATAGCTCGACAGGGACTCCCTTAATATAATTAATTGTCTTAATAAAGTTACTAATCCTTCTTGGACTATTGATAATATTATTGGTAAGATCATTAATCTTATCAACTCCTTTGAAATTTGTGTTGTCACTCACAACTATAGAGAAACAAACCAAGTTGTTGGCTAGGTGGCTAATGTGGTATGCAAGAATGATGAAAAGTTAATTTGGAATCATAATGATATCATACCAATTGAGGGGTGTTTATTGATCAAGCATGACACAACTAGAAATAACCAAAAAAATGATTCCATAATGATGATTATGCTAGTAAGGAGTAATTATTATATGGGTAGAATTGGGAAGCAACAACTGATTATGAGAAGGATAGTGTATTACCATTCAATACCACACAAATTGTAGGTCTTTTTTCCCACAAATTTCCTTGGCTATGATATCGATTACAATTTTCTATTGCAAAGATTTTTTATGAGAAGAGATAAACTTTGTTTTAGAGATAAAAATATGGGAGGAAAAAGAAAAAGAATTGAACTGATAAGTTGCAAAGAGTGGAGGAAGAAGATGGAGAAATTGAAAGGAAGTGACCCTGCTATTACCTGGCATTTTATAAAGACATGGAAAGATAGGAGTGTTTTGGTAGGGAATCAAAGGATGGAGGTTTTTGAAGATATCATAGTTGAAGCAATGAGGCTTGATATGGAGGGGATTAATTTCTATCAAGACAGGAAGCTCTCAGATTGAGTAGTTGATGAGTTTGTAGACTTGACTAAGGAACAAAATAGGTTGGTGAAAATAGGTAATTCCTACTTTAGCCCTGGTTCCATTTCGCACCCCTAGAGATTTGTTATGCTTGTGATTATTAAGTATCCTACCTTAGATGGTCACTTCACTAAGATATACAGTCACCATTTCATGTTGGTTAACCATTTTAGGCATATGGTTAGGATAAATTTTCCTTTTTACCTCTAACAATGTCTGGGTAATTTTATTCTTACCTTTCAAAATGATCCTAAGGGAGATCACACTTGTCATGAGGAGTTAATGGTTTTAATAATGAACCTTCTAAAGTAAAAAAAGGTAGATAGATCCAAGACAAGTAAGAAAGTGCTTGATTATGAGACTGAGGATAGTGATTCTGAAGAGGAGTTTGATAAGGAAACAGAGGATGAGGTGGAGGAGGTTGATTTAAAGAAGAGAATGAAAGGTGAGCTAGGAAGCTCTTCCAAGAAGAAAGGGAAGGAAAAGGAGAGTGATTCGAGACAAGATAGTGATTATGAGGAGTAGAGAAAGGGTTTATAGAAGAAAGGAACTTTGGAAAAGATTTTGAAAAATAGGGGAAAGAATTCTCAACTGTATTTTCTAGGTAGATTATGTTACAATTTTTGCATCAACATTTCTGAAAGGGAAAGAATGCTGAAAGGGATTCTATCCCCTCTAATGATGAAATCTTAATTAAGAGAATGGAAAGAAAAAGAAAAAAGGAGTTTGCTCAGGATGCAGGCGATGAAAATGATATCAAGGTTGTAGACCTAGATAAAAACAAATAGGGGGAGTAGGAGGACTACTTTGAGTATAATAGGGAAGAGGATGACCAGAGGTTCTTAAAGGGAATCATGGGTAACCCAAGTTCTTTATTGAAGCATATTGGTACCCTTAAAAGGAAATTGTAGGATATTTCAAGGGACTTTGATTAGCTTAGCAAGACAACAAGGGTGGAGACAACACTGGGTTAACACATTGATAGGCTCTTTGAGGTTATTGGCAATGCAAAAGAGGTGAGAAATTTGATGAACCATGTGCCAACAATTGAAACCAAGAATAGGAACCTTGATCAGTTAGGAAAATATTTTCAAAAAAGGATGGATGGTCTAGATGCTAGAGTGAGTAACATGGAGAAAACAATCAAGAAATTGGTAGATCAAAAGTACATTATTTTGAAGACTATGGCCAATAATTTCAACACCTTGTTGAACAAGATGGAATAGAGTAGAGGCCAAGACTCCCTTATTGTGAATGAGGACCAAGGTCCGAGCAAGTGCACAAGGCAAGAAGACTGAAGGAGTGGAAGCAAAAAAGCTGGATGAAATGAAAGCTTCTATGGAAAATATGAACATACTAGTAGACCAAACTATAGACCTGTTGAAGACCCTATAGCTATCTGAGGGTTCTCTTTTTGCTTTCCTTTTGCTATCTTTTTGTGCATAGTTGTACTTTGGCCTCCTATTTTTTGACTTTTTCTATATGTTCTCTAAGGCCTTATGTTCTCTAAACTTATATGTCCTTATTTCTCTGATGCTTTGTTAAAGGTTTTGGGTCCTTTAAAACCCATTTTTATGTAATCAAAATAATTACCCTTTTTCTAAAAAACCTTCCTCTCTCCAATTGCTCCTCTAAAACTTGGTTAATAAAGAAATGAATACTAGATCTCTAATAAAGAGTTCTACCCTAATAGGGCTCTGATTGTGCAATCATGAAAGAGAATTCACTGATCAATTAATGTTTATTACTTTATTACTTTATTACCTTGTATCTTTTCATGCACAACTCTTTTAGATATTTAATTGCAAAATATCTTAATTAAATTAATCTCTCTCTTTAATTAATTTTTGAGACATTTTAATAATATATTTATTAATTCAACAAATAATATTATTTAGAGTTTATTTAAAAAAAAAAAAACTTCTAAATAATAATAATTAAATTAAATAAATATAATTACGCCTAAAATAGAACCATAATTTTATCTTTAAATTTCATTCTTTTATTTAATTAATTCACAAGAATTTTTTTAATAATATATTTATTAACTTAATCAATAACATTATTTAGAGTTTATTATTAACATAAAACTCCTAAATAATTATCACTAAATTAAATAATTATAAATACATCAAAAATAGAACTTTAATGTAATCTTTTAAATTTAATTCTTTTATTTAATTAATTTCGTAATTAATTATATATTGAATTTTCTTTATAAAATTTCCATTAAATTAAATCATTAAATTAACTTTTAATTAGATTTAATTAAAACAAAAAATCATCATAAACCATACGACTAAATATGAAAACTCATCATATAGAGTAGAATACTAAATCAAACTCTAGGGTAAAAATCATGAATTCACATTACTTGATGAATTTAGAAAGGTGAAACTAACTCAGATACTTGTCTTTCTTTCTAGGAAAATTGGCTTAGGTTAGGATTGGACTCAAGAGTTATCTCCCCACTTATATGATTGAGATACTACAATAGGGTACACTCATCCTAGCAATTCAGAGAAGTTGATACCCAATACTTGCAATATACATAAAATCCACGCATGTACAAACACATATATTCTAAATTAAATAGGCAATGGTAGGAAGTGGTATATTGTGTAGATCCTGACTAGTAGGTGACTACAACTCCCTTCCTCAACCACATTAGAAAATGTCAAACATAAAGAAAATGTATGTGTACACCATACACATGCAAGTATGGGGTAAGTAACCATAGAACTGCATATAAATAATTCCTCTATCTAGCATCATGAAATAATTGAAATCATTGTATGAACATATATATACCATCATCAAAATAATCATGAACATATAAAATAACTGAATAACTCAAGTAGCTCATCACATAAATCAACTAAGTATGAAATACATCTAATCTAATCCGATATCTAAGTATTGATACTCATAAAACACAATTAAAAAAATTGACCTAAAAGAATTCGACAATACAATAGAAAAGTCAAGTAGGGGTAGGCATTACAATATTTCAATTTAAATAAAATAAAATAAAATAAAATATCAATACACTAACATACAACTAAGCTATAAATAGTGTCATTATTGATAATTCAAAATTATATTTTATGATAATATTTTTTAGATATTTCAAGATGAAATACTTTTAAAGTAATTAATTGTTTTCTCTTATAATCATTAAGATTTTATCTTTAATACAATCATGTACTACTCTAGTTAGTTAAAGTATTGTTATTTAATTGTGGTGACACAAACAAAAAAAGAGTGTATTTAATTGAACAATACAATTATTTAATAAATTTTTAGAGAAATTAGTTAATTAAATAATAATAATATGTAAATAATTTTAAGAGGAATTTTTTTTAATGAATAGTCCCTTCCTTATATTTAAAAAATATAATAAAGTTACATATTCAGAAAAAAGGGGCTAGGAGAAACAGGATCACCTCACAAGTTCATATGAACAAAGGCTAGAAATTGACTAATGATAAAAAAAAAGCTTTAAGAAAACATAAAAATCCTTAAGCTACCAGTGCAATGCAAGCCGAAAGAGGAGGATCCTTATCATCAGAGCCCCACCCATTAGAGGGGTGAGTAGATGGCTCAGGGGGAGCCCATCCATCATTAGCAACAATAACATTATCTTCATCTTTCTCTACCTCAGGCCTAGGAGGAGAAATGGCTAAGTCTAGTCAAGGCCACTTGGGATTTGAGTGCATAGAGGGCCAACTAGTAGTAGGAGTAGCAGGAGGAGCCATTGGGGACCACCCTGAGCAAAACCTCTAAGGAGGTGAGATAGAGCAGTGCTGAACACTAGATCCTCTAGAAGAGTGGTGCTAACCAAAAGCACCACAGCTAGGAGAGTGGTGTGGCTGAGAGTGAGGCATGTGCGAGTGGCGAGCAGAACTACTATGACCTCGATGACGACCACAAGGAGGAGTATGATTGTTAGAGGCCAAATTCAGTGGAACATGAGCTACCATACAGGGGGCATTCCCCCTATGAGCCAAAAGCTCCTATAATTGAGCCAGCTCCAAAGCCACTTTATCTATTCGTACTTGAATCTGCAACATGACATTGTCATAAATACATGCTTTAGCATACATAGCAACATTAATGTCAAGTGTGTTGTTAGCATAAATAACTACATTGTGATCTTTCCAAATGGTAAATAAGATCTCCAATCTGAAAGTATGCCATATCTGGGTGTACTTGAAGGGTATCTCAGTATTATCATCTAGAAGAACCATATGCCAAGAAAAAGTTTCTGGGTGAAAGGGGCAAAAGAGATCAAGGATCCATCACCAGTAACATTGAGCCTATCTATAGAACCAAAAAATGTGTAAAAAAGTCTATGGTTGACCACAGCAAGGGCAATGGGGGTTTAGGAACACCCAGGTGCTACAGCTGCAGGCCTAAAGGCAAGCCCTAGAAAAGAATACACTAGGAAAAATATGCAATTTTAGGTTTAGTAATGGCTTGCCACACAATGGAGAACCTATGACTCCAAGTATGGTGAGAAGATTGCAAATGCCATCGTTGGTTGAGAACTTCAACCATGGGCAGGTGAGGAACCAGCCATCAGTAGCCCAACCCAGGCTTATAGCTAGTTACGGGGGTGTTTGGATACCACTTCCAATCTCTCCACCAAGGGCGAGAGGACTAAATGCTCATTTTATGTAATAAATGTGGAGGCACCACAAAAACTAGAAGATCAAAACTTTTTCAATCTGGACGAGTGAGCCAGAATTGCACTTTTATATCCTCCCACGATCATAAGCTCATAGTAACTCTAGAGAAAAGATCTTTAGGGGTCCATATGCCACATTTTAAAAAATGCAGAGCACTGGCCCCATTCACCTTAGCTAGGGGAAAACCTTGGATAAAAAATAATGGTGACCATTAAAGATTGTGTTGGTTTATGGAGAGCCCATCTCTAAATAATTAAGGAATGTTAACTTCAAATTAATTAATTAATTAATATTATTCAGTTATTGGAATAGGGGGAGAATGGTGTTTGAATTTTATAAATTAGGAAGAATGAAACTAATTATTTATTTATGTAATTAACTTAGACAAATGTTAGTGAAACCATCATTTGGAGGCGAGAGGACAATGTTAAGCATTTAGATGTTCCTATACACATTTTTATTCCATAAGCTTTATTTTTTTCTTTATTTAAATTCATGTTAGTTAACTGTAATAGTCAAGCTTGTGATTTATTCATATTAAATATTTTTAAAATTTGATATCCTCTCCCAAAGTGCCAGGGGGTGCTCACACACATGTGTATTTGTATGTCTATAAGGATTTGATAGTTGAGCACCTTATCTTCATACTTCTCAAAATCCTATGTGGAAATTTCAAATCACTCTCATTTTTTTCAACAATTTACTTGGAAATCCCTTACTTATAAGTAAGATTTTAGACCACATCATTAAATATGATGCTACATAGAATTCCTTTTTCCTAAGTATACAAAAAAAAATACAAAAAAATGATCCATACTTATACACCAAGTTATTTATTATGGGTGTAATAATTTGGTTTCATATAATTGGTTGTCTTTTATATATAAGTAATACATTTGATTCAATCATGAATAATTATCATGAACACTAACAACTGAATAATCTCAAATATTATTAATTATTATTATTATATCATAAAAAATATTGACAAATAAACTATCAAAGGCTTGAAAAATTTGAGAACACATCTTTTCCCATAGTTACATCCAAAGATTGACTGTGTGTTTTTTTTTTTTTTAAATATTAACATGCATATTGGAAACTAATTTTTCATGTTGGTGGCCCTTACCTCCACATGAGTGAGTGATGGTATAGCTACAGGCTCTAGAAATAGAGTCATTCTATTTATCAACATGCAAGGTGGGGTTATTACATATATAATCATTTCTTTCATTTGATACACATAATTTCAAAGGCACTAATGTTGAATCTTCACATAAAAAGTACATATTCTTGGAATTACAAAATGAGTTCCAAATTTCACCATAAGGATTAAAAATATGTAGGTTTTAATTTTATAGTATTCTAAAAGTAAGTTGACTTAAGAGTATGTATGCTATCACATCTTTGAAAGTTCAAAACATAGTTTGTTTTGCAATAAAAGACTTCTTCTTTTCTAAAAATTACTACGAGTAAAATAATTCTAATCTTTTTATAAATTCAAATTTTTATTTTTAAAGAAATGAGAGTTATTTTTTTATCAACAAGTTTTGATGTAGGCTCTACAAATTTTCTTGCCTTGTTGTTGTTTGAATTTGCATGGCTTGTGAGGGATTCTTGCCAATTGACTTGGGTCCCCCTTTTTGCTTGCACTTGTTCCTAGTGCCTACCTCCAACCAAGGAGGCCCAAGGGGAGGTGGATCCCAATATTTTCTAATCAAGAATGTTGGTTAATGGAGTGGGCTCTATGAGGGTTGACTCAACTAGTGATTCTTTCAAGGAGAGCTGACCTTTTTGGGAGGTCCCCATTGAAATTATCCTTCAACCCATGTGTTGTCAAAGCCTAATTCAATTTGTGCTTGTTCAAGATAGAAGGATACCTTGGTAAATTTATGGTTCTCCTTTGTCTGAGGATCCTACGATTCTTTAGAGTGAAGAAGGTCCTGAAATCTTTCTATTGGATAGTGTTGTGGAGAGTGTTTCATCTTCACTATGGCTTTTCTTGGTGGGTAATTTTTATCTATTTTAGGCTATCAATTAAGATGGTTTGGAAATGGGTTGGCCAAAAATGGAAGGTAAAAGGTAGTGTAAGTGTTTTAGCTATACCTAGTGGTTTATTTTTCTTTAAATTCACAGTAATGAAATATTCATCTATGATTCTTTTTGGTACCTGGTACTATGGGAAACATTGCTTGATGATGGCTAAGTGGCACCCTAGGTTTGATTTGTGCATGGAATTTTTTAGAATTTCACCTATTATGGTAAGGATTCCTATCATTCCCTTAGATTTTTGGGATTAGAAGATCCTTAGGTGGATTGGAAACTCTTTTGATTACAATGTGTCTATTGACACTTTCACACTACATAAATCTAGAATTTTGTATGCTAGATTTTGTGTGAATGTGGTGATTAATAGTGCTTTGCCTAACTATGTTACCCTCAACACTAAGTAGGGGAAGAAAACATCAAATTATAGTGTATGAAAATGTTGGGTTATAGTTCCATAATTATTCTAAGTTTTGTGATGTGATTTTGGATTATAAGGTTCCCAAGACAAAGGAGAAGGAAAAAATGGGTTCTCCAGAGACTATGAAAGAAAGTGTTGGGTAGGGAAAAACTTTTTATGTCATCCCTAAAATCCACTATTATGGTGAGTGAATCTACTAAAGGTCATTTACTATTTAACCAGCCCTAGGGCTAGTCCTAAAGGGAGTGAAGAGGAGAACAAGATTGAGGACTACCCTTTCTTGTGAGGGATTGATGACCTTCTTATCACTCCAAATAGTGGCATGAAAAATGACACCCAAATTGAGGGGGCCTTATAAAGGAAGGATAATTTAGGGTTTTGGAGGAAGTTTAGGCTCCTAAAGGAGATGTAAGTGAAATAGTTATTGTAGGTAGTTTGAGTGCTTCCATAATCTTCAGAAAACTAAACTAGAGAGAGTGTTCTAGCCCCTCTACTCCTATATGGGGGTTGATGTCCATTTCCACCCTCCCCCCTCCTTAAGGAACTCACCAACCTATTTGGTAGTGATGACCTAGAAATCTAGTCAACCCCTTTTTCACCATAAGGTAGTGACACTAGTGAGTGGAAAATTCCAAAGAAAAAGACAAGACATAGTAATAAAGTTGATGTTGATAGTGTTGTCAAACAAGGCAAGCCAAATAGAAGGAGTACAAGGAAAAAATATAGAAAGTGAAGTTTCCAACAATAAGTAGTTGACCTTGGACATCACCTCAAAATGTAAGAAATTAAGTTTCTTTCTTGGAGCATGCATTGGTTGAATAACCCACAAACATAGTATGCCCATAAATTATCTATTGTGTCTCTTAAGATTGGTATTCTTCTTATTCAATAAGTGAATATGTCTATCTCTAATTTTTCAAACTTCATGGAGAAGCTTTGGCTAGGTGCAATATCTAGCTATAATGTAGCATAGGGTGCTTTAGGATGTATTACCACCCTATGGAATCCTGATGTTATATTGGGTAGGACTCTATTGAAAAATAAGGTTTTATTGTTACTAAACATTCTAGTGGCAACATGACTTGGAATATTTTTAACATCTATTCTTCTAATACTCGGGTGGGGAGAATGGTTTTATGGAATAAAATTAATGCCTTTTTGGATAATAGTGCTAATAAAATATTTATGTGCATAGTAGATTTCAACACTCCTCTCAATCCTTATAAGAAACATATGGGGTTAAATGATATTATAGAGATGCATGATTTAATGGATTTCATTAAAATGAATGATTTAATGGATAAAAACCTAAAAGGTACCCCCTTTACATGGTCTAATAATAGAAAAGAGGGAGGTCTTACTTAGGTCAATTTGGATAGGCTTCTAGTCTTAGTGGATTAGTAGTTGTTGACTATCTCTACTCTTTCTACACTCCCCATGATGGTCCCAAAATTTTCCCCAAACTCATGTAATTTGTTTGATGGTCTTTTTAGTGGCTCAAAGCCTTTTCAATATGAAAGCATGTGGGAATCCCACCTTAACTTTAAGAGATATGTTGACAAATGATGGAACATCTCTACAGAATGGATTTCTATGTTCAGGCTTTCTACTAAATTGAAAATTTAAAGATAAATGTAACTTACTAGGAGTAAACATTCCTTTGGAGATATTTTCAAGGAAAAAGATGAAATAGAGGAAAAATAGAGCTCCTCTAGAAGGATATGGCTATTGGAAATATAGGAGGAGTAACTGAGAGGGGAGGGGTGAATTAGTTACCACTAAAATTATAAGAATTTGCCTTAGGGCAAAATTCACCCAAGATCAAAGAACTCAAGCACAAACACAATTGTAGACCAGAAAGAGGATGATCAGAAAAGTGATATGTATTCGATTCCATGTGAAAGTATATTGTTTAGTGTGGAGCCTAATTAGTCCCCAAGTGGGAGATTATTAGATTGTGGTGACTAATCAAGAAAGTACTATACATACTTCATAAAGTATGATCGACATGTTGTAACCCTAAAATGGCATAAATGCTTGTATAAAAGGGTTTAGGGTTAGGTATTTTTCATTATGTTGTGATGCAAAATTTCTTTTTGCAGTGGTATTGAGCTATAAGGGATTATAGATTGTAATTAGGTTGTGATCACTGGATTGTAATAATATTGGACTTGCAGTTTGGTGGACATAGCCCAGGGATTGGATGAACCACGTTAAATCTTGGTGCCTTGTGTTCTTTTCTGTGTGATCTATTATTTTCTATTATTGGTTATATTTTCTTGTAATTGTTATTTCTATCTGTGTTTTAATCCTAACAAGTGGTATCAGAGCCAAGTTGTTTTTTAGTTATCCTCTGTAGGAAAGTTTCACAGTTGAGTGGGAGTCTCATGGTTGAGTGGGAGTAATGGCAGATGAGAGTAAGCTGAGGGTTGATAGGTCTAATGGGCAGAACTTCTAGTTATGGAAGATGCAAATGGAAGACTATCTTTATCAAAAGGATTTATGGAAGCCATTGGAAGTAAAAGCCAAGAATCAGGGATCTATGTCAAATGATGAATGAGATCTTTTGGACAGAAAGCCACTTGGAAGCATTCAGTTATGCCTAGCACCATTAATGCCATTTAATATTACAAAAGTGAAGATGATAGAAGAGTTTATGAAAACCCTAGAGACGTTGTATGAAAAGCCCTCTGCTTCAAAAATGGTATTTCTCATGAAGCGTTTATTTAATATGAAAATGGTAGAAGGTGGATCTATTGTAGATCATTTAAATGAGTTTAATACTATTACTAGTCAGTTATCTTCTATGGGTATCAATTTTGATGAAGAAATTAGGGCTCTCTTGATTTTGTGTTCTTTGTGTGAAAGTTGGAAAGGCTTGGTAATGGTAGTAAGTAATTTCATTCCTAGATCTAGTACCCTAAAATATGATGATGTGATCGGTGTTGTTTTGAGTGAGGAAACTTGTAGGAAATCCTCAGATTAATCTACATTAGGAAGTGCTTTGAATGCACAAAGCAGGGGCAGAATGACTAAGAGAGGAAGTAACTCTGGAAATTGTGATAAATTAAGAGGAAATTCAAAGGGGAAGAGGTCTCAATCGAGAGGACCAAACAACTGCTGGTACTGTGGGAAACTAGGTCATAAAAAGAAAGATTGTTGGAATCAAAAGAAAAATGAAGGAGATAAATTAGATGGAGACAAGGAGGAAAATGTGGTAAGTAACAAATCTGAAGAGGATGCTTTGCTTCTATCTTTAGAAAGCGTTGATGATTCATGGGTTTTAGATTCTGGTGCTTCATTTCATGCTACACCTCATAGAGGTTATTTCATTGATTATGTCCAAGGGGATTTTGGGCTTGTTTATTTGGGGGATAATGAACCCTGACAGATTGTTGGAAAGGAAAAAAATTAAGATTAAGTTGCAGAATGGGAATCATTGGCTACTACATGAGGTAAGACATGTTCCAAGGCTAAGTAGGAATTTAATTTCAGCAGGGCAACTCAATGATGAGGGTTGTGTAGTTACTTTTAATGATAAAAAGTGGAAGGTTTCAAAAGGTTCCCTTTTAGTAGAAAAAGTTGTGAAAGTAGGCACCTTATATCTTTGTACAGGTCATATTGTTCCTTCTACTTTAATTGTTTCAGAGAAAAATGAATGTTCAGGAACAATTGTTGTAGTTAAGCAGGGATAACAAATAGTTGATGTAGATTCTGATACAGTGCTATGGCACAACAGACTTGGGAACATGAGTGAGAAAGGTATGAAAGTACTCCATTCAAAGAAAGTTTTACCAGGTCTGAAATGTGTTAACATGGATTTTTATGAAAGTTGTGTGTATGGAAAACAAAAGAGAGTGAGTTTTGTAAAGACTAGGAAGAAAAACAAAAAGGAGAAATTAGAGCTTGCGCATATAGATGTATGGGGACCGGCTTAGGTATCTTCGCTTGGTGGATCTCATTATTATGTTACATTTATTAATGAAACAACTAGAAAAGTATGGGTTTATTTCCTTAGATAGAAATCTGATGTATTTCAAACTTTTAAGAAATGGAAATGCTTAGTTGAAAATGAGACTGGTAAGAAATTAAAATGTCTTAGATCTGATAATGGTGGTGAGTATTGCAGTCATGAATTTGAATATTATTGCTCCACTAATGCTATTTATAGACAAAAAATAGTTCCAAGGACTCCACATGAAAATGGAGTGGCTGAATGCATGAATAGGACTATAATGGAGCGTGCAAGGAGCATGAGGTTGCATGCTGGGTTGCCCTTATAGATGTGGGCAAAGGCTATGAATACTGTTGTATATTTGATTAATAGATGTCCCCCTACTCCTTTAGGTTGTGGTATTCAAGAGGAAGCATGGATTGGTAAGAAGGTGAGTTATTCTTTTCTCAAGACCTTTGGTTGTGAAGCATTTGCTCATATAGATTCTGAAATAGAACCAAGCTAGAAGCCAAATCAAAGAAATGTGTCTTTGTTGGATATGGCATAATGAATTTGGTTATAGGCTTTGGGATTTTGAAAATCAAAAAATTGTAAGAAGCAGGGATGTCATATTCAATGAGAAAGTGTTATACAAAGATCTATTGCAGCAACATGAGAAGAAAGAAGATGATTATGTAGTGCTAGATGATACTCCAAAAGCTGATGTTCCAGCCATTCCTCATGATGTGCAACAATCGCAACAACAAATACCACACACACTGGTGAATGTTAGACGGTCAACAAGGCAAATTAGACCTCTAGAAAGGTTTTCTCCCTCTTTGTATTCTATTTTACTTATTGATGCTGGTGAACTTGAAAGTTATGATGAAGCTGTGCAAGTAGATACTAAGATTTAGAGGGAGTCTGCAATGAAATATGAAATGGACTCTTTGCTGAAGAATAAGACATGGGATTTGTGTAAGTTTCCTATAGGTAAAAGGGCTTTATAGAATAAGTGGGTTTACAGGTTGAAAGAAGAGGAAGGGGGTTCAGAAAAGATTTAAAGCTAGGTTAGTTGTAAAAGGATTTGCATAGAAAAAGGGAAATGTTTTTGATGAGATATTTTCTATTGTTGTTAAAATGACTTCTATCGGTACTGTTTTAAGTCTTATGGCTATTGAAGATTTGCATTTAGAGCAGCTTGATGTTAAAACAACCTTTCTTCATGGTGATTTGGATCAAGAAATATATATGGCTCAACCACAGGGTTTTGAGGTCAAAGGTAAAGAGAGCTTTGTGTGCAAATTGAAGAAAAGTTTATATGGCTTGAAGCAAGCACCTCAGTAATGGTATCTAAAATTTGACAAATTTATGCACGATCATGGATATAATAGGTGTCATTCAAATTACTATGTTTATTTTAAGAGGTTGGATGATGATAGCTACATTATTTTATGTTTATATGTTGATGATATGCCTGTAGTTGGGTCTAACATGGATCATATTAAGGGTCTAAAATTCCAGTTAGAACATGAATTTGCTATGAAGGATTTGGGGGCAGCAAAAAAAATTCTTGGTATGAAGATTTGCAGAGATAGGAAGAACAAAACATTGACACTATCTCAGGTTGATTATGTTTAGAAGGTGTTGCAACATTTCTCTATGGAGAATGCTAAAGTTGTCAGCTTACCTTTACTTAGTCATTTGAAGTTGACTAAGGGGATGTGTCCCAAGAAATAGGAAGAGGAAAATAAGATGTCCAAGGTACCCTATGCTTCAGCTGTAGGAAGTTTGATGTATGCTATGGTATGTACTAGGCTAGATATTGCACATGCAATGGGAGTTGTTAGCAGGTATATGAGTCATCCAGGAATTGAGCATTGGAATGTAGTCAAATGGATTCTCAGATATTTGAGAGGTACATCTAATAAGTGTTTACACTTTTGGGGCTCTCCTACTAATTTATAGGGCTATGTTGACTCGAATTTGGTAGGGGATATTAATACCAGGAAGAGTACTATAGGTTGTCTTTACTATTGGTGGGGCAACCATGATTTGGGTTTTTAGGTTACAGAAGATTAATGCTCTATCTACTATAGAGGTAGAGTATGTTGCTGCTATAGAGGTAGCCAAGGAGATGATATCACTTCAGTTCTTCTTGGAATAATTGGGACATCTTCAGAAGGATAATTATTTGTTCATAGATAGTCAGAGTGCCATTCATCTTGCAAAGAATTCAGCTCTGCATTCTAAGACCAAACACATATAGTTGCAGTTCCATTTCATTCGATTAGTTTTGGAGGATGGACAGTTAAAGATGGAGAAGATCCATACAAATGAAAATCCAATAGATATGTTGACAAAGGTCGTAACAAGGGAGAAGCTGAAATCCTCTTCAACTTTGGTTGGTCTTCTAGACTAAAAATGAATAAAAGAATAGCAGTGTCTAGGGTGGTTTGATCTAGTGGTAGCCCCATGTGGTAGCGGTATTGCTATAGGATTAGTCTCCAAGTGGGAGATTTTTAGATTATGGTGACTGGTCAAGAAAGTACTATACATACTTCATAAATTCTTGGCCAACATTGTAGACGAAATATGGCTGACATATGGTCGTGGTTGACATTGTAGCTGACATATCGTTGACATATGGTCGACATGTTGCAACCCTAAAATGACATAAAATAGTTTTATAAAAGGATTTAGGGTTAGGCATTTTTCTTTATGTTGTGATGCAAAATTGCTTCTTGCTATTGTATTGAGCTATAAGGGATTACAGATTGTAATCAGGTTATAATCACTAGATTGTAATAATACCAGACTTGCAATTTGGTGGACATAGCCTAGGGATTGGGTGAACCACATTAAATCTTGGTGCCTTGTGTTATTTTTAGTGTGATCTATTATTTTCTATTATTGGTTATATTTGTTTTTAATTGTTATTTATGTCTGTGGTTTAATCCTAACAAAGTATACTAGGAGTGCTTGTATATAAAGGCCTTTGGAATCCTTCTAGAATGCATAGGAATCAACAACATGCTAAGTCATACAACTAGGTACATGTCCACCAAATGTGGATTATCCTCCATTAAGCATATGAGTAAGTACGATGATGAGAGGATAAGCCTACAAAGGTGTAGCATGCAAATTTATGTTGTAGACACCACGTGCTAAAATAAGAGTGTGAATAACTATGTTGTCTACATGAAAACTCAGTTAATTGTGCAAACTCTAGTGTTGTAGAGATCATGTGCTGAATTAAAGTTACTTACTTATGTGTTGTCAACATGAAAATTCATAAAAGTATACAAACTCCTAAGTGTCTCACCAAATGAATAATAAAATAATGTAATATAATAAAATAATGCATTAACCTAAGTAAACAAAAGTAAAATGTTAATAGAAAATACATATTTACACCAACAAAAATAAATCCCAAATCCCTTAGATGTCAATACAAAACATAAACTCTGCTAAAATTGATGTTACTCAGTTAACACATAGGCACTCAATTAACACTAACAATATATTGTAACTTAGAAAACACTATAATATCAACTGTTACTTGACAAATAATAAACATGCAGGTCTTAAGATATTATCTATGATTAACCTTAATTAACTTAGTTGCATACACATAAAAGAAATAGCATAAACACAAGTGACACCAAGATTTAACTTGGAAATCCAATCTAGGAAAAACCAACAATTACAACTAGTTATTGATTTACACTCTTCTAAAATGAACCCTATTAGGAGCCAAACATGTTAAAGGTTACAAAAGATACTATTAGGTGTGACCCTATTAGAGGATTCAATCACCCTATTAGGAGTTCCCTTGTTAGAGGTCTTTAAACATTTCAATCTAGAAATGCCACCTTGTTAGAGGATTTGACAAATAATTCTTAAGCCAACTCAGTTAAGAGATATGATACACTTCTACAATGGTTAGCAAGTAACAATGATATGACTTGATTGCTGATGCAACTTTATTGCTGATTTCAGATCTCAATTCTAGCTTAAATAATTTATCCTTCCTTGTCGAATGTATCTTTGCAGCTCCTTAAGAGAATTCTGCTTATCCTTCCAATTCACTTCCTCTAAGAATCTTCTTATCTTCCACACTCTTTTCTTTCTTCTTCAATCCTCAACTTGAACTTATACTTATACCATAGACATTGTCAAGTAGGCTTGAATACAACTTAGAATAATTAATAATTATCTCCTTAGTCAGCTAGAACCAACAAACAAAACTATTAAACTCAATATGCTAAAACAAGAAAATCCTTTGTTAGTCAACCTTACTTGGTGGACACTAACACTAAAATGATTTTCCTTTGTTAACCAAGTGAACTCGATTAACACTGCATCTTCACAAACTTCCTTTGGTAACTGAGTGAGATTGGTTAACATTGGTTCCATCCAACTTTCCTTTGTCAATTGAGTGAGCTCAGTTAACACTCAAGAAAACTTCTCTTTGATGCCCGAGTGAGCTCAATAGACACTATCTTCTAAACTTGGAAAATAGTGGAATTATTTATAGACACAGGAAATTATCTTCATCTCTTGGGTGAAATTTGCATACATTGATTGGTAAAGATATGACATTTGTGGAACATCAAATAACATATAAAATTGATCAATAATGGCTAATGGGGATGATACAAAAAATACACATTTATTAAAGGAAGCTTGCAGGAGTCAATGGAAGGATATCCTTTCTAAAGAGGAGGTATTTTGGAAGTAAAGATCAAAAATTCAATGGCTTATTGAGGGGGATAGGAACACAATCTTCTTCCATAGACTGGCATCAAAGCATTAAAAAAGGAATATTATCATCTCAGTTGAGGATAGAAATAATAAAACCCATGTAGATCTTAAGGATATTGGAATATGGGTAATGAAATTCTTCTCAGAGACTTATGTTGGCCAGAATACAAATGTTCACATTGACACTAGAAGGAGGTCGGTTTTCTCCATTGCTAGGGTCCTCATGGAAAATGATAATCAAAGCATGACAAATTCAGTCATTGAGGAAGAGGTGAAATAGGTCATGTTTTTCATGAAAGCCTATAAGGCCCTTGGTCTTCATGGTTTTCCCCTGACCTTCTTGCACCACTTTTGGGAAATTATTAAAAAGGATCTTACCAGAGCCAATAAGGGTTTCTTTAGGAAAAGAAAGTTTCTCAAGAAACTTAGTAACATGTTTATAGATTTGGTTCCTCAGATTTTTTATCTGAAGACTCTGGAAAATTTTAGATTGATTAGTTTGTGCAATAATGTCTATAAAGTTTTCTCCAAAATCCTTGTCAATAGAATCAAACCTTTCCTAGAAAGGTTCATAGGCAAGCCCTAGAAAGGCTTTGTTCTAGGCTATCAAATTCTAGATGTGGTGATAACAATCCATGAAAACATGCACTCTATGGATAAAAGTAGAAACCTAGGTATGGACCTCAAGTTATACATATCTAAGGATTATGATAAAGTTAGTTGGGAGTTCTTATATTAAGTTTTAGACAAAACTAGGTTCAAGAATAAAATCACCTAGTTGATTGGAACTATGATTAAGAATATAAATTATTCAATTTTGTTTGATGACACACCTTAGGGATCTTTCAGTGCTACTAGATGTTTAAGGAAAGGTAATCTAATCACACCCTATCTTTTCATTATGGTTATGGAGGTTGTGGGTAGATCCTTTACCAAACTGGCCAACTCTAGGAGTATTGTTGAGATCAATCCAGCCACCTACCTACCTCCAGAAGTGATACAAATATTTTTAAATGATACATTCCTATATGTTTGTTCCTTGGTTATTGAAGAAAGGGAATGAAGAAACCTCCTTAATGATTACATAGAGAATTTGGGACAATAGATAAACTTTAGTAAGATAAAGGTCTACATTTTCAATATGGACTTGGACCATCAAAGGTATATAACTAACATCCCAGGTTGTCAATCTTCTAGTCTTCCTAATAGCTGCCTTGTTCTTCCACTCATAGTTAAAGAATTTACCAACCAAATTTAGAACTTGATCCTTTAATGGACACAAAAGAAACTAGTTGGTTGGAAGATAAAATTGTTGATTAGTGTAGGGAAAATCCAATTATTAAATACTTCCTTACAAGGTGTGCTAGTTTATTTTCTTTCACTCTTTAGAATCTCCAAGATATGGCTAAGATGGTGGAGAAGATGCAAAGGAACTATTTATGGTTTGGAAATAAAGAGAGGAATAGAATTAGCCTTGTTAGCCAACATACTATTTGCAAGCCAAATGACAAGGGAGGGCTAGGTGCCAAAAGGATTCCAAACCTCAACAAAGCTCTTCTCACAAAAATTGGGTGGTGACTAACTGAGAAAGAGGTCGATCAATGTAGGAGAATGAAAACCAAATATCACAAACACACTGCTTCTATTTATTTCCTTAAAGGTAATGATTGGAATTTAGGTTCTAAGATCTAGAAAAACTTAAACAAAATAAATGACCTCATTAGAGATTATCTACAATGAACGGTTGGGAGAGGAAGATTCCTTCAATAAATTTGGCTTCTTGGAAGTATTTTTGAAGAGGAAGTTTGGAGAGAAGGTTAGTGACTATAAAACCAGATAAAGGAGGTGGAAATCCATCTTAGAATTTTATGTTCCTATTCATCTCACATCTCCAGCAAAAGAGTTGATGGAATTCCTTAACTCTTATAGAATCTTACGATATTCCCATGAGGACAGGTTTATATGGGACAAAACATCTAATAGGAACTTTTCTTTTAAGTCATCCTATCTCATATTTTTGAGTGAAGGTAAACCTCCCCCTATTGGAAGAAGGTCTAGAAAACCCAATTTATCCCCAAGGTGAACTTCTTTTGGTGGATGATGCTACATGGAAACATACTTACTATTGATAACCTAAGGAAAAGAGGATTTCATATTCCTAATAGATGTTATCATCGTAAGGTAGAAGAGTAAACTACACATCACATCTTTCAGGATTATGCTTTTGCTTCAAAGGTTTGGTCTATAATCATGCATAAGTCCCCATTAGACGAATTTTTTCAAAGTGAATAAAAATAGTTTATTTTGATTTGGGATTTCCCTTTTTATCATCCTCTACTAAGGCTTCTATACAACCTAATCTCACTCATATCTATTAGGGAATTTGAAAGGAGAGAAATAATTGGGTTCTTAGGGAAGAGGAGCATTTGAAGGAGGTGGTGGATAATTTGTTGCTTAAGTTGTTGATGGAGAATATTTAGTGTATTAAAAATGGAAGAAACCCCTAAACCCCCCTCAATTAGGGTTTTTTCAAAACTATGATAGCTCAATACCCATTGTGAGAAAGAAGACCAAATGAATATGCCCCACACATCTGATTTTGAAGCTTAATTTTGATGGGGCTACTAGAGGTGGATGTGTTGTAGGTGGAGGGGTGATAAGAGACTCATAGGGCAATCAACTATTGGTTTACATGGGAAAACTTGAAAATGTTTCAAATAATGTGGCAGAGGCTATGGTTCTCTAGTGGGGATTACATCTTCTTGTCATCCTAGGATAGAAATATTTATACTTGGAGAGGGATTCAAAGGTAATTGTGGACATGGAAAAGGGTTGTATAAAACTTGACTAGTCTATTATTGGTATAATAGGCGACATCTTGTACCTTTTGGAAAATTTAGATGCTTATGATCTATAGCACACCTTCAGAGAAGGCAATGTAGTTACAAACTATATTGAAAGATTGGGGCTGCATGTCCAAGGTTTAAGGTATTGATGAAACATGGCTACCTTGCCAACATATATCCTCACCCTTATGGAAAGGTTAAAAAATAATTCACATGGGGAAGAATGAAGTTTCTATATCGATGGCTTATCTATTGGTTAGATATGAAAGTAGGATATTTGAATTATAAAACTTTGATTATCATTTTAACCTTAATGATAATATTTATAAGGGAGTAAAGGATAGGTCACCTTAGGATAGGAAATTCAAATGTGTTGTATAAAAAGAGGAAATATGTGACGTCTAATAATTGGAAGTGGAGAAGAAAAATAATTATGAAACCTTAAGGAAAGCTTACTGAAAATATTAAGGTGGATAAGATCAATTGATTTTTTTATTAATAACATTTTGTATGATTTTCAAGGAATGTTTTTAATTATGATTGATCAAAGAGGTGGTAGTGCATGCATGCCTACATTGAGGAGAAGGGACAACAAATTTATTACCACGCTCAATTTTTATCATGACAACTTCAAAATTTTTTGGAAGTACAAATACACAAGTAGTTTTTATTATAAAGAAGATTTGAAGTGTTATCTTGGCTTCTTGTGTAACTATATTCTTAAGTTTGCAAGTATGGAGATTTAAGAGTGCTCTAGTTTGGAGGGAGAGATGGGTGGTGATATGGTTAGATTTGAGCCTACCAACATTGAGTACTATGCAAGGAATCCTTGCACCTAGATAATTGATGTAACAACATCTTAGGTATTCTAGGAATCTTGTATCACCAAAAAGATTTATTTCTTTGTTTTTGTTGTTTGAGGAATAGTTGTTGTTGTTCATGTTTAATCTTTCCACATAATTGACTACTTAATGTGGAACTATCATGGATACTTCGTCTAAGAGCACATATCTTAGTTCCATCACCGATGAGAGTTATCCTTTGCTTTGTTCAAGGTGTGTTGATTTCCTAGTAGCTTGAGTAACGTGTGGGTTTGGCCTCGAAGAGGTTTAGTATGACATCATGAAATTTCACACACTTGGTAATCTCTTCTTAGATCATTTTTGGACCTATCTTTGTCCTTGTGGAAGTTAATTTTCTTATTTTAAAGGTCACTAAATTATCCTTTTGGATAGGATGTATATTTTTAAATAAATTACCTAACTGACCAACTTATGGTTTTGCTAGCTATAAAAGTAGGAATCTAGGATTATGAAAATTAGAATGAATTTAAATATAAGGAAAATATATGATATTATCGCTTGAAGTTTGATCTCTTAAGCGTGTTGATTGTATTTAGATTGTATGTGGCTGGAACCAAGTAGGTCTTATGCTTGGCATGTTTAATAAAGATACACATCATTGTTGCATTGATTCTATTACAAGTCCTTGTGGTTTCTCTTGTTTGATGGATTTTGTGTGTAACTCTAAGTTAGGGTAGCTAAGAAGTTCCATTCCTTCACACTCTTACCTTATGCTAGGTGGTATCAAAGCCTACTTTCTTTCTTGGTAGAGTTTGGGGTTATGCACAACCTTGTTGGGAATTGGTTGTAGGGTGGTAGAAATAGTTTCTAACCTATAAATTTAAAAGGTTGTGATTCTTGAAGGAACTATTGTCAAAGTGGTTTGAGGTAGAGGAAATACATATAATTCTATTATGGATATGTTGACACAAATTGCACCTAGACTTAAAGTTGTTCAAATAGCCCAGAGAAGAGTAGTGCATCTTGAGGATGTTAGTAATGAATAATAATAATTAGTAGCACCAAATCCTAAACCTAAGGTAGAGAAAGATAAATAGAGACTTTTGAGTGCTTTGAATAGAGTGAATGCAAGACCTATTTTTGAAACTTTTTCATATAGTGGGAGACTTGATACTGATGCTATCTTGGATTGGATTTTTGATAGTGAGAAATATTTTGAATATTTAAGTATCCCTGAGGTTATAAAAGTAAGGATAGTAGCTACAAAGTTAAGAGAAAATGCATCTCTTTGGTGGGAACACTTGCAAAGTGATAGATAGAGAAGAGGAGAAGAAAAGATTAAGATTTGGGTTAAGAAGTTTGGTAAGTTGAAAAATAAATTCCTTCCTATTGACCATCAAGTTAATTTATTGAGAAGAATGCAAAATTTGAGAAAGAGGGACATGACTATGAAAGATTATACTGTAGAACTCTATAAATTGGACTTCACATCTTGACATATTGATGACGAGGTTGAGAAAGTTTCTAGATACTTGAATGGATTGAAAAATTCTATACATGATGTCATTATCTTTGTATAGATGGAAATTGTTGACAAAGCATATTTGTATGCCTTAATAGATGAAGAAATTTTGGTGAAGAAACAAGAAAGTAGACAGAAAATATAAGAGGCAAAAGATTTTAGTGAAGTAGACGAAGAAATTTGGAGAAGGAAATAGATCTTATAACACATGTAATGACAATGGAAAATCTAAATGGAAAGAAGATAATGGAAGCAGAGAAAGATGTAACTACACTAGAGGTAATTATATTGGATACTTTAGGAGTAATAGTAATGGAAAGAGAGAAGATAGATCTTGGTTTGAATGTACTATTTTGAATATGGTGGAGGACATAGAGCTTTCGAATATACATTTTTTGCTTTTATTCAAGAAGAATCTATTGATGTACCTAATGAACCTGAGCAAGGAGAGAACTTGATGATGAGAAGAAATTTTTGGAATGAGAAGTTGGATAAGGTACCTATTTTGAGGAAAAATATTTTCAAGACTAGATGTAAGATTGAAGATAAATGTTGTAAAGTGATCATTGATAGTAGTAGTTTTGGAAATTTTTCATCTAAAGAGTTGGTAACAAACATAAATTATAGAGGTTAGGTCACCCTAACCCTTATCAGATTTCTTGGATCAAGGATGAATATAAACTATTGGTAAGTGAACAATGCCTTGTAAATTTTAAGATTGGTAATTTCTTTGATGAATTCTTGTATGATATCATGCCTATGGATTATTGTCATATACTTTTGGGAAGAACTTGGTAGTATGATAAGAAAGCTTTGCATGATGGTAGATTGAATTAGTATACTATTTGGTCTTATGGAAAGAAATAATTATTGTTACCTTTTGGTTGACAAATCTATAGAAAATTAGTGTACTTTTTTTAGAGTTCATTTGATTGAGGGAAATTAATTTGTGAAAGATATAAAGAAACATAATGTTTTTTTGCTTTGATTCCTAGAAGGGATGAGAATCAAGATGAACTTGAACATGCACCTAAGGTAAGATTTTTTTTGGATGAATTTTAAGATATTATTTTTTATAATGTTCATTATGGATTACCTCCTATGAGAAGTATAATTCATTGTATGGATCTAATTCCTAGAGCTAGTTTTCCTAATAAAGCACCACATAGACTTACACCTTTTGAAAATTAATTTGAATAGATAAGTGAAAGAATTTCTTGAGAAAGGTTTGATTAGAGAAAGTTTGATTCCTTGTGTAGTACCTTATGTATTAGCACCTAATAAGAATGGAGAATGAAGAATGTGTACATATTCTAGAACTATAAACAAGATAACACTGAAGTATAGTTTTTCTTTGGCTAGGATGGATGATATTGTAGAAAGATTGAGTGGAGCAAAGTATTTTACCAAGATTAACTTGAAAAGTGTCTATCATCATATTAGAATCAGAAAAGGTGATGAATAAAAGACTTAATTTGAAGACTAATGAAGGTTTGTACAAGTGGTTGGTTATGCCTCTTGGTTTAACTAATGAATCTAGTATTTTTATGAGCATTTGAGTCAATTTCCAAAGAGATTCTTGGGTAAATTTGTGATTGTATATCTTGATGACATATTAATCCATAGTAAGAATAAAGGGAAATACCTTAAGAATATTAAACAAGTTTCATAGAAGTTGAAGGAGGAGAAGTTGCTGATAAATTTGAAGAAATATTCTTTTATGGAGGAGTCATTTTAGCTTGGCTTTGTGATTTATGTTGATGGTTTGAAGATAGATCTAGAGAAGGTAAAAGCTACCCTTGATTGGTCTACACTGTAAGGACCATCCTCGTATGTATTTATCAAATACAAATCCTCTGCTAAAACCATTATAGGAAATTGAATCGAATATGAAGTAATGTTTTATGTTGTGGATGTCCTAATGGAATTGAAAGTAGTTGATACATTATTATTTTTATACTCATGACTCGATGTGTCAAGACACTACCAGATAACTAACATATTATGTTATTTCATGTTGTGCGACATTTTATTCTTAGATATTTGATTCCATCATTTAATGCTTTATGATCATGTATATTGATGAAGTAAGTGAATGCCGAATTAACACCATGATTATGCAATTTTAATGATTAAGAATATGAACAAAAATGAGATGAATAGTTAATTAATTAAAAGATGAATGTTTTAAAATATCTGATTTTCCCTGATATGTTATATATATGCATGTGATTTTCTTGAACTACTGATGTGTGCAATAAGTGTGCAGGGTATTTTCCATGGGAATCTAATAGAGATATGAAATTGAAACTCATGTGCCATTTGTGGAAACTAGGGTTGAATCTAACAAAAGATGCAAACCCCATTGTTCATATTTTATTTGTATCGTGAGATGTACGAATGTATCATTCTGTAATCTTTAAATGTTAATGCTTCGTAATAGTATTTTTATAGTGTCACTTGACACTTGTGAATTGTGTATGCATTCCAGCATGATAGTTAGAGGGAACCAAGTAACCTAAAGATCTAAGTTGGGCTAGGTTAGTGACCTTTGTGCCAATTAGTGAGTAATTGAGGTTAGTTATTCTAATTAGGATTAGTGAGAATCTACATTTTAGAGGGTTGTTAGAAAGTCCTAAAATATCCCTAGCCTTTGATAGGGTCTTTAATTAATCCTTAATGCCTAAAATCATTAAATCCAAGTACCTAAGGGGTATGGGTTTAGGTTGGGGACATTTCCCACCCCCTTGGCCCCTTTGGTTGACTTTTATAGTCACTCAAAAAGTCCATTTTTGTTTTAGTGCGAAAATTGATTGCTTCCTTCTTGAGTTGGTAACCTTGACTCCACCTCAAGATCTACCTATTGTCTAGTTGAGTTAGGATGTTGTTTAGAGGCATCCTTGGAGAAGTTTTGGTTGTTACCCAATCTCCAGTTTTTAGAGGGAAGTTTGAAGATTGAAGGAAATGATGGATAAGCTCTTCTCAACTTGTCATTTAACCATAAGTTTTTTTTGTGAAGGTAGGGTTCTTCACTTTCTTGATCATGTTCTTCATATTGTTCATACTTTGATTCATGCATAAGGAATTGTGTTGTTCTTGTATTGCTTGCATGTATGTTGAGGTTGTTTTGGGAGGGATCTTAACTTGCTCTTGGATGTCATTCTTATGCTTTGCTTTGAAATTTTGAGGAGATTTCATGGAGATTTTTTTGGCATCACTCACCCTTGGATAGGGAAGAAGTGGCCATGTATGGGGGAAGGGCCTTAGTTGGACCTCAATAGTGTAGAGTCTCCTCTCGTGGTGAGAGGAGGAAAAGAGGGTAGGGTGTATGGGCCCCTACTTGTCATCACATACTTTGTATGAAAATTTGTATTCTTGAAGAAGGGAAGGAATGTAAACCCTTGTTATATTGGCCTCGAAAGGGCATTTGTAGAAGAATGAAAATTCTTGAATTCTACCTCCGAAAGGGCTATGTTATGGTATGGTGATTGACGTCTCCTATTACAAAAATCCACCTCCCCCCTATTTTGGTTCAATTTTGAACCTATTGTGCAAAATCGAGTTGAAAATGCATGCTTGAATTGTTGACCATATTATGTTGTTTTACCTCCATGGTTGTTCTTGTCTCTCCATGATTCCCTTGATGCATTGAAGATATTGGAAAAGAATCCCTTGTGAAAGACCTAGAAGAGAATTCAATTGAATTGTAACATTTTGTAAAAACATATTTAAATTGTGATGTATTTGGCAAAGATGTCAGGTTTTCTTACTATTTCTTTCTCGATGGAGCCTTGAACTAGGTTGATGATAAAAGAGAAAAGATTGAGTAATATTCGTGCTTATGAGATCTCTAGTTCCTCTCTTTTTATGTGTATGGTTCTTGAAATCAGATGTAATGATGTTTCACCTTCCTGTGATATTCTTAAAGTCCATTTTTTTTGCAATCATTGATCATATTGTAATTAGAGGAAATGATAGATATAAAAGTTATAAAATTTGATTATATGAAGGATATTTTACTTTGTATTTTCATAATTTTGTTAAAAGAAAAAAAAATACCCTCCTACTACATATTAAGCCTCTATTTTCTTTTGAATGGAAAAATTCTAAAATCTTATTAGAACAGAGTGCCACTATTCATAGAAGTGTTTAATATGGTAGTTTCATGTTGAACTAAATTTCATTGCATTCAATGTGTTAATTTTATCATTCCAAATATTATAATAGACTCATTAATCTAGTTAATTGCCTAAGACATTAAAATCACATTATAGTTATAAAGTGTTCACAATGTAAAAAAAAAAGTAGAGAGAAAGAAAGGAAAAAAGAAACAATTAAATGAGAGCACATGAGAAGTTTAACTGTGGACTGAAAGTGAGTGTTACTTATACTACAATATGTCTCATTGAAACCCTCCCCAAGTGCATAAAATCCATTGGCAGGTCATTAGTGAAGTAAAAAGCGGATGTGGGGGATTTGTGCACACATTTTGCCTTTACTCGCACGCGACCCCATCTCCCTGGTAAGTCTGCCCAGACTTGACATAAGTCAGGGTACCCTCCACTTTTCTTTAGCTCAGTGTCGACCTTGAAGCTCGGGTGGTACCTGGATTTGTCAGTGCATTCAAGCGCCAACATAGGGAGAGTGGGGACCGGGCCTCTACCATGCTTACATATCCACGTGAATGGCAGTGGGGAAGCTGCCCAGCTGCTTTGGGTTTGAAGTCAGTGGGAGTTAGGGAGCGTAGGGTTAGAAGGTGGGTGGGCTAGGGTAGTTAGAATTTAGTATTAGCAATTTTGTAAGTGAGTTTTGATAAGTTAGCCCTTAGTACTATTGACGCATCGGTTAGTAATGTATGTTAGAAATGAGGATGGTTTGGGGTTAAGATAAGTTTAATTATGGAAGTTGTTAGTAATTGCTTATCTAGAATTGATTTTAATTAAAGTCATGGACAACTGTTGTTATTTAAAATGTTAGTATTATATTAATTTGATTTAGGTTAGTTTAAAATTTATTTTAGATTAGATTTGTTTTTTTTGATAAGTTTAAAGATTTTAGATTAGCTTTAGTTTATTTTAAGGTTATGAATTTAGATTAGTTTTTAAATTAGATTGAGTTAAAAGTTTAGTTTATTTTAAATAGTTCTTTTAAATAATTTAATTTAGTTTAAAGTTTAATTATTTTAAGAATATTAGCTTAGTGTTAGTTAAGTTAGTTTATTTGAAATAAGTTTTAAATGTAGTTTTGTTGGATAAGTAGTATGTGTTAATTAATTTTAATTTAAGTGTTTTTTTTAAATATTAGTAATTAATATGTTGTAAAGATCAACTTGCTTTCATGATAGAATTTTCGGGTGTTAGATTTTATTTTATTTTATTTTTGATTAGCTATGCTATTCGTTTTTATTATTTAGTTTAATTTAAGATTTATATGAGTATTGTTAGAATTTTTTTTATCAGTGTACATTCACATAGAATTTATTTGAAGTGTTAGTCAGATGTAATTGGAAATGAGTAGTTTATTTATTTAATTGTTTTAGATGGTAGAAGTTAAAATAGTGGTTAGTTGTGATATTGCTATTAGGATTTAACTGTGTAATTTTGAGTCAAACTGATTGACCCATGTTCCATGAGTAGTGATTCAACATGAATCCATATCTCATGGGAATAAATGGAACACTTAGCACTCATTGGATCTAGGTGATAGTGGTTAGTTGTTAGTTCGCTTAGGATTTACTTAAGTAGTATTTAATTTAGTAGAATGTATTTAGGATTGGTTTTAAGTTAGAATGTGTTAGATGATGGAATGTAATTAGTTTTATTATTTTGTTTAACATCTTGATTAGTTTTGGTACTTATCATTTAGTTTAAATAAAGTTTATGTTATTATTGTCTTATATTATTCTTTTTCAGATTATTTATGTGAAAGTACAGGATACTAAATTTGGTTTAAATTAATGTTAAAAATTGTAGATTATGTTTTAACTAACTAGATTGATTACTTAATTATAGTTCAGATAGAAAGGATGTTTTGTTTATTAAAAATAATAATAATTGTTGATGTGTTTTACCCTAATTTTTGGGCATGACATACACCTCTGAATGGTGGAGAAGTTAGATCATTTCTAGATCAGTAAGCTTTTACATAAATTTTATCAAAAATTATAGTTCCATTTGTAATGGTATGATAGAGACTATGAAGGAAGGCATAAAGGATTTCAAGTTGACATGTAGAGTGAGTAAAAGATTTGAAACATTGAAGAAAAAGGTTGTAGAATTATGTGTTCATGATTTTCTTGATTTTAACAAAGTTTTTCAAGTTGGTTGTGATTCTAGTGGTATTGTCATTGGTGTTGTTTTGAGTCAAGAAGATAAGCTTATAGCTCTCTATAGTGAGAAATTGAATGATGCTAAGAGGAAATATTTAGTCTATGATCAAGAATTTTATGCAATTATTCAAGCTTTGAATAAATGGAGAGACTACTTTTTGCCTAGAGAGTTTGTGTTATTTACTGATCATAAACCTTTATAGTATTTAGGAAGTCAAAATAAGCTAAATTAGAGACATGTGAAGTGGGTTGAGTATATGTAGAACTTTTCTTTTGTTTTGCAACATAAGAGTGGACAATGTAATAAGGAGTAGCTGCTTTGAGTAGAACAAGAAGTTTGTTGACAGAAATGAGAATTGAAGTGCTCAGTTTTGAGAATGTGAAGAATTTGTGTGAGACTAACCTTTATTTTGTAAAAGCTTGGGAGGCTTGTAGGAACCATGGAACTAATGAACAAGACAAGTGGGTTGATTATTTCATTCAGGAAGACATGTTATTTAAAGGAGTTCATTAGTGTATACCTAGAGGATCTATAAGGGAAAATATCATTAAAGAGAAACATAGTGGTGGACTTGGAGGACATTTTGGATTGGCAAGATAATATTGATGAATACTTTTGGCCACACATATATAAGGATGTTTAGAAAATGTCGAGGAGTTGTAGAATATGTCAAGTTTCTAAAGGAAGTAGATAGAATGTTGGTTTGTACACACCTTTACCTATTCCCTACAAACCTTGGAAATATATTATTATGGATTTTGTTTTGGAATTACCTAGAACTCAAAGAGGTAATGATTCTATCTTTATAGTAGTTGACAAATTTTCTAAAATGACACATTTCATACTTTATAAGAAGACATCATATGCAATAGATATAGAAAACTTATTTTTTAGGGAGACTATGAGACTTCATAGATTGCTTGTGTCATGCCCAAAATTTGAATAAGATACACATGCATACACACATACATAATATTTAATTTTAGTTTTGAAAAAAAATTAAGAAATCATATCAAATTATTAATGGATTATTTTGCTACAAGTTTTCAAATACTTTTATTCATCTTCAAGAAATATTTGAACTAAAATATATTCACAATATTGAAAAGTCCTTTCAAATATTACAATCATAATTGGATCCTTACAACAATTCAAAAATTACATGAAGATCTTCTTATGATATTTTTACAATACATAAATTTTATAAATGTTCACAATAAATCATCTTCAAATCTCCAACAAAAAATAAAAATCTTCCAAGCCTTTCTTCAACACATATTCATTTAGAAACCTATACAAAACAACACTATAAACCATGGAGAGCTGACTTCCTAGCCTAGGTCTCTATAAGACCACCCATCGAGCTTAGAGAACCAAGACCAACTGGGTAAAAATCAAGCACAACCACATAACACAATAATTACATGATACAACATTTAACACCTTTTTTGAGCTTACAAAACTGGTTACCATAGAAACCAATATAAGGGTGAAGGTGTGCCTAAAATCCCGAGGAGAAGCCAGATACATAAAATCATATATGCCTTCATAAGGCATACAAAATAATTACCAACTCTCACAAAATTTCTCCTCTTATCACCCCCAAAGTGCATAACAATGTATTGGCACATGCAGTCCATATTACATGTGTATCCCTCTTCCCTCTAGGGAAGAGACTCTAAAGTCAAGGGAAAGGCCCAACTAACCCATTCACCAAAAGGTCACTTCTTCCCTCCCAAGGGTGAGTGATGTCCTTCCACACCCATAACATCATACTCCCAAAATCAAGAGAAAGAAAATAAACAATAGGAAACCATTCAAACCCAACAATACAACATGGACAATGAACAATACACATATGCATCCATAGTCAAATTTACATAATTTTTATTTAGAAAAACATACAATACATAATTCTTAAAACATGGAAAAAGCTCCAACCTTTCTCCAAGTTATGGAAAATAAACCAATTTGAGAATAGCCCTCTATCCTTCCTTGATCAAATCTCCACACACCGAAAATCTCTAAAACTAGAGAGTGGGTGAATGAATCTCCTATTTTTAAAATCCCCTTTTATAATAAAAAATTCAACTCCTTCTTTTTCTCCATTATGAAATAGAAAAATTCACTTAACTCCACATAAGTTTCCCTATTTTATTGGAACTCCAACTCACTAAAGATAAGGTGATAAGTTGGGTAAGGTTTCTTCCATTTTTGCAATACTTTAAAAATGAGATTTTAAAAGGGTTAGAAAACTGATTTAAACTATAGAAAAATCAAAATTAAAGCCTAACATATAGGTAACTTAATTTCACTAAAGGACACCGTAGGAGTCAAATAAAGCCATCTAAAGTCACCCTACACTTGAATTCTGAATCTTAATTTAATTAAAACCTTCATAAGATACTTTTATGCAAGGGAATATAACTTAAACATTTATAATTGGTTAGGAATAAGGTTGGATCTCTTTTGCCAATATCTAAATCTCACTTGCCACTTAAACACATAACAACACAAGTTTCAAGTGACACTATAAAATATACACTAACATTACGAGTTGAAAATAAATTTTTACAAAATGAATCTAATCTAACATGCTCATTCACATTACATTCACAAAGAAAAATACTTAACAATGAGGTTAAGATCTCTTCATTAGATCTAACCTTGGCATTCTCAGCTAATAAAAAGGTATACTCTTGGTTCTCCATTTTACCAGGGTTATTTTCTACACATTCAAACTGAATATCAACATATATAAAATCCTAAATCAACTTTGTATTTTTAATTAAATCAAAACATAAAATATATCTCAATTGTATTTCAAATAACATTTTTTGATTTCTAAACCATTTTGAATATATAATACTAGCAACATCAACTAAGCATTATATGACCATTTGCAACATTTCATGATTTTCAAATATATGATCCATCTAATCTTTGCATTCAAACATAATTTCCTACTCATTCATAAAATAACCAAGTACATGAATGTAAATAATCATCAAGCATCATCAATACGTTCTAACATCAAAATATAATTACCATAAAATAAAATATCCCATAGTATCAAATAGTCTAAATAACAATCCATAATAGCCCAACGTATAACAAGGTATCAAAATATAAAGTATCTAAAATGTAAATAAACTACTATGCTATGTCATGATAGGTCAGGGAGGGCCCTCAAATCCTCCCCCTCTAGGAATGAACCTCCTCCTAGAGTTCATCAAAGAGGTACAAGTATTGTGATCTCATTTGAATTGCATTCTCTCATGAATGCATGAATTTGTTTGCTTGATACTTCATTCCTTAATGAGTTTGATTCTATAGATTGCCTTCTTAGTTGAAGTCCATCTCATGATAAAAGAATATAGGGTGATGAGGTTTTTTTTTTACGAGCAGTTTGAATAATCATCTTCTTTTCAATTAACATTACATTTTGTAGCTAAAGCTTGATATAAACATTTACATACCAAAATCAACTTAATTGTAATTTAAGTTGCAACATCAAAATTATCACTTGAATAAATAATATCAAAAATTAAATACATAAATAAATAAGAAATAGTTTCCTAACATCATCGAATGATCACTTGAAGTGATAAATATTAACACATGTACAATAGGTCCTTATCTCATTCTAATACTCTAGTTTTATCAATTATACTAAATACATATATAGACACAATGTATACATAGGTGCCTCAAGCATAAAGCATCTAATATTATCTTATATAGAAAATTACAATAGAAAAAAATATTTTTAAAAAAGTACTAACTCTGAGTGGTCCTACATCCTCCCCATCTTGTCTTTGACTTCCTCCTAGAAGTCACCCAAAAAATAAGAAGGCATACTCCTCATGCTAAACGTATTATCACTTACAAAAGTCATTTATCTATAACACACTAGGTTAACCTATTATCATACACTAATCTTATGCATGATTGACTCTTACTTGTAAATATTCAAAGGAGGCTTGGTATTCCTACTAAAATATAGGAGAGGGTGAGCACATATAGCTTCACTAAACTTAACATCCTAGTGCTCTTCTTCCCGCCTAATTCATTAGGAATCCTTTTTGGTCTAGTCATTCACAAGTTACTTTGCCAAGATAATATGCAAACAACAAATGCGTCATAATCAAATTAAAAGTGAAGATAAAATAACCAATTTAGAAGTATAAAACAAAAGAAAAGTCAATAGTATCCAAATTAGAAAACTTTTAATCAAGAAAATAAGCCACATCCTATAGGCATGATAGGACCATCATTAAGAAATTTGGCTAAGTAGCCCAAAATCACATTTTAAATTGTTGACATAAAAGAAGGAGAAACAAAATACAAAAGTTGTAACCTAAAAGAAAATACACTAAACGTGCACTGATTACATAATTTACATCATGATCATAATGCAACCATACCAGGGTCACTAAGGAAAAGGAGGACTCCTTATGACTCAGTTGGGGGTTTCACTTACTCTATGAATAATATCATTATTGGTCTACATAGTGTAAGAGGACTAAAGAATCTACAATGTTGAATCTAGAAGGCCAAAATAGCCTCCACCCTATCCCTAGTATAGCTATCTTGATGGGCAACATCCAAAACCTATGAGTAGATGAAGTAAGGTGTTAATTTGTACTATGAATCTTATAGTGGAAGAGAACTCTACCTCTTAACATAGTGTGTGCTTCATAAAGAAAAAATTATGGAGTCACTACCAAATAAATATAATATACATCATCACTATATCATATATTTTTTTAACATGATCATCTCACTATAATTTACATATTGATGCACCTATTATCCAATCCTATGTTTTACCCTTAAGACCAATACTCACCATTATATACAATATGAAGTTTGAGTTATTGATTCCACTAGGCTTGACATGCTTACTCATACATATGCCTTAACTTAAATCCTATAACATCAAGAAGTCTAAAGATTTCCAACTCTATTAGGGGACAAGGTAAATAGTTATATAGGCATTGGGTTGATACTACTATGTTGAGTAAAATTTTCAATGTGGAAGTTGGTAGTATGTGTTGTATGTTTAAGAGATCATGTTTCAGTTTATGATAATCTTGATTCGAATTTACCACTGAAGTTTTTACCATTTTTGTTCAATGTTCACATACAACATTTTTTTCATTTTTATGGAACTACTATGTTGAAAAGGAAGATCAAAGTTTTTTATATGCTAGATAAACAAAATGTTGAGTAATGATACAAATCTTATTATTTTTTGTTAAGCTTTAATAATAAAGATTAAAATCTTGAGGTTTATGGTTGATCATCTCGGTTTATTTACCACTATCTAACTTACAATCACTAAGGTCACTTAAGAAATTTTTTATTGTTTAATCCATGTTCCTTTACTTCATTACTCTAGGGAAACTTGTTTCAACATTAATAATGTTAGTCATAGTTTTCTAATATTCATCAAAATTACATTACTTACACAATCCAATTCCATGGTAAATATATTAACACAATGTTATTAAAACAATTCATTATTCATCTTGGTATTCAATAAAACTACAACCTAATTTATGATGATCCTAATAATTTAAGTTGAAGTTTTTCTTTTTTCTTTTTCCTTTTTTCCTCTTTTTCTAATAAGAAAAATCATAAATCAAACTTGATCTGGTTTGACCATGATTTGGAAATAATAATCAAATTCATTTTTCGTTGTATTTTTTTAAACTCTTGATAATAGTATTTGTAATGACAATATTTTTAAAGAAACTACTATATTGCATTATATTTATATATTGAATTTCTAACATATGATATTTTTTTGTATTCGTTTCTTTAAAAATGTGAGGCTTATTTTATAAATGTTGGTAAACAGATTGTTCTTCTTCTGACTCCCTTTTCAATTTGTCCAATTTGTAATAAAGAACAACTTTACACAATAGTTGGGAAACTGTTTATGAGAATAACTAGTTTCCCTCTGAATTAAGGTACAACTCCCTATGTGAAGAATATTCAATGAATTATGTTTTGATCCTAAAACTAATGCGGGGTATGCTCTTAACCCGAGAGCAGAAGAGGAAAATCGAATTGAACCTAAACAGGACTTAATCCAGGCAAGACAAACTTTCTAATCTATAAACCAAGCAATAGAACTCACACTTCTTATGAATTCATATACTCAACAACTTCCTACAGAAACATAAATGAAACATAAAGAGCTTCTAATTAGTTCCTCTTTGAAAATTCCACAACACATCTTACTAAGGTTTATTCACATCTTTGCAACAAAAGAATGAAATCCTTTCCTTCCTATTGTAACTCAGATTAAGAGAAATAACCATCTAATTGACTAACTGGAACAGAAATTATTGACATAAAACACCCTTTATTGACTCTGTAATATCAAGTCTTGTTACATCAACAATTTACCCCCTCTACTCTAGCTCTATGACTGTATGCAGAAGAGGCTAAACCCTCCATGCTATCTTTATCCACAAGTCATTTTTCCAAATTTCAAAAGTAGTTAAGCAAGTGAGGGGTATGGTCAAATAATTCAAAAGCATCATTCAACACAGCGAACACATCATCCAAGTGATCGCCTTCTTGACCATTGTAATCATTTATCCCAGCAAGGCAATGTGACAAATCAGAAGAGTGTCGACTGAAAGCTTTCAAAGCCAACTGATGAAATACTTCTCATACTCAATCGAACAATAACATTGGAGCTCAAAATTACTTCTTCTCATAAGAGAACAAGTTATGGATGCCACCTTCAGCCTGAGCAACACCTGTGCGAACCTCTTTGACAAAAAATATAAAAATAACTTCTTCCGCGAAAAATTAACATTTGCCTTCTCCTCGAAAAATGAAAATTTGACTTCTCTTTGCGGAAAGTATTAAAATAACTTCTCTGGCGAAAAATTAACATTTGCCTTCTCCCCGAGAAATGAACATTTGACTTCTCTTTGCAGAAAGTATTAAAACAACTTCTTCGGCGAAAAATTAACATTACAACTTCTCCCACGAAAAATGAACAGGTGAGAGCATTTTCCGCCAATGAGAACTCTTCACTAATGGGAAGCTTTTTTTAAATTTAAAAAGAGAAATCCATTGTATTCCGCATTATTACGCATTACGATAGCAACAGCACGAGCATCTAAACCCGAGGTGGACTCATCGAAGAATATGGTTGAAGGATTTGCAACATGCTCCATTGTTATTGTCAATTAAATCAACGAGGGGTTGATGACAATTCATTTGAGCACCTTCGCATTGTGAATAATTAACGAGGGTGAAGTCCACCGTTTGAGTTGGCCAAATCATGGCACACCGTCTCAGCACCTTTCCCTCAAGAGTACTAAAATATTTTAATGCCTCTCTCGTAGCAGTGGCTGATTAATATTATCTACAACATCTTGATGCCTTGACATTTCGATTTTTGACTTGCAAAATTTCTCCTCGACTTCATCAATAACCAAGCAGGTCAAAAGAAGACCAGAAACTAAAGTCGCAATCAGGAGCATGATAAAGACATTGTTCCATCCTCTAGAAGAAATAAAACCTGTTAAAAAGGGATCCCAATGCAGCCCAGAGCTTTGGAATTACTCGAGTAAGCTGTGAGTACCAAAGTCAGCCAAAATGGCTGTTGTAATGAGAGCATAGGGTCCATTCACAAACAACCCAGCAATCATCATTAATGCAATATTCTATGGCATTGAAAGACTCCCATAACCACGATAACAATAGAGAGCAAAAATTGCACAGTACATGAAACTAGGTTCAGTAATGGCACAAGCATCAAGCCTATCTGAGATATGGCTAGCAAGGATTCCACCCACTACTCCTCCAAGATCAAATAATGTTAAAAAGTTTTCGGCTCACTTTACAGAAACATATGTACCTCCAATAGCTTTTGAACTTCATAGTTTACGTATCGAGCCTTCATGATTGACTGTGAATTAACATTCTCTTTTGTTTACACGAGCATTTCATTATTTTCAAGCTAATCCTCCTCATAACTGCTAATAAAATTCACTGACTCCCAATCTCCTTTTAGTTTCAATCTGCGAGAAGCCCGACTTCTTATGGTTGTAACAACAATTTTCTCATAGCCAAATAAATAGTGCCAATTACTTTTGAATTGATAAGAAGTCACTGCTCTTATTTCATAGACTGATTCAATCAGCAGCGACAAGCTATATATTAGCTATCACAGAATTCCCAAATGTGGTCAAATACAGCTCTGTCACTGCAACCTCTACTTCTCTGAAAAATTTTCCTCTGATTCTTTGCAAATTCTTGGAGATCATGATTCACAATCATCATTTCATCTTAGAAAGGACATCAATTGGAGTACCATTTCTTTGCTAGGTTGGGATCTACAACCTAACCAAATAATGAGACTTTTAAGACAACCCACCTAGCTAAAACATGAAGGCCATGGAAGGAAAACCCGGCAAAGATTTGCTATCCTAGAGGAGACCTAGGCCTAAACACCAGACTGACTTGACTTGACATGACCAATATTGCCAAAAAAAATGGGTGACTTAAAGTCAGGCAACAATAAAATAAAGTATACTATAATTATTTTTTGAGATAACTACTCGATCCACATACACACATATATATATAACCATTCTATTATTTCTATTAAATGACGAGATTACTTTGAATATTTTTTACTTTTATTTGTTATTATTATTATTTTTTCTTTCTTAAAACTACTCTATCCATTTCATGTTTTGTGTTGACTTACATGATTTGTCCTTAATAATAGGACAAATGTAAGTGTAAATTTAGGATGCCCCCATTTATTGGTAATTTAATTTAACATTATTGTTTTTAGATAATAGTGGGAATTATATTACTTAAATTGGTATAGTTATTCATTTCTATTCAACTTCATTTGCCTCAGATACATTGCTCTTTTTTGTTTTTCTCTTTTTAAAACAAAAAGAACAAAAACAAAAAAAACTAATAGTTTTCTAGTATTTGTGGAGTTTCCATTTATACACAACAAATTTAATTGATAGTTGATTTCATACATTAAAAAAAATGGCATTCATTATACATTTATTATTTTAATTCTACATACTATATAAATAATCATACTTCATTTAAACTATACAATACTTGTTATATTTCCCCCATCATTTATTAATCTTGTTAATTAAAAAATATATACATATCGTACTTTAAATTATATATTAAAAACAATTTTTTATAAATTAATAATTAACTTCTTTTCAATTGATACATTTATTAAAATTTATATACCTATTTTAAATATCTTTTTAAATAATACTAAACATGGTGATTAACATAGATATTAAATTATATGTATATTGCATTCTATATAACATATTATATATAATAATATATAATATAGAAAAGTCAATTTAGAAAAGAGAATCACAAAACGAATAAAATGTTTTATAAAAAAAAAACCACCACATTTCTTTTAATGGAAGAGCATGACCTTACCTTGAACGTAACGGATAATATAATTCTCGCTTAGCAAAATGACTAGTTATTGTTATTATTATTATAATATAACACCATCTCTTATGCTAACATGCATGTAGGAAACAAAGGCAGGGGTGGGCCCCACTTAGGGTACCCCATAAATAAAGTTTTAAATACATTTATTTATTTTGTTTTTGAAAACACAAATGCATTTTCATGCTTGAGTAAACATTTTTTTTAAATTAAAAAATCTATATTTTTATATAACTAAATTAGTCAAATATATCTTTGAAATGCATAAATCATAATGTTGAACTCAAGATTTATATCCTTTATTTTGATCAAGTTGGTCTCCTCATGAGAGACAAGAAAAGCATCTTCATAATAAGAATAATTTTCTAATAACAATTTAAGTTGTCACACCTAACTTTCAAAGAATATAATTGTCTCCCCACATATTCCCTTAAAAAGAAGGTCCGTCGGCCATAAAGTTTTGTTTATTATTAGTAGTACTAGATAGAGGTACACTATTCCTTATTCTAAAATGATTCAATTAAAAAAATGAGAATTTTCTTATTATTAATTGATTTTTTATCCACGAAAGAAGTAACAAAAGTTTAAGTAAGAATGTTATTCATTGTTAAAAGAAGAAATATTCCATGATGTATAATGATGCTTTTATATTTATAAGTAAAAATAAAATAAAAATGTTTGAATTTTACATAGTACCAAATTTCTATACATCTTTATAGTAAGAGGATAAACTAAACTAGATATTTATCTTTTATATCTTTCATTTATAGTGAGACAAAAAAATGGGGCAAAAGATATATAATATATATTTATTGTTTTATAGTTTCTCTCATCCTCTTTTAAATGAGTGATATTTGGTTAATGAAAGGTAACTTATAGTTTTCTATTTTTAGTAATATGAGTACCACACTCTCCTCTCATGGCTTTGTCATATTATTGAAACTTCCCCTTTGGCCTGTTATTAGTTTCTCACCCAAAAGGGTTATGCCCTTTTAATAGGGAAAAAGTATGAGTTATATTTAGGAATGTGATTAATTAAACTTTGAAATTTTTCTGACATGTTTTTTTATATATGTACAAAAATCAGAATCCTTTAGAAATTTTACACATGCACATTTTTTTTTTTCTTTTGATGTTTTTTCTTTTTTCAATTTTAATTTAAAATTTAAAATTTATGGTTTTCCAGCAAGGTAAAGAGATATTCCTTTGTTCAAACAACATAGAAAAATAGAAATTTCAACAACAAGATGGTGAAAAATCATTTTTTAATTTTTACTTGGAATTAAAATACTGAAATAAGAGGAATACTATCTTTCTTTTTTCTTTTTCTCTCGATATTATATGCATTTTATTAGCTTGTTTGATTTTCTAAAATATGGATTTCAAAGCTACTAAAAGAAATATTTCATTGCATTATGTATTTAACTAAACACATTACTAATGAATTTAATATTGAGATATGAAGCTATTTACAATTTTTTTCCCTTTTTTTTTCTTCTACTCGGAAATAAAAATACTAAATAAGAAAATTGCTATGTTTTTACATTCAACATGAACCCATTATTTTCTGAAGTTTCTTAAACTTGGCTCTGATACCAAAATGTCATGCCCAAAATTTGAACAAGACACACACACATACACGCATACATAATATTCAATTTTAATTTTGAAAACAATTTAAGAAATCACATCAAATTGTTAAACGAATTATTTTGATACAGTTTTTCAAATACTTTTACTCATTTTCAAGAAATATTTAAACTAAAATATATTCACAGTATTGAAAAGTCCTTTCAAAATTACAATCATAATTGGATCCTTACAACAATTCAAAAATTACATGAAGATCTACTTCTAATATTTTTACAATACATAACTTTTATAAATGTTCATAATAAATTATCTTCAAATCTACAACAGAAAATGAAAATCTTCCAAGCTTTTCTTCAACACATGTTCATTTAGAAATTTGTACAAAACAACACTGTAAATCATGGAGAGCTCACCTCCCAACCTAGGTCTTTATGAGACCACTCACCAAGCTTGGAGAAACAAGACCGATTGGGTAACAATCAAGTACAACCACATAACACAATAATTACACGATACAACATTTAACACCCTTTTTGAGCTTACACAACATGTTACCATAGAATCCAATATAATGGGTGAAGTTGTGCCTAAAACCTTGAGGAGAAGCCAAATATATAAAATCAAATCTGCCTTCACAAGGCATACAAAATAATTACCAAATCTCACAAAATTTCTCCCCTTATCACACATAATGTGCATAACAATGTACTGGCACATGCAACCCATACTACATGTGTATCCCTCTTCCTTCCAAGGAAGAGACTCCTCAAGGGAAAGCCCCAACTAACCCATTCATCCTAAGGAATTTCTCCCCTCCCAAGTGTGAGTGATGTCCTTCCACACCCATAACATTATACTCTCAAAATTAAGAGAAAGAAGATAAACAATAGAAAACCATTCACAACCAACAATACAGCATGGACAATGAACAATACACATATGTATCTATAGTCAAATTTATATAACTTTTATTCAGAAAAATAATACAATACATAATTCCTAAAACATGGCAAAAGCTCCAGCATTATTCCAAGCTATGGCAAATGAACTGATTTGAGAAGAGCCCTATATCCTTCCTTGATCAAATCTCCAAACACTGAAACTCTCTAAACCTAGAGAGTGGGTGAATGAATCTCCTATTTTCAAAATCCCTTTTTATTAAAAAAAAAACTAAACTCCTTTTTCTCCATTATGAAATAGAAAAAAACACTTAACTCCACCTAAGTTTCCCTATTTGATTGGAACTCCAACTCATTGAAGATAAGGTGATAAGTTGCGTAAGGTTTCTTCCATTTTCGCAATACTTTAAAAATGGGATTTTAAAAAGGTTAGAAAAATGATTTAAACTAAAGAAAGATCTAAATTAAAGCCCTAACATATAGTAGTTCACTAAAGTTCACTCTAGGACTCAAATAATGTCATCTAAAGTCACCCTAAGTTTGAAATCCAAATTTTAATTTAATTAAAACCTTCATAAGATATTTTTATGCAAGGGAATATAACTTAAACATTTATAATTGGTTAGGAATAAGGTTGGATCTCTTTTGCCAATATCTAAATCTCACTTGCCACTTAAACACATAACAACACAAGTGTCAAGTGGCACTATAAAATATACACTATAACATTACGAGTGGCAAATAAATTTTCACAAAATGAATCTAATCTAACAGACTAATTCACATTATATTCACAAAGTAAAATACTTAACAATGAGGTTGAGATCTCTTCATTAGATCTAACCTTGAAATTCTTAGTTAATAAAAAGGTATAGTCTCGGTTCTCCATTTTACCATGGTTATTTCCTGCACACTTAAACCGCATATTAGTAGTCCAAGATATATAAATTATATGCATATATAAAACCCTAAATCAACTTTGTATTCATAATTAAATCAAAACGTAAAATATATCTCAATTGAATTTCAAATAACATTTTTCCATTTCTAAACCACTGAGAATATATAATACTAGCAACATCAACTAAGCATGATATGACCATTTGCAACATTTCATGATTTTCAAATATATGATCCATCTAATCTTTGTATTCAAACATAATTTTCTATTTATTCATAAAATAACCAAGTACATGAATGTAAATAATCATCAAGTATCATCAATAAGTTCTAACATCAAAATATAATTACCATAAAATAAAATGTCCCATAATATCAAATAGTCTGAATAACATTCCATAATAGTCCAACGTATAAAATTATAAAGTATCTAAAATGTAAATAAACAACTATGCTATGCTATGATGGGTCAAGGAGGGGTTTCATAGCTTGAGACTATTGTTTTAGACAAAGGTACAAAATTCACTAGTTACTTTTGGAGGACACTTTGGAGCAAACAAAATATTGATCTAAAGTTTAGTTCTACATTTCATCCATAGATTGGTGGACAAGCTGAGTTTGATAACAAAATTTTGGGTAACCTTTTGAGACATTTGATTGGTGATAAACCTATTAATTGTGATTTGATTCTAGTGCAAGATGAGTTTTCATATAACAATTTTGTGAATAGAAGTACTAAGAAAACTTCTTTTGAAATTGTAAATGGCATGAATCCTAGAGGATCTACTAAATTGAGAAGATTGGATGCTGAAGTAAAGAATAATATTGAAGCTAAAGAATTAGAAGATGTTATGAAGAATTTACATGAAGAAGTGAAAATCAATCTACATGACAATAATCAAGGATATAAAGACGGAGCAGATAAGAGAAGAAGACATAAGAATTTTGAAGTTGGACCTGAGATAATGGTAAATTTTTTAGGATCAATGAGGCAAAAATAATAATTACATGAAAGTATAACCAATATTAAAAAAACTAACAAATCACACAGAAGAGAACACAAGACACAAATATTTAATGTGGTCCACCCAATCCCCAGGCTACATCCACCAAGCAACGAATTCACTATTTTTATTATCTAGTGATTACAACCTAATTACAATCTATAATCCCTTGTAGCTCAATACTGCCACAAGAAGATACAATCTCATCATACATTATAAAATACCTAACCCTAAGCCATTTTATACAAGAGTTTTTTCGCTTACAAATTAGGACTAGAATAAGCTAACTAATAGAAAAATATAACGTTTGACACCTTTCACAATAGTAAATTCATATATGGCCTAGAGTTTCTAACCCCAGGACCCTGCAAGGGGCACTACCCCTTGACCCTGCCTAGGGAACTTCCCTAGGAACCTACAAGGGATATTTCTCCTTGATCCCAAAAGGATGGGGGCATTGATCCCGAACCTCCATAATAAAATTTGGGGGAAAACCACGCTGAATAAAGTGGGGAAAAGTTAACCTTTGATTCTAATTAGGTTCCACATCACAAAAATATTTGAAGAAGAATAGATTTTGATTTGGTACATACAACAAGCTAAAGATGAAGAAGTTTGGTCATTGCAGAATCTTGAATAAATATAATAGTGGTATTTCTTTTGTAGTTAAATTTATTTAAGATATGGATATTTCTCATGTGTTGAATATTATAGACATATTTGAGTATCCTAAGTTAGATGAAGAGGCATCTAATAAACGTGATTATCCTAAGGAGAAAATACAAGGGATTGAAAAACATTTGGATACCAAAATTAGCAAGAGCACCAGAGGAAGGGACTAAAAAGAGTACTTGTTTCAATGGGAGAAAAAACATGTTTAGGAAAATTCTTGGATAAAAAAGGTTAAGTTGGATCTTTATGATACTTCTCAGAGAATCAAGGCTTCCTAATGTGAACATCAATTCTTTTAATACCTTAGGTGTCATATGCAAGAGCATCTTGGTACTCTTGCAATATTACATCACCAAAAACATTTATTTGCTTGTTCCTCTTTTTCTATTTGAGGAATACCACTTTTTTTTTTTTTTTTTTTGTGTTTTCTCTTTTTGTGTAGTCATCTACATACTATAGACCTATTGTAGATCCTTTGTCTAAGAGAATGGATCTTAGTTCCATTAACTACAAGAGTTATTCTTGTCTTTGTTCGAGGCATGTTGATTTCCTAGTAGCTTGAGTAATGTGTAGGTTTTTCTTTGGTGAGGTTTTCTATAACATCATGGCATTCCACACACTTGGGAATATCTTCTTAGATTACATGTGGACCTACCATTGTCCCCACAAAAGTTAATTTTCTTATATGAAAGGTTATTGAATTCTCCTTTTAGGTAGGGCCTATATTTTGTAGTATATTACCTAATGTAGACACCTAAATCCTTTAGAAAATAAAGTATTTTTATTTTCTAAATTTTTTTTGATGACATCATCATTAATTAATTAATTATTTAATTTATTTTTATGCCATTAAATCCCTTTATCTTAATTAAAAATATTTAATTAAGGAATCCCTCCCAAAAATGTTTAAATCTTATTTAAACATTATTTCTTTATTTATTAATTTGTTAATTAATAAATTTACCAAAAAACCCAAAATAAATAATTTTTTTTATTTTTGTCCAAAACTTGGCCAATTTCCTTAAGACTACTAACCTCTTCCAAAATCTTCTAATCCTTCTTTAATTTTGATTAAAGGCTAATCCCATCATTTCCTACCCCTAATCCCAACTCAAAATATTTAATTAAGATTAAATATTAATCCTCATGTTTATTAAAAAAGTTTTAATAAATATCTCCTCAACCCAAACCTTTGAAATAAATAAAACTTTATTAATTTCCTAAAAATCTAATTTATCCTCATCCTAAGAAGTTCTAGACTCTTCTAGAAAGTCTTCATCCTCATCCTAGGAAGTTCTAGACTATTCTAGAAAGTCTTTATCCTCATCCAAAGTCTAGACTCTTCTAGAAGATGTCTTTAAACCTAATCCTAATCCCCTCCTAACCTTGTCACATTCCCTAAACATGGGTTAAGACTTACTAACCCAAGCCAAAGTTAACAAATATCTCCTCCTTCACCCACCCTCATTAAATGCCATCCACTTGCCTATCCCTAAGCTAATCCTAAACCATCATAATCCATTCTCTAATCATTTGCACAATCCTAAGCAAGCTTAAAACCTTCCTAATCAAGCCCAAGTCGAAATTCCTCTCATCTCCCTCAAAATATCCCAACCATAAAACTTTATGAAGGCCATTAGGCCATAAATGACTCTTCCAAGCCCTTTCATTGCTCTTACAAGCCATTATGAAGATTTTATCCCTTGAGCCTCCTTTGTAGACTCATCCTTTCCCTTTCTTCCATCCTCTCACCCTGTGACATGTGTCACTCCCTGATTGGTTGTAAGGAAGCACAATCCATGTGCTCTCCTCTCATGCAATCTGAGCCCTCCATGAGCTTTTCTCCATCCTTGCATCTTAACCCTCAATCCCTCAAGCCTCTTGCCTATAAATTGGATCCTTCCCCTTTGCAAAAAAATACAATCCATGAAGTAAAGTCATAATGCCATTTTAAGAAGCCATTTTACATCAAAACCATACACTCGCACCCAAATTCCAACTCCATTTGAAGCCCTTTTTGAAGCATAAGCTTGAGCATACATCCTATCTATTTAGACAAAGCCACTCAACAAGAGAGCTTCTCATTGAGAGAGCCCATTAATGGCTCATATTCTCAATTGAGAGCTCATCTTAGTCTATCTTGAAGTTTGTGAATTTTGTTTAGTTTGTAGAAGCTTTATTTAAATTTGGTTTCTATTAGCATACTAACATTGCTCATATACATTTTGGCACACCCGATGGGACCCCGCATGGGTCATCTTCATTAGCTTTTTTAGTCAAATTTTGTATGTCATTTGTTGATTTTGGCTAATTTTTCTTGTTTTTTTGATTGGTAGGGTTGTATAAATTGGTTTTGTAGGTCCACATGAGCATGAAGAAGACAAAGGAACTCATAGTCTATCTCATAGTGTTTGCAGATTTTTCAAGCTTATAAGTGGACAAAGCACTTGGAATTCTTCTTCCTCTTCTTGTCTATATTCTTCTTCTATTCCATCTACTTCTTCTTCTTCTTGAGCAATCCTGGCCTCTTTTTTTTTTAAGGAAGCAAAATCATACACACTTTTTTTTAAGTGCTTAAAATGAACCCCCAAATCATACTTAAATCCATTAAAAAACTAAAAATTTGCAAAAAAAAAAAAAATCTTTTAACAAGTGAAACTAAACCAATCCAATCATTTTCATCCTTGCAACATCAAGGTTTTAGATGCATTCATGCAAAGTTAGGAACACTTCATTTTTGGGAATTTAAAAAGAACTTCAAGTTTCCATTTCAAAAGGTTCAAAATCAACACTAAGTGCACACTAAAATCTAAATCAAACTCAAAGTATCAATCAAGGATAAAATGAACCTCATTTGCAAATATTTTAAAGTTCTTTTAAAAATCTCATGAAAACTAAGAGTCCTAAATGGTTGCCAAAATTGTCCTAAAAGCTTTGTTATTTGTTCCAAACAAATGTCTTGTTGCAAAATCTTGAATGTTTCTTAGGTTTTTCATGCATCAAAATAATCTAGGAATATCATTTTTGGGCTTAAAATATGCAAGCTAGAACACAAAATCTTGAATGAAAACCAAAGTCCAAAGAGTCATTTTTACTTTTGAGTCCAAAACAATCTTGAATGATCTAAGGTTAAAACAAAGCACTTCAAAGTTCTTAAAACAACACACAAAATCTCAATCTTGAATGCTCAAAGGAAAAAACTTGAATGTTTAATCACTTGTCTTTGAATGCATGTTGCTAAAACCACTCTTGAATGCCATGGATTAAAATCAAGTTTTTTTTTTAATGAATGCATGATTAAAACAAAAAATCCAATCTTGAATGCAAAAGGTCAATTAATCATTACAATATCTCACACTTCATCTTTTGGGGCATAAAAAGAATCTACATTTTAGAAACTTTCTAAGTTATAAAAACAAATAAAGACACTTTGAGTGAATTTGTTGTTGGACTTACCCTCTTTAATCACCCATCATTCTAACCATTGGTTGCAATATCAGCACTATATATGGGGATGGGTCTACCTAAGAAGGTGTTAAGTGCTCCACAAAATCAAATTCCACTCACTTGAGTTTTTATTGGTTTTTCTAAGATAGAAAATTTCTTGAATGCACATTAGTCTTGCTAACACTTCATTTGGGCATAAAAATTGAACAAATCTTGACGTGGAGATCCTCCAGGTGTGCGCTTAAAACTAAGTTTTAAACATCTTTATTTTGGGCTTAAAAAAAACTCACACTCAATCTTGAATGCCTTAAAGAAAAATCAATCGATACTTGATGTGGAGGGCCTCCGGGCGCGCGAGTTTACTTTTTTTGACCCTAAATCTTCTTGGTGTATTCATTCTTTGATCAATTTTACTTTTGTTAACGCTTCAAGTTAGAATTGAACATTTGCATCCTAAACATGTGTTTTTGCAAGGTCTAGATCCGAAAAACTTAAGCATCAGTTGGAAAAGAATTCTGTCTTTTAGCCCAAGATCATCCAAGTCTTCTCTCCCCTTGTCGTCTTTTGAAGTCATCTTGGGTGCATAAGATTAGGATCCAAAATCTTGTTTAAATTTTAGGAGGCCTGTTTGGGGATTTCATCACCCCTTGGGACAATCTCAACTCTAGCTTTCCAGCAGAGTATAAAGATCGGGAGGTGAATCCAAAGACACCTCTCTTGAGATTAAGATTTTGTCACTTGGGCTAAGCCTCAAGGAACTTTATACCCTTGAGAAGTGAGAGAGGAGAAGTGGGTTACCGCTCCTCTCAGTTGTGTGCCATCTTTTTGTTTTCATCTACGGATTTGGGCCTCATGTACCTTGGGTATATCGAGGACTCCCTAGCTAAACCAACTGTTAGCCTTACAGACAACCATCTAGGGTGTTAATGTGTTTGAAGTGATTGATCGAAACATTTGTAAAACATACACACTCCTTGGCGCAAGTATCACATTTTGAGAATCAAAAACTTCTATCTGGTTGTTCCTATCTATTGCTTGATATTTTACTTGTTGAATGAATGTTTGCCAAACATGGTCAATCCTAGCTTAGGGGCATACTTAGCGTAGTCACTGCCTATTCTAGAAGTTGAACGAGTTGAAGCAAAACAACCAAAATCTCTCTAAGCCAAGAAAATTTAAGAATTTATGTCAGAACAACCCAAACCCAAAAAAAAGTTTCACAAAGCCAAACTCAAACTATCTCAGGCATACCAAGAAATTGTAGCTAAGAAAAAGGAAGTAACACCAAATTCTTGAATTGCCAAACTCCACAAAGTAGAAGACAAAGCTGCCGACGAAGCCCTTCAAGATGCCTAGTTAGATCACACTATCAAATTTGGCAAGCATCCAAGAGTTAACCCTGCTTATGGCTTACCAACTAGGCATGATTTCTATGATTAGGCCCCATTGTTCCTGCACATCTTCTTGCATAAGCTCCACTTTAGAGTAATCCTTGTAGGTAAGCCAGCTACCCTTAGTCATCCCCTTAAGAATTTTAGCTCACCCATCTCATTTAGATCTTTGCCTTAGAACCAAACCAATCCCCTCAAACCTAGCTAGCATCCCAAAAGCCTAAACTTCACATCCAAGCCTTTAAAATTGTTGTCACCTTGCCAAAGTCTGCCATTTCTACCATCTTGCAAATTCACCAATCTCACCAAGGTTATCCCTTTGACAGAGCTTTGTCTAGGGTAATCTAGCTTTGTCACTTGTTATCCCTCATCACCTTGAGCTAAATGTTGGGATCCACAAGTGGTCAATCTCATATTTTTCCTAAAGGATCATCAGTCTATCCTTAAGTTGACAGAATCACCACCAAGCTTGCACATAGGAAAGCAGACCTTTCATGATTTGGTGACAGATCTTTGAAGTTAGAATCCCCAACACAATCCTCCTTAGGTTTGTCATATAGCTTTGCCTCAACCCAGGAAATCATTTGCATAGAAAAGCCTTCCCCCTTGGCATCCATCAACATTGTTGCATCTCATCCCTAGGAACATTTTCATGCCACCCATCACTCGCTTAGCCAAGAAGAAGAAAGAAACAATGGAAGCCTATTATTTGGATCAAACATCATTGCTCCCCTTGAGCACTCAACCATCCTTTAGCCCAGAGAACACTATACCATCACCTACTGACATTGAAGCTTTCATGAACCAACCAGGAAATGCAGTATTGGTGAATGCCATTATAGATAAGAACAAAGAAACAATCATGGTTAACTTTCGAAGGGACAATATAGGAGCCTTTGACTTTGGAAGACCTCCTCCCTTATTAGATCTATCTCACCCATTGTTTGGACAACTACCTCTCCCAATAGGCTCTTATGATTCAGATTATCCTCAATATGTGCCAGAAGAAGAGCTTCAAGCCAATCCTTATGATCCAATAGACCCAAATGTACCAGCCTCCACTCAAGTTGAAATGTCCCTTCCACAAGCCAATCCAGCCACCACCACTCCACCATTGGTCCATACCACTCCATCCCAAACCCCCTTTTCCCAAAACACCTCATCATTCACTCCCTTCACTATTGCTGCTGCTGCTCTCCAACCCAACCTTCCAAATCCACCCATCTCCCAAATCAGTGCTAGCATCTTTGGCCAACCTTAGAAATATACAATCGAGATGCCACCCATGGGGCCAAGAAATCAACCTTTCATCACCCCCAGCTTGTTTACCTCAGCTCAGAGCACAATTTCATCATTTCCACTAGGTCTTTGGAGCTTAGTGCCATTAGCCACAAATCCACAAGCTACTGCCCTCACTCTACAAAGCTATCAAACCCCACAAGCTACTACCAATGTTTTTCCAAGCTCTCAAGTGACCCAAGCTCCTACCACCACTCTACCAAGCTTTCAAATCCAGCCACCAAGATATCAAACCCCATCAGTTCCATTCCCAAGCTTTTAATTCCCACCACCTCCACCACCAACTAATCCATTACCTCCTATTACTAACTATTTTTCTATGCCACTTCTAGGAGGAAATCCACCACCACCAACCACCAATTACTTGGCCTCCTTTTTCAAGATACCCTCCCAAATGGGGGCACAACCCACATATATTGGTCAAACTCCTCAAATCCCAAGTCAAGTTCCACAAGCTCCTTGATCCTTTTTGCAAGCTTCACAACCATCTTATACCTTACCTCCAAAAAGAAATCCATTTATCCCAAAGCTAGCCTACGTCCCTCAATCACTATCTCAAATCTCATATCAGCAGCAAGCCTCGCAACACATGTAGCAATATGTGCCTCCTCCACGTTAGCAACCCATCATCCACCATTCAGTTGCCCAAGCCATGTACAATCCCTACCAGCCCATACCTCAAAGCCATCCATGTTCCATTGCCACATCTAGCACATACCTACCTCAGGGCACTCTTACAATGGGTGCACCCCAACCATCACCCATTAATTTAGAATGGGAAGCCATGAAGATAGCTTTGAAGAACATCCAGGAGGGAAATGATCCAAAAACCTTCAAGTTTGAAAATGTGCGTCCTTACCCATTTGGCAGAGCCATTACCATGACACCATTTCCCAAATACTTTGAGATACCCAAGTTTGAAAAATTTAGAGGAAAAGGAGACGCTGTCACACATATCAAAGAATTTTACATGCACTGCCAAGAAGTGGCATACGGTGACGTCTTCCTCTTGCGTTTCTTTCCCAAAAGCTTGGCTAGACCAGCTCTTGAATAGTTTTATAGAATCCCATATGGCACAATTAAAACCTTTGCTAAATTGTCTGGGGCATTTGTAGCCCAATATGCCCATCTTGTTGAAACAGAGCTATCAGTAGTTGATCTTGTCCACACTAAGCAAAAAGGTGGAGAAAGACTTCCCGAATATCTGCAAAGATGGCAAACCCTTACCACTCACATATCTTGCACCTTGCCAGAGCGCCATTTGGTGAAAATGTTTATTGATAATGCCCATCCTAGCTTGGCTCACCACATGACCATGAACTGTTTGTAGACCTACAAAGATATCAAAGAAAAAGGAATGATCCTTGAGCAAGGACTCATTAAAGATGGTGTGGTCAAGATTTACAAGTAAGCCAACCAAAATCAATCACATTCCAATGATAAGTCTAGGTATTGGAGCAAAAACAAGCACGTTGCAATAGACGGCGTCACTGACACTAGACATGTGAATATTGTTGGTCCTTCCCAAAATCAGTCCAACCCACATTATCAACCAAAAAATCAAAAAACTATCAACTACCAAAACCAGAATCACCAAAGCTATCAAGGCCACAATCCAAGACCCAACTTTCAAGGGTCTAGCAATCAAGCTAATGCCATCAATGTAGCTGCAGGACCAAAGCCCAAGTTCCAACCTGTACCTAGAAATTATACACCCCTTGATGAGCCATTGGATTTCATTTTTGAGAAATTGACTAAGGAAAACCTCATCAAATTTCCTCGTACCCAGCAAATTGACCCAGGCCAATCCAAAGCTGCATGGTACAAAGACAACGAGTACTGCAAATTTCATAGGGTAAAAGGTCACACCACCCTCAGATGGATGAAACTGAAAGATTATGTGTAGGACCTCATTGATCAGAAAGAAATCACCATTGGTGCCCAAACCTCTCCTAATGTAGGCTTATAGATCTATCAAAATGCTTTTCCCCCTCACAACAACCAAAATCCTAGAAAATCACCTATCCAAACCAACAACAACAACACCAACAATTTCCATCCAAACCAAAAATATGGAAAGAACAATGACCATACTTCATCCTATATAGATTATGGTAGCCTTATAGGTTGTATATACGAGAAAGAGCCTTCTGTCAATGTTATCAATATCTAAGGATCAAACAATGAGTGTGTAGTCACCACTCAAAGAGCACGATTTAACATCACAGGCCCACCAGTTTCACTAGCACCATCAACTCCATCAAAAAGCTAGTACAATATCTTGGAACACCTTGGGAACATGCCAGCCCAAATCTCCATTTTAGATCTTTTCCGCACTAGTCCTATGTAAAAAAACATCCTTGATAGTGCTCTCATAGAATCTCGTGTCCCTTCAGATATCAATGCTACTAATTTTCGTAATCTTGTTGGACACCTATCCTCCTCATGTGCCCTATCATTCAATCCCACTGACATACCCGTGGTTGAGCCAGATCACACCCTTCTGCTCTGCATAGCCATTATGGTATCCAATTTTTCCATAAAAAGAGTAATGATAGATAATGGATCAGCCTTGATTATTTGCACCCTAAAATTCATAAAACAAGCTGGGTATACTGAGGCAGATATCATCAGTGAGATTATCACCATCAAAGCTTATGACAACTTGGAAAGAACCACAGAAGGAACTATTTTGCTACCAATCAAGGTTGGACTAGTCATCCAAGAAACACTCTTCCATGTTATTGATCTAAACCTACCATTTAACATCCTCCTCGGTCGCCCATGGATTCATGCCATGAAAGCCGTTCCATCCACTTACCATCAGTGCGTCAAATTTCTGCATCAAGGCACTGAGGTAACCATCCATGCTAATCCAAAACCCTTTGCTTATTGCAATGCGATTGAAGCTTCATATACAAACTATTTCCTTGGAATTGATATTGACTTAACCATCGCCAGCTCATCCCACACTTGTAATGGCCCAGAAACCATCCTCACCTCCACCCTATCTACTGTGAAGATCAATAAAAAAGGTGGTGGATAGTATAGTTTGTTAGATGCATTTGTTGTTGGGCACTCCCACTTGATCCACACGCCCATGGATGACTGACATATCACAAAGCTAAGGAGATTCCACCTCCTTGATACAAACAATTTGGCCCAACAATCTTTGTATCCTCAAAAATCCCTCTTCATGACGAGCTCACTCCAGATATCAACAATTGGCTACATAAGGATGCACCTCCAAGAAATCAAGCATGCCTTGATCACTTTAGCCAGAAGTATCCCCAAGAACATAAGCTCATCACTGACAAATGGAACTATCAAGGTGGTGGTCTAGGACTAGAAGAAAGAGGCATGCAGTGCCCCATCAATGCACACAAGTGGGAAACAAAGTCAGGTCTTGGCTTTGGCATACCCACAACTGGGGGCACCAATGAGAATGGTCATGCTTTTTCAAACATTCACCGCGACCTTTTTAAAATCGAAGACATTCCTAAGGAAGTTGAAAAGAGAGCCTATGATGATATCCTAGACCAAATCTTCCTCAGAGACTCTGTTCTCCAAGAACTATCCATCCATTTCATTGACCTACCACTTGCCCATCCACAACTCATAGATTGGGACCAACCAAGCGTCATACACATTGATGAGTTCACATCAAAGGAAGTGCTTTTGAGATTCATGGGAGCCAAAACTCCTCACAAGAAAATAAAACCAGATTCTGCCTATATCTATAAGCTAGATCCCAAGGGGTATTTTGGAGAAAATCCCCAACCTAGTTTTGATATACCCAAAACTAGAACTAAGGTGAATTCAAGATTAGCTAAGGCAGCGAAGGGAACCCATCAACAAGAAAATCCAGAGTCACAAGTAGAACACGAGGATTTAGCATTGCCTCCTCAAGATAATTGACCAAAGGTGTCTTCTATTCTAATTGAGGATACTAGAGAAGTCAACATTGGTTCTTTAGAGATCCCTAGACTTGTTCACATTGCTGCATCCCTATCACAAGACCAAGTTGACCTCCTCTTTGATGTCTTAAGAGAGAACATTGGCTGATTTGCATGGTCATATCAGGACATGCCAGGACTAGATCCAAAGCTTTTAGTTCATCATCTTGCAATCAATCCAAAGATCAATCTCGTCAGACAAAATCTTAGAAAAATGCACCCCAAGGTGGCATTACTGGTCAAAGTTGAATTAGAAAGAATGTTAGCTGCTAAGGTTATCTGACTTATCGACTACTCAAAGTGGATCTTCAATATGGTCCTCGTCACTAAGCCTTCGAGTGACATCAGAATCTGCACTAATTTTAGAGATCTTAACAAAGCTTGTCCAAAAGATGATTTTCCCTTGCCCAACATAGATATGATTGTAGATCTTACAACTAGACATGAAATTCTATCCCTCATGGATGGATTTTTTGGGTATAATCAAATCAAGATTACAAAAGAGGATCAACATAAGACAACATTCACTACCCCTTGGGGAACCTTTTGCTACAACATGATGCCTTTTGGCCTAAAGAATGCTGGGGCTACCTATCAAAGATCTATGACAGCCATTTTCCATGATCTTATCCATAGCATTTTGGAGGATTATGTGGATGATAGCTTGGTTAAATCTCATACCTTCATGGATCATCTTGCTGACCTGGAGAAAGTCTTTGATAGGTTAGCCAAATATCATCTCATGCTGAATCCCTAGAAATGTGTCTTTGGGGTCACATCTGGCAAGCTTCTAGGCTTTATAGTTTCTAAATGAGGTATAGAGATTGACTCCAAGAAAGTCAAATCTATCTTAGACATGCCTCCTCCCCAGACACTGTGACAACTTCACACTCTTCAGGGAAAGCTTCAATCCATTCGGCGCTTCATCTCCCAGCTTGCAGATAAGTGTACGCCGTTTGCACACTTACTGAAGAAGGATGAAAACTTCAAGTGGGATCCTTTATGTCAACACAACTTTGATCATCTCAAGCAGTATCTCATCAATCCCTCTATCTTGGTTCCACCAAATCTTGGTCGTCCCTTGATCTTGTACATATCAGCAACGCCTACTGCTCTAGGGGCACTTCTAGGACAACTCGATGACTACAACAGAGAAAGAGCCATCTACTACATCAGTAGAACCCTAGTTGGTTATGAACTCAATTACACGCCTATGAAAAAAGCTTGTTTGGCAGTTGTTTTCTCAACTCAAAAGCTTCACCACTACATGCTAAGTCATACCATCCAACTAGTCTCCAAGATCGACCCTCTCAAGTATATGCTCTCTAGAAAAAAACATACAGGCCGTTTGGCCAAATGGGTTATGCTCCTTAGCGAATTTGACATCTAGTATGTGGATAGAAAGGCAATCAAAGGGAAAGCTATAGCAGATCACCTAGCTGATGTGCCTCTAGTAGATACATATCCTTTGATCACAGAATTTCTAGATGAGCATATCTGTATAATTGAAGAACTACCCCCATGGAAACTTTATTTTGATGGCTCATATACATCTCATGGATCAGGGGAAAGAATATTGTTGGTCACGCCTCAAGGAGATTACATTCCAAAAGCCTTCAAGCTACAATTACCTAGTACCAACAATATAGCTAAATATGAGGCTCTCATAGCAAGATTAAAGATAGCTACAGAATGGAACATTACTGAGTTACAAATCTTTGGTGATTCTCAGCTCATCATCAAGCAAGCCCTAAATGAATATCAAACCAAAGATGACAAGCTATTACCCTACAAAGAGCTAGTTGATCAGCTAACCCAACATTTTACAAAGCTTCAGTTTACACAAGTGCCTCGAATACAGAACAAAGCAGCAGACACTATGGCTACTATCGGCTCGCTCTTGGAAATTCCCCAAGCGGTTACACAGTATGAGTTTTTAGTCGAGAAGCTCCTCACACCTACCTATGCGAATGATGACTCAAACCATGTTTGTATCTTGGTTGGTCCCCAATCCCCTTGGTACCATGAGATTCATGCTTACCTTAAAGATGGTATCATCTCCCCTCACCTCACACGTACCCAATGCCAAAACCTCATCCAAAAATCATCCCACTATGTTATCATAACTAATACCCTATATCGTTGAGGTTATCATGACACTCTCTCTCGATGTTTAGATGAAAATGAGGCCACGATGGCATTAAAAGAAGTACACTCCAAACTTTGCGGTGCCCACACGAGTGGTATTGTCCTTGCGTGAAAAATCCTTAGAGCAGGCTACTATTGGCCTACCATTGAAGAAGACTCATGTGACTTTTTCAGAAAGTGTCTCCCATGTCAGCAGAACACAAATCTTGTGCACGCTCCAGCACAGGATCGACAGCCTATTGCACCACCTTAGCCTTTCGCTTGTTTGGGCCTTGATCTGGTTGGAACTATCACACCTCTGTCATCTGATGGACATAAATGGATAATAATAGCTACATGCTATTTCACTAAATGGGTGGAAGCAGTCCCCCTAGTCTCAGCTACAAGAGTTTAGGTCTCCAAGTTCATTTTGTACCACATTGTTTGCCACTTTGGCATCCCATCCACCATCTTCACCGACCATGGAGGTAACTTTGAAAATCTCAACATGGAAGAATTATGTACTTCTCTTCGCATCCATCATCACTTTTCTAGCCCATATTTCCCACAAGGTAATAGCCAGGCAGAGGCAACTAACAAAACCCTCCTCAAAATCCTAAAGAAATTTGTCAATGATTTTGACTACGATTGGCACCTACAAATAAATCCAGCCCTATGGGCCTATCAAACTTCCTTTCGTACATCCATAGGCACAACTCCATACTCCTTAGTCTATGGTGCCAAAGTAGTACTACCCATAGAGGTTGAACTTGCCTCCTTGCGCATATCTTTGCAAGGGCAAATATCAGATGAAAAATACAGAGTAGCTCGGCTCACCCTGCTAGATCTCTTAGACTAGAAGCGACAACAAGCCTATGATCATCTCACAGTCTATCAAACTCGTCTCAAAAGGAATTTCAACAAGAAGGTGCTTCCATGACACTTTCTGTCAGGCGACATGGTCCTCAAAGAAAATATGAAAGTCCAAGCTGATCAAGAAAAGAAAGGCAAGTTTGAACCTAGCTGGCTTGGTCCTTATGTTGTCATTGCCTCCTTTGGCTCTGGAGCCTATCAGCTATCTACACTGGAAGGAGAGCTCTTGAATGATCCTACTAACATCATTCATCTCAAGAAGTTCTATGCTTGAAGATCCTTGGTATACCCAGCTTTTGAAAAATACAAAAAAATAGTAAAGAGAAATAAGTGTCCAATGGTGAAAACTTGGCAATTCAAGTGCCTTGGATAGGTACCTTGGTGAAAACCTAGTAATTCAAGCACCTTGTGTACTAAGACTAATCCATTATCTATCACTATCCTATCCATCATCCATCCATTCACAATCCAATAAAACACTTGCTTGTTCCCTTGGTGTTCCGACCAAATATCCAAAATCTAATGAAGCTTGTAAATACCTCTTGTACAGCTTGTAAATCTTGTACCTCAGCTTGTAAATCTTGTACCCCAACTTGTAAATCTTGTATCATCCCTTGTATCATAGCTTTTATATCCAAATCTTGTCCAAAGCTTGTACCATATTCCAACTTGTATTATATGCCAAATATTTTATCCTAGCTTGTATCCTACCACATGCACATAAAGAATCCCATTTTGCGAAATATGCCAAATATTTTATCCTAGCTTGTATCCTATCACATGCACATAAAGAATCCCATTTTCCTTAAGCTTTTCGCAAACCATCTACCTATCTGCCTATCAACTATTGCAGACATCCCACCCTTCATGAATGTTTCCATCTCACAAAAAACCAAAACATGAACAACCTTGTACATTTCTAACATATCTTGGTCCATCAACTTGTACATCCTCTTTAGCTTAGTACCATTGTATCTATCCAGCTTTCATGTCAGTTCCTCCTTGATCAGCATCTTGCACACATTGCACAACCCTTGGTTAGCTATTCTAATGCATCCTTTAGCTAGATCTCCTATCACCAAAGTGTTATCCTCTTAGTTTAGCTTGCCAGACACATCACTCATCCAGATCCATCAGCTTAGGTGCTCTCCGATAGATCCTTGTAGGATATAGCTTTCCTCATGTCTGATCTTGGTCCATTAGTACCTCGTCCTACCCATCTCATTGGCAAATGGTTCTCTTTTGGATTTCCACTTTTTTTTGATTTGGAATCTTCCCTTTTGGGTCTTGAAGTATCTTTCCCAAGAAATCTTTTTGTTCCCTCCTCAAGGTTGCCATGATCTTCCATATCATGGTATGCTATGAATGGGGCAATCTGAGCATACGATTTTGATCAAGTCTTTCATTTGTTTTTGTTTTTTTTGCTTGTGGGTTACCTAGTGTTGGTTCCACACTATTTCCTCTGGGTTTCATGTGTGATTTTGGGGCAATCCTTGTGTGTTTATTTTGAGTCAGTCAGTCAGTCCTCTAGACGGTTGGTGACATGGCCTTGATGTTCTTGGTAACCTTGGCAATCAACCAACAGTCCTATAGCAAATCTAGTTCTCATCTACATGGTGGTACTTCTCTTTGAAGTATCCCCCTACTGAAAAAAGCTTCAATGGTTTCCCTTCATCTCCATTATCCCCCATCCATATCTAGCATCTATCTCTCCTACCCTAGCTTATGCATTAGTATCTCTTTGAATCAATCTACACTTTTAGCTTTAGGGATCCACAATCCTAGTCTTAGGGATCCACCAATCCAATCAATCCACCAAGCCTCATCTTTCAAGCTCCACAATCCTAGTCCTAGGGATCTCTAAAACACATCTTCTGCCAATTCGACTCTTTGAAATCCTGTTGCATCAGCTTTATCATCCCATCGTCCATCTCCCTATCTTGGATTCTTTTTTATAGCGCTATGCTCCTTCATCCTCTGCAATCCCTGAGATCTTAAGCTTGTTTCCTCTGGTGCCTCTGATTCTCCCTTTATCATTCTCCCGTAGTGAGAGTTTGAGCTAACTAAATCTCTTCTCTTAAGCCAATTTAAGTCTCCTTGCTCATCTCGGATTCTTGTACTTTTCAAGAAGCCGTCGAGCCTCACTTTCTCTCCCTGTCGCCTTCTTAAGGGGGCATCTCGCAGTCCATTCTCTCCTCTTGTGCTCTAGCCTTGGGCATCTTATTTTCTTATCTTTGATGCCATGCCACTTGCGATATCACATCAAAGAGGGGCAAAATGTAGACACCTAAATCCTTTAGAAAATAAAGTATTTTTATTTTTTGAAAAAATTCTTGATGACATCATCATTTATTAATTAATTAATTAATTATTTAAATAATTTATTTTTATGCCATTAAATCCCATTATCTTAATTAAAAATATTTAATTAAGGAATCCCTCCCAAAAATGTTTAAATCTTATTTAAACATTATTTCCTTATTTATTAATTATTTAATTAATAAATTGACCAAAAAACCCAAAATAAATAAAAAAATTTATTTTTTGCCCAAAACTTGGCCAATTTGCTTAAGACTACTAACCTCTTCCAAAATCTTCTAATCCTTTTTTAATTTTGATTAAAGGCTAATCCCATCATTTCCTACCCCTAATCCCAACTCAAAATATTTAATTAAGATTAAATATTAATCCTTATGTTTATTAAAAAAGTTTTAATAAATATCTCCTCAACCCAAACCCTTGAAATAAATAAAACTTTATTTATTTCCTAAAAATCTAATTTATCCTCATCCTAAGAAGTTCTAGACTCTTCTAGAAAGTCTTCATCCTCATCCTAGGAAGTTCTAGACTATTCTAAAAAGTCTTTATCCTCATCCAAAGTCTAGACTCTTCTAGAAGATGTCTTTAAACCTAATCCTAATCCCCTCCTAACCTTGTCACATTCCCTAAATATGGGTTAAGACTTACTAACCCAAGCCAAAGTTAACAAATATCTCCTCCTTTACCCACCCTCATTAAATGCCATCCACTTGCCTATCCCTAAGCTAATCCTAAACCATCCTAATCCATCCTCTAATCATTTGCACAATCCTAAGCAAGCTTAAAACCTTCCTAATCAAGCCCAAGTCGAAATTCCTCTCATCTCCCTCAAAATATCCCAACCATAAAACTTTATGAAGGCCACTAGGCCATAAATGACTCTTCCAAGCCCTTTCATTACTCTTACAAGCCATTATGAGGGTCTTTATGAAGATTTTATCCCTTGTGTTACTCCCTGATTGGCTGTAAGGAAGCACAATCCATGTGCTCTCCTCTCATACAATCTGAGCCCTCCATGAGCTTTTTCCCATCCTTGCATCTTAGCCCTCAATCCCTTAAGCCTCTTGCCTATAAATTGGATCCTTCCCCTTTGCAAAAAAACACAATCCATGAAATAAAGTCATAATGCCATTTTAAGAAGCCATTTTACATCAAAACCATACACTCGTACCCAAATTCCAACTCCATTTGAAGCCCTTTTTGAAGCATAAGCTTGAGCATACATCCTATCTATTTAGACAAAACCACTGAACAAGAGAGCTTCTCATTGAGAGAGCCCGTTAATGGCTCATTTTCTCAATTGAGAGTTCATCTTAGTCTATCTTGAAGTTTATGAATTTTGTTTAGTTTGTAGATGTTTTATTTAAATTTAATTTCTATTCGCATACGGACATTTCTCATATACACCTAATAGGTCAACTTGTGGTCTTTGTGTCTATAAAAGTAGGGATCTAGGATTAGAAAAAGTAAATTAAAGTTTGATAGAAGGAAATCAAAAAATATTGGCTCTCAAAGCCTAAGCTCTAAAGCTCATTGATTGTATTTGGATTTTATATGGCTATAACTAGGTAGGCCTTATACCTGGCATGCTTAATAAAGATATACATCACTTTTGCATTGATTCCTCTATAAATCCTTGCGATTTCTCTTGTTTGGAAGCTTCTGTGTGTAATCTAAGTAAGGGTGGCTAGTAGGCGACTTTCCTTCACCCTCCTGCCTTGTGTCAATAATGTTGAAAGGAGAAGGGATGTTTCAATTTATGGAAGCTATGATGAATTATGATGATAATTTATCTCTACAATTTGGTAGTTCTCTGATGCACATGAGAGTGATGATTAAAGGGATTTCCTTTTAGGTGAATGAAGAGACTATTGCTATCGCAAAGTGGATTTCCATGGAAGGAAGAAAATAGAAAAAGGTAACTACATTTTAAGATAAGATGAGCTTGAATAGGCTTTTCAAAGATGATTAGGAGTTGGAAATGTAGGTGGTTTCCTTCATGAAAAACTCTTGAAAATGTGAAATTAGGTATACCTATTTATTATGAAGTACCTCACTTGAGATATTTTATCTTGATATTTTCATAATTGTGATATTTTATCTATCCTTTTTTTTGCTTCCTAAACTAGAAGAGATAGTTTTAAATGTTAGGGATTAAAAGATGAAGTGCATGACTAGAACATTCTTCATTAGAGTCTTATTACCCACTTGTATAATTTTCATCTTTCTCTTTACCAGCCTATTTGTGTTGCTGCTGAAAATATCACAATCCCAAAAAATCCTCTAAGACTAGGTTGTGGTAGTAGGTCCAAGGCCTCCACCCTTGAACTATCACCTTCTCTTACCCCTTCATGAAACTCAATGAAAAATGAACTTTTCATATTTGGTAGATAGGTTATTGGTAAAAAAAGCCAAAATTGAAAAATGGTTGATGTTGACCTTGTGGATTTAGAAGAGAAGATTGGTGGAGGCCATAGAAATTGAGGTAGACTCACTAAAATTCAAGCTAGAAAAAAGAAGAATGCAAATAGGTGTCTCAATATGGATGAGGAGGTGTTAGAGTCTGGAGAAAGTGGAGAGAAAAATCAAAAAGTAAAGGAGAAGGTGAGGAGAAAGTATGAGGGTTGTGTTGAGGAGAAATATGTGGAAACTACACTAGAGGAGACCTCTAATTTTGAGGAGGTGAAGCTGTGAGTAATTATCCTACCCATGTCTCTACCAATTTTACCATTAACCCTAAAAAATTCATTCCTGATTCACACCTGGGTTCCTAGGCCTCTAAGGTTATCTCACCTATGACTCTCTCTTCCCCTAGGAGGAATGATAAAAAAGAAAAAGAGATTTTTTTCCCCCTAAACCCCTTGTGTTGTAGGTTAAGGAGAATGATACCCACATGGGAAATTGTGTTGGTTACCTAAGCCTATATGGTGATATGGAAGATACCAATAGTGAATTAAATGAGGTCAAGGTTAGAATCTCTGCCCTGGGTGAGAGCTTCAAAACCTTGTAACTCTTGTTTTAGCCACTACCCTTCAATTATTTCTTCAAGAGAAAGAGTAGGAAGGCCTTGTTATGGAGGACTCCAAGTTTTTGTATGGATTCCTCACCGAAGACAAGGCTAAATTGCTTCTAGCAGGAAGGGAAAAGAGAATGCAAAGTTTTAGGGCCTTCTCATGATTCTATTTTATTTTTTGCTTACATGGTTATATTGGCATGTTCCAGCTTATGATACTTTAAAATGTCCATGTATGCCCTTACAATTTAATATTTTAAGACTTTATGTGTTGGATAGGTTAATGTGGTATCGCTACAACCATAAGTATGGTTTGTTTTTATAACAATAATATGGATGTTGACAATGTCGATGTTATGGTTATGATAAACTTAATGCTTGGGGTTGCTCAAGGGGTTATTTTATTTTTCATATTAAGGGTTAAGGGTGGTTTGATGATGTTCTTCTAGTGGCTGGTAGTCTACTAGTTTTGGACTACTTCTATTTTGTTTAAGGGTCAACTCCCTAGTTTTGGCTACTTTAATGAAAAAAATTGAGTTTTGATTGTGCACTTCTCTCATATAAACATACGAAGAATAAGGAGATAAAGAAAAATGATGATCTTTGGGTAAAATAATGTTTCTTTACATGGTAGAGGAATGATAAAGATGATTACTTGGCCAATTAATGTTTCTAGCTCTCTAGTTTCATTGGTTTCTTATACGTTGATGATTCTTTTCAAGATGTGGGGTTTTCATATTTTTCATATAATGAGTCATGTTTCTAATGATAATTTATTTTGAAATCGTCATGAATCTATAGAGTCTTCTTCCTTTATCTCCATTAACTCCTTATGATCTGATCCCTACACCACCTCTTTTAAATGTTGAATCTACTACAACTTTGACTTTCACACAATAATCAATTGATTACTCTTATAATAATTGTTCAATGATCGACAATATTGGTGAAATATTTTAATGTTTCTATTATTCCCAAGAGAGAAATCCCCCATTTCCTTAGGCTTTTGGAATTGGATGATAACATATCTTAAACATTATTAAAATATGAGACATAAGGTATTACCAAGTTCATCTATGAATCACACACTAGAGAAAAGGGTGTGAGATTAAATAAGGAGAGAGTTGATACTCTTTAGAATGGATCATTGAGCACCCATTTTGTGTTTAGAAACTTGGTTGTAATTTTATTGTTCTCCTACCTAAGAGAGTGTTGTGTATGCTTTCAATTATTCTATTCAATTTATAGGTTTTTTGGTTATGTCAAAACCAATTTATCTTAATAAAAAAAAAATTAACTTTTTAAGTGGAACATAACTTAATGGTTGAGTTATCTTTAGAATAATATAAGACATCGATCTAGTATTCATCTTTATACTTTCTAACAAATAATTATCTCAATGATAAGTACAAGATATTTTTTCAGAACAAGTCAATTTGTGATATTTCTATCATGATTTACTAAGGAGTTTTTTAGTCAAACTTATTGAGCCATTCTTCATGAGTAGTGGTTCACATGAACACATCTTTCATATGAATGAATGAAACACTTAGCACTTATTGAATCTAGGTGATATGAACACAACACACAACACTTGGTGAGGATTTTGAAAATGGGGTACAAGTAGAGTCGGTTTAATAATGGAGGAAACTCCATGGTTAAGTGTGCTCAAGTTGTAGTACTATTGGGGTGGGTAACCTCATAGGAAGTCTCGATGCTTCACCCACATGAGTGTCACCTAGATCTATTGAGTGCTAAGTGTTTCATTCATTCTTATGAGAGATTGGTTCATGAGAACCACCACTCATGAAATAGAGGTCAATAAGTTTGACTCAAAAACTACATAGTTGGATCATGATAGCAATATCACAATTATCTCATTATGCTAATTTTTTTCTTATTGTATTTATTTCAATATGATTAAGGTCTAAAAAAAAACACAATACAATGCCATTTCTTTTTAAAATTAAAAAATTAAAAAAAAATATTGTTTGTACTGAGATTGCACTAGAAATGGAAAATATAATGCATAAAAGAAAGGGAATAAAAGATCATATACATTTTCTATATTATGATTGTTGAAAAATAAGAAAAATAATGACAATATTGAATATAGATTTATATATAGGTGCTTACATTATTTTTCCACAAAATGATAATGGCATAGCTTATCTTGAGTGCTCCCATCCCCATGAGTACAATCTAACACACTAGCATCATAACACCCATTATTATCTTTCACAAAAGTAGGTACAATTTTGACAACTTGATATGCAAATTTTGGAAACGGTTATCCAGCTCATAAATTCCTTCTTACAACATAGCTATAATATTTATTAATTATTTATTAATAAAAAAAGTTAATTTAATTAATAAAGTCTATGGGTTTATTTACTTGTTTATAAAAAGATGAGTTTTATAAGTGAGAGCAAAGACAACATGTATGGTGTCGACTAATGATATAATGTAGGTTTATCAATAAAGAATAAATTGTAGTTACATATCCTAAGTGCTCTTTTGGTGCCTTGTGTTTGAGTTTATTCTCTAGATAATTATAAATGATTTTGGTTTTTGTTTTATACTTGATTTACTTTGTAAGAAATTTAGTTTCTTTAGAATTGGAAGTGAATTTTTTTTTTTTATCAAAAGAGGCTCAAGCCAAGATTAATGATTAAGCATATGGAGAATAAGGAGAGAAGGAGCAATGAAAATCTTTAGGTAAAATAATGCTTCTTTACATGGTGGAGGAGTGATTATGGAGATTACTTGGCCATTAATGTATCTAGCTCTTTAGTTTCATTGGTTTCTTATAGGTTGATTCTTTCCAAGATGTGGGGTTTTCATATTTTTCTTATAGTGATTCATGTTTCTAATGATAATTTTTTTTGAATTTGGCATGAGTCTAGAGAGTCTTCTTCCTTAATCTCCATTAATTCCTTATGATGAGCCCCAAACCACCTCTTTTAAATTTCCAATCTACTACATCTTAAACTTTCACATTATTATCACTTACTCTTATAATAATTGTTCAATGATCGACATTATTGGTTAAAATGTTCTAATATTTCTATTGTGCCCAATGGAGAAATCTCCCATTTCCTTAGGCTTGGGGACTTGGATTAAACATTATTAAAAGATGAAACACAAGGTATTCACAAGTCCATTATGAATCACACACTAGAGCAAAGAGTGTGAGATTAAATAAGGCAAGGGTTGACACTCTTTAGAATGGATCATTGAGAACTCATTTTCTATTTAGCAAATTGGTTATAATTTTATTGTTCTCCTATATAAAAGAGTATTGTGTATGCTTTCAATTGTTCTATTCAATTTATAGGATTTTTCGTTATGTCAAAACAAATATATCTTAAAATAAAAATAAAAATAAATTTTTAAGTGGAACATAACTTAATGGTTGAGTTATTTTTAGAATAATGTAAGACATCAGTGGGAAAATGCACCGAGTTGTGGTACCAAAAATATGACACCTTATTATTCTTCAAAATTTCTAATAGCGTGCACATGCTATGGCCTAGGCATAGGCTTGTTGAGTCCAAACCATAGTGTCTACTTGCTATACCACATACATGCTATGGAGAAATGGAATTCTCAATAGCTCATATGCACTATGGAGAAATGGATTTCTCAATAGTGCATGTGTGCTATGGAATTCTCCATAGCATGTGTGTACTATAGCGTGTACATGCTATTGGAAATCGCATACAATAATAGTAACCCCTATTCTCTCTCCCTGCTCTCTCTTCCTCCCCCCTCTCTCTCCATTTCTCCCTCTCTCTCCCTAACCCATAATCTCCTCTCTGTATCTCTCTCTACATCCTATCCTATACATTCTCTATCTCTCCCCCCCTCTCCCTCTATCTCCCACTCTCCCTCTCCTTCTCTCTCTCTCTCTCTCTCTCTCTCTCTCTCTCTCTCTCTCTCTCTCTCTCTCTCTCTCTCTCTCCCTTCCGCTCCCTCTATCATCCACTACTCTATGTCCCTTTCTCTCTTTATATGGATCTCATCCCACATATTCTTTGAACTCCCATTGCTCTCTCTCTCTCTCTCTCTCTCTCTCTCTCTCCCAATCCCACCCTATCCCATCCCCTACTATGTGCTCCTCTCTCTCTTTCTATGCATCATATCCCATGTACCCTTCTCTCTCTCTCTCTCTCTCTCTCTCTCTCTCTCTACCCCTCTCTTTCCCAATCCCAATCCCACCCTCTCCCATCCCCTAATATGTTTCCCTCTCTCTCTATGCATCATATCCCATGTACCCTTTGATCCCACATCCTCTCTCTCTCTCTCTCTCTACCTTAATCCACCCTCCCTCTCTCTCTCTCCTCTACTCTCTCTATCTCTATTTATCTCACTCTTCTCCCTTTTCCCCTCTCAATTCCATACTCTCTCTCTCTCTCTCTCTCTCTCTCTCTCTCTCTCTCACACTCTTTCTCTCTCTATGTATCCTATCCTATGCACTTTCTCCATTCCCTTCTCTCTTTCTAGCCTTCTCTCTCACTCTCTACCCTCTCTCCTTCCCTCTCTCCTTATCAATCCTCTCTATTAAAATTGAAGGCTTAAATAGTGCATATGTGCTATTTAAGCCTTCAATTTTAAAAAGGTTAAAATAGCATGTATGTGCTATTCAAACCTTGAATTAAAAAATGCTTTAAGTAGAATGCACACACTATCTAAAGCATTGGATAACACCAAGCCTAAGGATTGAATTTGCATTGAGGATCCAACCCAAAGGTTTGGAGGATCTAAACTGGTTTGAGACATGTTTTGCAGCAAGCATACAAAAAATCCTTGATTTTTCTTCTATGCTTTCCTTCAAGTTTCCCTATGGTTGAGAATCATTAAAATCGGTGTTGGAATTACAAGGGGAAATAGTAAACTTCTAAGGGGGGGGGGGGGGGGGGGGTTTAATTAGTAGTTTAACCTTGGACCCATAAAAAATTCACCATTCATTCATTACATCAATAAGAAAGCTGAAATAACATGTAAAGCATATGCATCTAAATCACATAACCATGTAAGCATTCACACACATAACACCAAATATGATTACCCAGAAACCCTCCAAGTGAGAAGGTAAAACTGGGGTAGGGACGATACCCAAAAATCTTCACTACTACAGTAATAAACTATATCCAATGAAGGTTACAAGGATTTGACCATGAAACATGATCTACCCTGTGAAAGGTATACCCTATTAAAGGCTTGCAAAGACTGTTAGGTCTCACCTTGTTAGAGGATTTCAACACCTCGTTAGAAATATTCTTGATTAGAGGACTTCAACATAAAACTAAGTAAGAACCCTATTAAAGGATTTAATACAACCTATTAGGACTAATCTGTTAAGAGTTTTAACTAAAATCACTTGTTAAAATCTCTTAGCATAGATCCTATGATTGACACTTGCTTTCCTGATAATAGATTACCTCTACACAATATCTTTTTGATCCTTTATGATCAGATGTCTCAATGTTGTATCCTTCTCAATCCTATGTTCTTCTCTAATAGATTCTGCTATTCAATCTCACTTCTAGGTCATCTTGAATGCTTTGCAAACTATCATGTTTTCTCCTTCAACTCTCCATACCATTCACTCCTCTATCTATTCTTCATTAAGATTTTAGGGCTTTTTCCTCCTTAAGAAGACTTTGGTGGCTTAGGGTTAGGTATGAATCTACAGCTGAGATTCATCCATTTTCTGATTGGTTGCATGTAATTGCATAGGGAATCCAAATATAGATTTTTCCTTATCTCCATAATGTCAAAATATAATCTTAACTCAGCTCAAAAAAGATTTACATAGTTGTTTATGCCATTACAAACAAATATGTCAAAATTGCATCCCTCAACATATGAAGTCTCTAATGCTTGGCATGCACTGTTCTGTATACTATGACTCGACACTTACATTACTTGGCATCCACTATTTGCTAAGCTCCTAAATCACTTGGCATGGTCTATTTGCTCGGCATCTGAGTGACTCAACACTCATTGCAACTCAGCATAGTCTAATATTTACATGTTGTTCTCGACATGTATTATTATTTTGGCATGAAATAATTAAATGGCTTAAGTGTGTTGACACTAACTTTTTAAAACCATTCTAAGATCAATAATATCCCCCTTTGACCTGAGTGTCAAAAACACTTGAATATTCACGATCAACCTTAATCCCTCGAGCATAACATATCCATGACTTGCCATATATACAAAACATCAAAATTTCAAAATTTTGCACTAACTTATATACCTCCAAATTTTATAAATTCCCTTTAGTTAATAGGTTTGTCTTGTATCCAAAATCTATGCTCCCTTTGACTTCAATGCATTATATTGTTGATACTCTTTCATCTGATATACTTTCTCTTAGTTGACATCTATATCTATTTGTTGCTTTCTCTCTAAAAATGCATATCACACTAATGATATATCTCTACTACTATGCTCCCCCTTTCTTAGTTATTTCTCTTTTGTTCATACATCTCCTTTGTTCTTTATCTCCCTTATATTCTCTATCATCATGTATTCTCTATCTCCTCCTTTGTCTTTATCTCCCCTTTTTTAACATTATGTCTAATGGGTTATACACTTATAGTGTGTTTGTCCAAAAATGATATGTGGAAATCTATTATTATCCTTAGAGTTGCATCCTAGTTATCACATGTAACATAAAATGACTTAATTTTGATTGCAAGCTCGGCAACAAGGTGTACTAGACCATCTAAATTAGAAATATTGGGGTCTTTCTTCAATAGAGTCTCAGCATAGCCTAGCTCCTTGTGCATTATCTCCATATTTGGGATGAGGGTAACCTGAATACTTGTTAGTTTGGCTCTAATATTAGCCTCATCTACTGTTAAGATAGCTAACTAGCTTTGTGTTTGAAGTAATGTTCTAAAATGCTTCTCACTGTGAGTTAGATTTAATGGTAGTCTTGCACCTGGTGCAAATATTTGACTTTCCAGACTTAGAATGTGACTTTTGGTCTCTTGGGTGAAGAGTGTAGGATTGCATAATTTTGTGGATAGTGAGAATATATTCTCAAGTGCCTTCTTCACATCCTCAATGTTTGTTGCCAATGCAACTTGTTGTAGTCCTATCTCACTGGATATTTTCTCATTTACCTTGCTTTGAAACTTCTTTTTAGACCATTCTAATAGTTTTTCATTTGTATCAATGTCTTCATTAGTGACCTTTTCCATGATATCAATCAGTTGTTATATAAGTGGATTAGTCTCTTTAGGAGTTGGTAGATTGAATGCATCTAAAAAGATGCCCTTGATATCTTGAAGTGCTTGCATCTATCTATATTCTCTCCTAAGAATTTCTTGATGCTTTTTCCTTTCTAAGGCTTGTTGCAAAATACCTATTTGCTCCAATGTCATAGTATCATAGTCATACTTTGGAATAACAATTTCTTCATCAAGGCTTATGTATCCATAATGGATTACCTTTTCTCCCTTTGATGAGCTTGGACTTGGCACTAAAATCTTTCTATGCTTGACCTTTGAAGAGTTTGAATAGAAGGAGTGGTAGATGTTGGTAAGGCTATCAATGCTTGAATGGGCACTTGTTCCTTCAAATTTGGTGTTTTCTCACTCTCTTCAATCTTTCCCTGGTCTATCACTATGACTTGGCTAGCACCTTGTTCATGTGCTATAGGTAAAAATAAATCTATCTATCCTATTTCCTTCTATTAACTTGTAGTAATGTCTTTTCCTTCTACCTTCTTCTCAATTGTATCAATTTTAATACTCGTATCAGCCTTGGTAGATGTGTCTATTTTTGTTTGAATTAAAGGTTGTAAATTGGTAATTGAAGGGATGATTAAAGGTGGTTCTTGTAGATTCACCTTCTCCCTTGTGACTTTAGTCACTATCTTTTGTAATTCTTCTATACTAACCAAAATTGGATTGCCACATAGTTTGGCTTGAAGTGTGGACTGATCCAATATCTTCTTTTGATCTTCTACAGTAAGTCAATTGATGTTCTAAGTTGATGCATTAGAAAAATACTTAACAATTATGGTTTTAGAGGTCTTGGTTGTGTCATGGGGAGGATTGACACTTAGCACTTGTGTGTCTTGCACACTCTGTTCATCTTGTTGCTACTTAGTTGTTGCCCTATCATCATTTTTATTTTTTGTTTCTTGCCCAACTATATTAGCTTTGTTATCATCTTCCTTATCATAATTTTATTTATTATCATGTTTACCCTTTGAAGGATCAGCTTCTCCTTGCTTCACATTGGTCAACCCATAGATAAGTTTCCATATTTGAGTTGATTCCTTGACCACATCTTCAATGTTATTTTGGAAAATCCTAAAGGCTCTATATTTAGGTGTAAACCCAATTGCATATCTCTTTACAACCTTAGAAAATTGTCCCTTTTTCAACTCTTGCATTACTTGTGCTAATGTTATTTCCTTGATCTATCTTTCCAAATTCAGACAATAATGCCATTTTCGCTCAACAATATCATATAAACCTTTTGGTATTGAGTTTGAAAATTCTAGTCAAGTTTTCTTAAACTTTGACATCGTGGCATATAATGCCTCTTCCACTTGGTTTTTCTCTTCTTTCCCTAGTTTATCAAAGTCAATATGTCTAAAGCTAGATAAATTTACATTGCTCTTGACATTTTTATGCAAGTTCTGAAGATCAAAGAGATGATTGTGTTTCACCACCTTGAATTGACCGTTATCATTTGATTTTGTCTTCTCTTCATTAGAATCTAGTTATGCCACATATTTCCTTCTCTATCTTTTCTGTTGATGTCCACCTTGCTCTATTTGCTTTCAATTTTCCTTGGCCTTTTGAATATTTGCATGTGTGCTGGCTCTGATGGTAGGTGCAGTAGGCTTGACTGTGATCAGTTTTACAACTTTCTTTACCTTTGCCACTGGTTGTGCCTTTTTCTTTCTCTTCTTTGACTCAGCAGTGGTAGATGCTTCCATGGCTTCTTCTCCCTTGACACCTATAGTCTCCTCTTCTTTTTTATCTTCTCCCATGCCTTGAGTTAGAGCTAGAGGTTCTTGAGCTTGTGTTTGTTCTTCCTTTTCCTCCTCAGTAACATCTCCAAATTTGGCTTTCAATTTCTTTACCAATTTGTCTTTTTTCTTGTTTATGGAGGTAGTCTTTAATTCCATGGTAATCTTTGATTTCACCATCGCATAGTTTCCAAAGACTTTATCAGTCTTATCTACTTCCTCTACAAGTAGGGTTGTTATAGCTGTTGAGGCTTCATCTACATTTACCTCATAACCTAAGGGTCTCAACCATCATACCCTTGGTGTGGCAACTTGCACAAATGTGAAGTCAACATCAATAAGAAAATGTACATCATTATAATGTTTCTCCCCTAAGAAAATTGGAATCCCAAGTCTCTTCTTCATTGAATTCTTAAAATCTTCAAATTAACTAGTCATTATAGATTCAAAGTTTTCTCCCAGCTGCTCAATGTGCTTATTAATTTGCACTGCAATTGATCTATTTGTCTTCCATCCTACAGTTCCAAATGAGGGGAATGTATCCTATACATAAAAGAATATACAAACCACCAAAGAACCAAACTTTCACCATGCACTCTTGGTTTTCCTTATAGCTCCAAGGTTCTCCATAAGTTGTTGTAGCTAAAGTTCTACTAGATCATATGTATGATCTTTCTTGACAATTTTATAATCAACATCCACAGCTATGCAGGGCACACTATTCAACCTACTGGACTAATAGAATTTATGCGAGATTACCCTTACAACAAAGTTTAGCAATGGATCAGTGATGGTATCTATAGTCATACCTCTCTTATTCCAGACTACTCCAGTGTTCTTCTCAATCACTTCCTTGGAATTACTCCTGAGTGTCTTTGGTTAATCTAGGATTGGGTAGCCAGTAACCCTATGAATTATTATCTTAGTTATTTTGATTGGTCCTCCTTCTATTCACAAGGAACCATCATGAATTTGGCTTAGCATAATATGTGTCCACTCAGTCTTAAATACATTCAAAAAATTTAGGGCTCATGTCAAACCCTTTTTCTCTACAATTTTGTATTCTTCCTCAAAAACACCATTTTCACACAATCTATTATATGCACCTCTTATCTCCATGTCTCCAATGCTTCCTATATTGCAATTGTAGCATTTCCCCACATCTTGCATGATTATCACATTTTGCGGAATCATTCACAATGCACTAGAAGGGTCTTGTTTATTTCATACTCAACAACAACATGAAAAATTTAAAGATTTGTCTAGGATTTCTAACAACATCTTGCATCTTTATTCATGCTAATTTAGTATTTTTAGTACTATATCCTTTTGAAACTGATGTATGATATAACCTTTAAATATCAGTCCCACATACCTCTTATTTTCCTAGTTTGATGAGGTGTGATCACCTAACCCATTGGGTGAATTGACCCCTTCTCCACTTGATGTGCTGCAAATATCTTTTTTTTCCATGTCTTGTTCATCTCATCTCTAATGTGCTCAAAATATTCCTTGCCTTTATCTTTATCAAATTCACAACTTGGTGCCTTTGACCTAGTTGGATAGTATTTACTAATGTGACCAATCTTCAAACAACTAAAAAATGTAGTTTGACTCAACCACCTTTTTTAGTTACCACTGAAGTGTGTCCTAATACAATTCTTTGGAACATGTCCATATTCTTGACAATAATGACAGCTATATCTTGTATTATAATCCCAATTGTAGGAGTTCCCATTGTTTCTTACCTTTGTTAGCTTGTTTGATGACCAAATGGATTTGGATTTGCATTCAAAAGCTCTATGTCCATACTTCTGATAGTTGTAGCAATAACCGTCAAATCTTTTTTTATGCATGGTCTTGGTTCTACATTCATGTGCCTAATTTTCTTGTTGCACTTATGACAACGAGTCATGTTCTTAGGCTTGACATTCTGATTTGTACTCTTGCTCCTACACACATTAGTAGTATGTCTTTTCTTACCACAATTATGACAAGTAAGTTTTGAGTTCTTATCTTTGATGTTCATTTCTTCTACAACTTTGGATGATTCTCCTTCTTAAGTTCTTGTGTAGCCCAATCCCGATGTATCATTGGTAGGTCCAAGGGATCTCAATAATTTCTCAAAGTATTTGATGGCTTCATTTGGCTTGTTCAAACTTTCAGCATTTTCCTTTTCTCTCTTTAGGTTAGTTTGCAATTAGTCATTCTACAACTTCAATATAGTTATCTCAATGTCCTTGACATTCAATTCATAGTTGGAATTAATCAATTGACTTAGAGTATCCAATTACATGTTGAAAATCTTGGTTAACTCTGTTGACTTCTCTTCCAATCTCTTGGCCAAATTTTTTTTGTCTTCTTCAATCATGACTTTGTCTTCCATAGCCTTCTTCTTTTGTTCATACACCTCACATAGCAATATAGCTTGTGATTCTTGCTCTAGCTTGAGATTTTTGATTTCCTGAGCTTGGACTCTATTCTTTTCCATTAGATTTGCAACAATTGCATCATATTTATTGGACTCACCATCTACAAATAGCTTGGTAGTGTATATCTCTCTATATAGTGTGTCATTCTCTGCAATAGCAATCTCTTTCCTTCTCTTTTAGAGAACTAGCTTTGATACTAATTATTGGAATTACAAGGGGAAAGAGTAAATTTTTTTTTTGGGTGGGGGGGGGGGGGAGTGGTGTGAATCAGTAGTTTAACCTTGGCCCCATAAAAATTTTTCCTTTCACTCATTACATGCATAAGAAAGTTGAAATAACATGTAAATCATATGCATCTAAATCACATAACCGTGTAAGCATTCACACACATAACACCAAATATGATTACCCAGAAACCCTCCAAGTGAGAAGATAAAACTAGGGTGGGGATGACACCCATAAATATTAACTACTATAGTAATAAAGTGTATCCAATGAAGGTTACAATGATTTGACCATGAAACATGATCTACCCTATGAAAGGTTTGCCCTGTTAAAGGCTTACAAAGACTATTAAGTCTCACCTTATTAGAGCATTTTGACACCTTGTTAGAAGTGTGTCTAGTTAGAGAACTTCAACTTCCAACTAAGTAAGGACCCTATTAAATGATTTCATATAGCATGTTAGGACTACTCTGTTAAGAGATTCAACTAAAATCACCTGTTAAAATGTCTTAGCATAGATCCTATAATTGGCACTTTCTTTCCTAATAATAGATCACCTCTACACAATATCTTATTGATCCTTCATGATCAAATCTCTCAATGTTGTATCCTTTTGTATCCTCTATTCTTCTTTAACTGATTCTACAATTCACTCTCACTTCTAAGTCACCTTAAATGCTCTACAAACTATCTTGTTCACTCCTTCGACTGTCCATACTATTCACTCCTCTATCTATTCTTCATAAAGAGTTTAGGGCTTTGTCCTCCTTAAGAAGACTTTGGTGGCTTAGGGTTAGGTATGAATCAATAGCTAAGATTCATCCATTTTGCTGCTTAATCCTTCTCATTTTTTGATTGGTTGCATGTACTTTCATAGGGAATCCAAATATATATTTGTCCTTATCTCCATAATATTGAAATATAATATTAAGTCAGCTCAAAATTGGCTTACCTAATTGTTTGTGCCATTACAAAAAAATATGTCAAAATTGTGTCACTTGGCATATGAATTCTCTGATGCTCAGCATGCACTATTCTATATACTATGACTTGGCATTTGCATTACTCAGAATCCACTATTCACTCGGCTCCTGAATCACTCATTATGGTCTATCTGCTCAACATATGAGTGAGTCAAAACTCATTGTAACTCGGCATACTCTAATATTTACATGTTGTGCTCGACACATATTACTAGTTTGGCATAAACTAAGTAAATGGCTTAAGTGTGTTTACACTCACTTGTCAAAACCAATCTGAGATCAACAATTAGGTTACATAATATTATAGATGTCTGTGCTAGCTATTTAACAATATAATTTATTTCAAATTCATATTATCTCAAGCCTTTCAACTATAATTTATTTTAAATGTATGTCCATTTTCTCTCAAAACCAACATGTACTAATTGGGTTGTAGATTTTAGATTGTTCATCGAATTTTGCAAAGAGTTAATTGTTTAAAACTAGACTCCATTCGACACACTTTGACAAAAAAGAAATTTTTAATTTTGGATTAGATTTCAATAATTTCTAAGGGGAGCACACAAATATTTCACATTTTTGGGATGTATCCACTTACAAAATTCATGAAAAAAATAAATATTATAAAATTACCCAAAAATTTCAAAATAAAATTAAAACTTTAAGGGGGGCACACATTGCACTATGTTATGTTTATTTTGAAAAAATAGTACCACTTTATATGGTCCCCTTTTTTGAGGGCCTACAACTAGACCATTTTGAAAAAAAACTTAGTAGTTTAGAAACTATATTCAAAGGACTACTACTTTCCTTTTTTATCATATCTTAATATTTTGAGCATAGCTATCTTCAAATTCTTGTCAAAGTTTAGAAATTGCTGATTAAAAAAAAAAAGTGGTCACTTATACCCCACTTTTAGCACCACAACTTAGTGCACTTACCCCGATCTAGTATTCATCTCTATACTATCTAACAAAAAATTATCTCATTGATAAGTAGGAGATATTTTTTCACAACAAGTCAATATGTGATATTGCTATCATGATTTAAATAAGTAGTTTTTGAGTCAAACTTATTGACCCATGCTTCATGAGTAGTGGTTCAAGTGAGCACATCTCTCATATGAATTAATGGAGCACTTAGCACTCATTATATCTAGGTGATACCCATGAGGCACACCACCTGTTAAAGGTTTTGAAAATGGTGTTGCAGGTAGAGTGGGTTTAATAATGGAGGAAATTCCATAGTTAACTAGTGCTTGAGTTGGAGTACTATTGTGGTAGGTGACCTCCTAGGAAGTCTTAGTGCTTCACCCTATGAATATCACCTAGATCTATTTAGTAATAAGTATTTCATTCATTCTTATGAGAGATTATCACTCATGAAATAGGGGTTAGCAAATTTGAAACACAAACTACATAGTTGGATCATGATAGCAATATAACAATTATCTCATTATGATTTATTTTTTCATATTGTATTCATGGAATTATGATTAAGGTCTAACGAAAAATACAATCCAATGCCATTTATTTTTAAAATAAAAAATTAAATAAAATATTGTCGAGACTAAGATTGCACTAGAAATGAAAAATATAATGTATTTTAAAAGAAAGGGAGAAATGATCATATACATTTCCTATATTATGATTGTTGAAAAGTAAGAAAAATGATGACAATCTTGAATATAGGTTTATATATGGGTGCTTGCATTATTTTTCCACAAAATTATAATGGTGATGCTTATCTCGAGTGCTCCTATCCCCATGAATACAATCCAACACACTAGCATTGTAAAACCCATTATTATTTTTCACAAAAGTAGGTACAATTTTGACACCTTAAATGCAAATTTTCGAAATGACTATCTAGCTCACAAATTCCTTCTTTCAAGATAGTTATAATATTTATTAATTTAATCAATAATCAAACTTAATTTAATTAATAAAATCTATTGGTTGATTTACTTTTTTATAAAAAGATGGGTTTTATAAGTGTGAATGAAGTCAACATGTATGGTATCAAGTAATGATATAATGTAGGTTTATCAATAAAGAATAAATTGTAGCTACATGTCATAAGTGTTCTTTTGGTGCCTTGTGTTAAGTGTATTTTAACCTTTGTGCACATAACTAATCATTTGTGTTCCAACTACTACAAAATGAAACAATACTTTTAGACTATTTATCACAAAAGAAAGAAACTCAAAAGATTGAAAAACTTAAAATGCGCAAACTTAGGATGGGTACTTAATAGATCCTTTCCTCTTATTATGCCGAGAGGCATATACAATGGCAACAACATTCCCAGCATGGGAATATGCCAAGGAATCTTCGTTGTTAAGTAAAAAGAGTGAGGGTAGTTACAAATGAAAATGCCCTTTGCCATTCTAGAATAATGGGCCAACATTATAGCCCTAAAATAATAGGTCAACATTAAAAAACAAAAAATATGAAGTAGCAAGCATTAATTATATCATATAGTAGTTAATTTTAAAATGATAACTTTTTGGTAGCTTATTGTAGCCATTTTTATTGTCCAATATTTTAATATTATATATCCAATTTTAAAATAATAATTTTATTGCAGCTTATTGTAGCCATTTCTATCATTCAAGATTTGAATAGTATATAATTATAAGATTATTTTTTATGTATGCTCATTTTTTGTAACTAGACATTTAGGTTTTCAATATGGTTTGTGTTTTGTCTGTGAACTTTTCTTGTAGGTTCAAGTGATCGTTGCATTTGTTGTGAAGCTATTCAACCATCATTTTTTGTTTTTTTTTTTTGCGTAAATAGGTATGTTTGTTTGTATTCATCTTTTATTTTAATGCATTTAATATTTTTTAATCATATTATTTAAGATTGATTAAAATGATATTCTAACTTTTTTCATATATCAAAAAAGTTCTAATAAGACATTTATAATTTTATGTTCAACTCATAACATTTCAATTGTCATTTTCAGCATTGCATATTTCCATTTTCTTCTTCCTTTCCCAATTTCTTTAAACAATAAACTATTGCTAAAATGCATCTAGAAACATCTTGGAAACTTTCTCTTTAGTCTATTGATTTTTATTTTTGTTTATGGAAGTGTTTTTAAAAAAAAATCTATATGACTTTGAGCTAATTATTTGTAATGCTTGGTAGTTTTGGTTAGGCTTTCTTTAAAAGGTTTTATTTATCTTCAAATTTCTGCTCCCACCAAAGTATCTGGTTGTAATTCATCCCATCTAAAAATAAATGATTTTAGGCTTCTCGTTCTCTCCTCAATCAGGATACACCTTTTATTTCTTTCAAATATATCCTATCACTCTCAAAATGTGTTATCTCTCAGAAAAATATAGCAAACATACAAGAAAAGAGTTCATCCTCTTCTTGAGGTGAGGAAAAATAGTTAACACAGTTATTAGAAATTCCTACATTGTGGCTGAATTTTATTTATATTAAATTTTGAATTGATGAAGAGGTTTGCATCACATTCATCATTACCATTGACAAGCATATCATATTACTTATGCATCCATATCCCCAAGATTTTTAAACTAAAAATTCATATGTGATGTTCTGATAAAGTTGTTGATTTTGTGTTAGCATAATAAAATTTACCTTGTGATCTACCATAAATGGGTTATCTAATTTTACAAATTCAATCATTTTTTAAATTAAAATTAGTACATTATAAAGATAAGTTTTTTGCTATATTTGTGTAATATTTTTATGCCACTTAAATTTATTTGGATTTCTTCTAAAGCATGCTGTGCATTTCCATGTACAAGAATTTTTTTATAGTACTTTAAAAATGATTAATTTAAATATCAATTTCATTATAATTAGACTTAAAGAAGATAAATTGGATGAACTAATTAGCATGAAGGTATAAATATGCTCCTTTGAAGAAGGGTACCAGGGCACCTGGTTTGAGGGCACAATCATTGGAATTGTGCCAAATAGAAATGACCCAACCTTTTACTTTCAATACGATCATTTTATTATAGATGAATGGGCTAGAGAACCACTTGTAGAGGAGGTTACTGTACAATGTATTAGACCCATACCACTTGCAATTCCATTACTGCATCAAATATTTGTGGGGGACTCTATTGAAGTTAGAGAGACTGATTATTGGTGGTAAGGGATTGTGGAGGTTATATTTGAAACCCCACTGAGCTAAGAAGTTCTTTTTGAAGTGTATTTTCTAGATATTATAACCTTAAAACCATGTTCACAATCAAACTGTAACCAGTTTTGGATTGGATAGAAGGCCAATGGAGGCCTCAACAATAGAATTGATTTGATATTTGAACTTTCTATGTTCACATGTATCACCCTATAGATAAGGATATTATTTTTTGTGTCATTATTTGTGTATTGTAAACGACAAAAGAGTTTTTTGATTTTATGAAAATGTAATTATTCTCTATATAAATAAAATGTCTCTCTCATGCTCTTACAATTCTAAATCGGTCATATTTGTGTACATTATAAGTCTTTTTTACAATATTCTTTATCTTATTATACTTTTTTTCATAAACTTGTGTTATCTTCAACAACTAAATACAATTATAAGGATTGAATATTTAACTACATATTTCATTTAGAATATTTAAGTACATATTTAAATATCAATGCACCACCTACAAACATACATTAATTTAAAGTGAGTGCTTAATTTATAATAGAATTCATTAGTTCATAAAACTATGTTCTTAATTTATTTTCCTAACTTCACTCTATTTCCACATAATTAGCTGTGGTGAGACCAAGGTTAACCTTTCAATTGGAGGAACATAGGAGAGAACACCAAAGAGAATATCATAGACAATATCAAAGAGACTATCGTAGACGTCAACTAGAACAAATGATAAAAAGTTGGAGACAAGAACAAAGGACAAGGCATAACCAAGTTGATAGGGAGAGGCGTGCTAGAAGAAGGGATGAACAAATAGTAGGAGAAATAGAAATTCAGCAAATAGTTGGAAGAAATGTAGAAATAAATATATGATGTCAAATTTCTCTAGAAACCCTTCTCCTTCCAAGTGAAGCACAACGTGAGCGTAAAGAAAATGATGGCCAACCAATTGAAAGGTACAACCAACCATCTAATGCAAATATTTAGTTGGATGTTCAAAATGAAAATTCTAGATCAGTACAATGAGTATCTGAAATGCCACAACATGAAAATGTTTTGAACATTAATGATGATGTTGACGGAACTATGGAAAACACTACAAACCCAAATGGTCTTCTTCATATTGAGCTCAGATCTAGTTTAGACATCAAATAGATAGTTTGAAGACTCCAAGTATGTGTCATGTTTGTTAGGAATCATATCTCTTTATGAAAGTTTCTTGTACTTCTGAAGGTCTTATATGTAATAGATGTTGACAAGAGAAAGGTATCCATAGAGCTTCTTCTCTAAACCATATGGATCCTAGGTCTCAACCACAAGTGCTTGCAAATTTGACCCAAGTTTAAGAGATGTTAATTGCACATGCTAGTCCTATACTTCAAGTTACACATGAAATTGGTGGTCAATACAAGTACAAGAGACACACTCTATGTTTTCCTCAACATATTGAAGAAGTATCCAAAGTTTTTAGATAGGATCAATGTGGCACTAGTTATAAATTTACTATAAATAGGGAGTGTGTGTATAGAGCTTTAAGGTACATAGTAGAAAATGACCCCTTCTTGGGAGATGTTAGAGTCAATGAAGGTGCTCTCAATGAATTGACCCAAATTTTTGATGAGAATATTTTTAATAGATTGAAGACAATACACATGGAGTTTGATTCTGATGCAAATGAGGTCATTTTCATTGGTCCACTCATGGAGGTATATGAAGGTAGTATACTTCAGCATACTACATCTATGGCCTCTAGACCACCCAATGCTCAAAGAGAAATGGAATTAATTCATGCATGGGTTAACGATCTGGATTTAGTTTCATCTCAATTAATTGATTAGCCAAGTATAGGAGTATATCCTATCAATGAATATGTTACATCAGGATTGTTGGATATGGATTTTCCAATATGTTTTTTGATGGAAGATGTGACTTGATAGAGCCAAGAATGAAGCGAGTTTATCTTCATGAATTTGCTAAGCATTTGATTCAGTATAGGGATCATCATTTAGGTAAACATCCAAGGTTTAGGTATTTTATGAAAAACATGATAATGCAACATTGTGTACAAAGTTCATCATCTGTATTTGTGAAAAGGAATTTACAAGATTTTCCAATTACAATCAATGAGTTACATGAACATATGGATAATATGCTACATAATAATTTGGCTGATAGGTTGATGAGGTTTGGAACAAGTCTAAGAGGCAGAAGGTCATATTGGGATAAATGTAAAGGTGAACTGATAAACTTGGTCCACCAACTAAGAACTCCTACAATTTTTTTAACATTGAGTGCAGTAGATGTGCAAAGGCCTAATTTACACACATTAATGCTTGGGACACCACCAACTAATCCACGATAGGCTCAAAAATGGAGAAGATAGAATATCGTTGACTATCCTCACATTGTTGCAAATTACATGCATCTCAAACATACAATGTTTAGAAAAAAAATACTTCAAAAGGGTATGAGAGTCAAATAATTTTGGTGTAGATATTAGTGGCAACACTGGGGTTCATCCCATGTGCATGGATTCACATGTTTAGAAGGAGCACCAAACATGGACACTATTGATTGGTCAAATGAGCAAGAGAGGAAAAGTGTTGAAAGATATTTTCATTCCATTATTCATGCATGGAATCCTAGACATGATACACACCAAAGAAATATACAGGTATGTTTTCAATGATATTATCTCATATCTCACTATGTTATGATGATTATAGATTTATTTAAGCACAAATTTTATTAATAACTTTATTTTAGAACTATAATTTGTACAACTATTTTAGGCTTTTCAACATTTTGTTCAACATCCATGTCTCAAAAATACTGCATAACTATCATAGATGGATATTGATCAAGACTATGAAGAGATATTAAACTATGCTGAAATACAAACTATCTATAAGGAGGGTTCATGGTTATGTAAAAAGAGGGGAAGAATGGTGAGTAGGTAATTATTATATGAATTCAAAGTTTTATATCTATTTAACACATCAATTATTTACATACATCAATGCAAACTTATAATTTTATCCCTCCCAGGTATAGTGCTCCTTGGCCATTGAATCTAGGTGGGTCTAGATTATACAAGGATGCAAAAACAAGTGAAAAATATTTGAGCCAGCAAGAAATGATTATAGAGTTAACACACATAATTAACACATGTTGCAACTTTGGAGGGAAAATTTAGATTGGCAACCTATACTTTCTAAACATGTAGTTATCAAGTATATTGCAAAGTATGCTTCAAAAGTAGAAAGAAGTTCTAAAACATATCAACAAATGTTGATGTCTTTATCAAACTTGGAAATTCCTAATGATCTTGCAGCAAGGGCATACAAAAAACTTCTCACAGAAACAGTTATAGAAAGAGACATTGGAGCTCAAGAAACATGTCATATGTTGTTAGAACTTTCACTTACGGAGAGTAGTAGAAAGTTCATTAATCTAAATGTTTCACGTGAAGTTTTTAAACCTGTGACAATTAATATAGAGAATAATGAAAAAGATAATACAAAGTCTTTTATACAAGGGTATAAAAAAATGCCCCTTTATATGGAAGGTATAACATTAATTGATGCAACAAGATCTTGGATATACAATCCTAAGAAAAGAGGAGATAACAAATGGGCCCAAGAGAAATAGAGCTATAGTTAGATTTTTCCCAAGGTTTATATCAATTTCTCCATAGGACTCCAACAAATGGGTTGATTTTTGTTCATCTAAGTTGTTGTTGTACAAACTTTTCCATGACATTTAGAGGGACATTGGTGATACTCATGTTATTATAGTGGCCAATTGGGAGTTGCTCCAATATACTCCTTGGCATGTTCAACAAGATGAACAACTAGAAAATGATGAAGCTACAAGTGACTTAGATGTAGAAGATATTGTATCTGCTCAAGAAAATACTATAGAGCATGAATGGGAAATCATATCTAGATTGCATCATGGTTAACACATGTAAGTTTTTGAAATAAACATGTTGGGAAGAAGAGATATTGATAAGAATAAAAATTGGTCTATTGAATATCAATGTGAAGATAATACATTTGCAGCTATCAACTTCATTGGTGAAATGAAGAAACATCAATGTCTCATGTATGATGACATTCTAGAATGCATAAACTTTTCAAGTCTTAGTGGAAACCAACAAAAGGCCATTGACATTATTATGATACATTACCATAGCAATCAAGTGGGGAACCCTCTATGTATAATAATTCAAGGAACTATAGAAATAGGAAAATATTATCTAATTGGTGCCATCAGTCAATCTCTTCGTATGGATGCAATGCCAAATCCTTCTCCACATTTATTACTCATATTTATTGGAGTAGTAGCTTTCAATATAGGAGCTTCAAAAATTCATTTAAAGTTGTGAATACCAATAAAAGATTTTACTCAATTAGAGGGGGCATGACTTATAAGTTTTCAAGAAGAAATAACTCACATTAGATATATTTTGATTAAAAAAATGAGTTTCATTGGTCAAAACTTGTTGGAAAATAAAGATTCTCATCTTAGACAAGCATTCCTAGAAAATGCCGAAAGAAGTTTTGCAGGTAAATTTTTTGTTGTTGTTAAGTGTATTTTTTATGTCAACTAATATTTACTATTACTATCCATCTGTAGTATTCCTAATACATTTTTCAACCTTTATTTTCTTTCTTTCAGGACTTTCTATTATTTTGGTTGGTGATCTTGGTCAATTACCTCCAGTCAATGATAAACCAACATATGCTAGCTAAAGGAAAGCTAAATTATTATCGCAAGAATTCAAAACAATGGTTACATTAGATAAAATATTTAGTCAAGATTGTCAAGATAATGACCAACAAAGATTTTGTGAACTTCTAAGAAATTTGGGAGATGTGATTCCTAAGATAGATGACTAGAATCTTCTTATGATGAGGATCCCTATACGGCTTGATGCTCTAACCAATGATGAGTTTGACAAAGAAGTATATTTTTTCTCAACCAATGAGAATGTCGACAATTATAATAGGAGAATGTTGTAGTCTTTGAGGTATCCTGTTGCACACAATCTTGCAACTAAGACAAGGCATGGTAACATAGTTGATGATGGTTCAAGTGATGAACTTGAGTTAGAGTTATTAATTAGTAAAGATTACAGGGTGATGTTGACTACAAATGTTTGGATAGAAGTTGGCCTTGTCAATAGAGCTTTAGGATATATACAAAGTTGTGTGTATAGACTAGTAACCAATCCTCCTCAACCACCAACCTATGTCATTGTTGAATTTGATAATTATTCTGGAATACCATTTGATGACCACCATCCAAAATTAGTTCCTATAGCCCCATTATAGAGGGTAAGTACCTTCCAAATACCATTAAGATTGGCATAGGCATTGAAAATTCACAAATCACAAGGACTAACTCTTAAAAAAGAAACAATTGATATAGGTCCAAAGGAAAGAGCTGGATTAACATTTGTGGCTATTTCTCATGAAAAGTCTATAGAAGGATTGAGAATAATCCCACCATTTACATATGACCGCTATGAAAAAATGACAAGTGGGAAGTAACTTTCAAATAGGAAGGTAGAGGAAATGAGATTGAGAATCCTTGAACATCAATGATGTAATAATGAGTTACTTTTATGAAAATGGATAATTAATTATTCTTCTATTTTGTGTCAAATTTGTGCTTTATTACTTTGAAACAATGCACTGGTACTAGACATTAAAAAATTATGTTTTCTTATTCTTCAATGTCTATGAATGATCATTATAATGCCATGTTTCCATACACAATATTTCATTGCAATTTTCAATGCAATATGGTTTTTACATTGATATAATCTACACTTCATAATGTTACCTCATGTATTATGTTATTCAAAAACAAAAATTTCAATCTTATATCCCTCCAATTAAGTATCATTGGCATGATTTTGATTTTACATTTATGTCATATTTTGTTTCAGTTATGACAGCTTTAGACAGAGAGTCAAGGATCATTGACATGAGCCCAACAACTTCCATAGGCTCAAATAATTTTTTTGAGATAGAGTTTGTGAGGTGCAAGTGGATAATTAAAGAGTCTTGTATAACTATGCTCATAGCTCTTGAGAATGCAACTCTGGCAATTGATGATGTACAAGAAGTTGAGATAATTGAGATGGATGATGTTGCAAGATTTGTCTATAACACATCTGCAAAAGTAGACATGTTTCCATCCATAATGAAAGAAGTGTATAATGATCATTTAGCAAATGAAGGTCACAATACAACTTTCATCTCTAAAGAATATGTGATGTAATTACACCATTATGGAGAAATTTTCTCCATGTAGGGCATGTGCACCAAGTTGTGGTGCCAAAAACATGACACAATTTTTTTTAAAAAACTTTCAAAAGCATGTACGCACTATAGCATACACGCTCTTTTTAAAAGTAGGAATTTTTATAAATGGGCTGCAAACTCACGACCCATTTTATACTTCTTGCATTTCTCCTCACAGTGTGCACACAGATTGAAGAAATTGAAGAATTTTGTCACCTGTCTCCTCAAAATGCCTCCTCATCATCGAAGTTCAAGATTGGTATCATGTCGTATGTTTTCTACTCTTGTTTTTGCATTATTTTATATATTTTTGTAAGTTTTTACATTGCTTTGTAGTTTTTTTTCAATTTTTCTTTAAATTTGTTTATTTATTTAAATTGCAATTGGTTTCTTATTAGGAAATGTGAATAATAAACTGCCAAATCCCTAGCCAAATTAACAAAAGCAAAACAAAAACCCTCCACTACAAGAGCAAGAAATTTTGCAACCTGAATTGATTGGAAGACCTCCTCCTAGCACCCAAGACAACATAATGCATGAAATAGAAAGAGGGAAAAAAGATTTAGAAGAATTCATTGGTAGGTTGAAATATTGTGGACAAACCAATCCGATGATAGCATAATTGGCATCCTCCCTCGAGTCCATTATGACCCATGTAGCTTCTATTAGTGGTTAGTTGGATATTTGGTGTGTTAAGATGGATGAAAAAAGAAGATATTATGCAAAAAAAATATCATATCACGATGTTAAAAAAAAGAAATACCAAAAAGTAACATTTGTGCATTGTTTAAAAAGCATGGAGAACAAGATATTGTTAAACATACAACTAAAAGGTTCCCCATCCATTGGTGCATACATGATGGTATTAGAAATAACTTTTGGGATAGATGGTGGATGGTCTTTGATGCCCCTCCCTACAATAATCACAAGGTTCCAATGTATTTCTTAAAGAAATTGTATTGTGAATTTGTCCTTGGGGAGATCCCAAATTATTTTGATAAAGTAGAATTTCATGGTAGAGGTGGGGGGTCATCATTTGAGAGGCCTGAGGCATGTTGTGACCCTAATGTGGTTAGGGTACTTGTTGTTAAGCCATAGGGTGAGCATGTGATTATTCCTTTAGTTGTGAAGGAACGTGTAGAGACCAACACTATAGGGGCTATTAATGCTTAGACATAGACCCTCATTCATTGCATGAGTCCATTAGTTGAGGAGGAGCCTTCTGGGGTCACATGTGCACATCATGTGGATCCTTATGCACATTTGGCAATCATGCTAGAACCAGCATGGATGATGGGCTAGTCACTGATGAGTTCCTGAGTGACACATTTGGCATTAACACACATGTAAATTATAATTATAATAAACTAATTTGATCACATTTTGTATGTATAGTGAATGACTAATTAATTAGCATGTATTGACATTGTTTGAAATTTAGGGTAAGAGTATTCGCGGCCCTAGTGTAGATTCTCTAACCCCATTTTTTGTCTCATCAACAAGTTGAGAGGTATGTATCAATTTAATCATTTAAATTAATACATATATTTATTAATTAATCATATGAAGGATTGAAAAAAAATTATGCATGTGCATCAGTTCTCTACTGGACCATCGACATTCACAAGGGACTCTGAGCCTAGGCATAATGTGAGCTACATAGAGGTACATTTGTTTCATGTTAGTTTAATTCATTTGATTATATTAGTTTCATGTTTCATGTTACATGTAAATTGTATTATATGACATGCAGTTGTTGATGTTTGAGACTCCTTATCTTCGCTAGTCCATTGATCATGGAGTTGCTACAACAATGGCTAGTTCAGAGCCATTAACCAAGGTATGAATGAATTTTCTTGGTTTTAATTGTTTTTTATAATAGTTAGTATCGAAATTTCTAATGTTATTTATAACTGATTATATTGATTGAATTGTTGTAGGGCCTTATTACACCTGATCATCCACAAGCCTTTAAGGTGGACGTATAGAGTGACTATTTGATGGTGGTAAGAAAATAATTAATTTTGTGTGTACATATATTTTATTTCAATGTATAATAATTAGTGATTCATATCTACTTTGTTTGTATCAGCTCAAGTTAGAGAAGAGCCTAAATAAGAGGATGAGTAAGTGTGTGAGGAAGACCCCATCATCCCCATCATCTCCCTCCACATGATGATCAAAGACCTCTAGGGATTTTTTTCCTTCCCCTCATGGAAAGGAGAAGATATAGTTGATAGAAACACATGTATAGGCATTAGTGGACATATATGTTGGATTTTATGTTGGTGGACATATTCGATATACATTTGATGTATATATGATATTTTATATTTGATGTATGACATATATTTGATGCATGACATTATTAGACTTATGAAATTATTGGTTAATATATGATATGTTTGTTCATGTATGACATTATTGGTTATAATAATATATATCTTGTTTTTATTGTTTATTTTTTAAGTACATTTCATGTATTTTATTTTAATGTAAATTGCATCCAAGATGATGCAGAGTGCTCACACCAAAAGCTAGTGGATTCCCAGCAAGAACACTTTTAAGGAAAACTACCTTTCCCACCTTCGTAAGTGTCTTCAAAGACACTTTCAAACTTAGTTACAACATTGAACAAAATTCTACCAAACTTCACAAAACTACTTGATCACTTTCCCTATTCAAGACTTGGGAAGCAATAAGGGAAAAATGAGCAAATTTGAGAAATGGATCATAATCAACTTCTTGCTTCAAACTAACATCTTAGACACTTCAAAGAACACCTAATAACTATCTCATAAAATTTAGTTTGTCATTTGTTCCATCCATCCAAGAGATTCTTCAACATCTTATGAGTGAAAACAATCTTCCAACATCCTATGAATGTATTTTCTTTGCAATAACATGTAATTTGCTGATTTTTGGGCAACTCTTCACAAAGGGAAGTGATTATGTTTCAAACCCATGAAATGACTATTAAGACAACGAAGAAGATACTTAAAATCTTCCACTAACTCCATTCAATGATAACATACAGCTAAAGTGGTGTTGCATTCTAACAAAATATGAGTTTTCTATTGCAAATAGTAAGTTATGATATTTAACAATAACTCAATGATCCTATATACAAGTTTAACATCGGCCATGATTCCTTCCCATATAAAAAAACTTAATAATCACCAACACCTTATGCCTCCTCTAAATTCATAGAGGGTATTTTCATCATTTGACATCCATTCCAATCGATTACCAATTAGTTTGATTGGTTACAAAGTTAATTTAAAAGTTTTCCAAAAAATTGCTAAAATTGCCAAAATGTTATTAGCAACTTTTATTGCAAAATTCAGTTTTTGCATTAACTCTTCCTAGAACTTAACCAAGGGATTTTTGGTAACACATAGGACCTATATAAGGTTTAATAACTCTTAAAACACTTATTGAGTCAAATTATTAACAAAAACAACAAAAAAAGAAAAATTGTTAGGACTAAGGCAACTTGAGTTTATAGGTGACCTCAAGTTCCTTGACCTTACACACAAGGATTACCTTATTACCATAAAAAAAAACATGTTCAAAATGAGGTATATGATCACTACTTTACCTTCTATCACTCATCTCCATCATTGGATAAGATGACATATCTAGTTGCCATAATGAAAGATCATTATCATATGGCATTCAATGACTCTTAGGGATGATTCAGTTCAATGTGCCCAAGAATGTTTGAGCACTCAACGAGATGGGATAAGCTTAGGCCTAGTGTTTACCTAGCCACCTAGAGCTAATAGAATAGACAATTTGATTCCACAATGAAAGGTGAGAGAGATTTGGTAGTTGGCAACTTTGTACTGACCAACACTACAAGTTTCAACATCACCCAAGATGGCATCACAAAATCAAAATGGAATAAGATCTCTAAAAAGAAAATTTGGTTATTATAGGTCTTCACAACATGGTCCTATGACACCCAAAATTGCACCCATACCTCGTATGAGCTTTGAGATATGCCCCCACAAAGATCACTACCCTATGGCATTTAGTGACTCTTAGGGATGTTTTGGTTTGGTATGCTCGAGAGTGTTTGAGCACTCAACATGATGGGAAGAGCTTGAGGCTAGCGTTTAGCTATCTACCTAGAATTAACAGAAGAGATAGTTTGATCCCACAATGAAAGGTGAGAGAGATTTGGCAGTTGGCAACTTTGTACTAGCCAACACTACAAGTTTCAACATTACTTGAGATGGCATCACAAAATTAAAATGAAATAAAATCTCCAAAAAGTGAGAGATTTTATTGTAGGTCTCCACAACATGGTCCTATATCACCTAGAATCACATCCATACCTCGTACGAGCTACACAATATTCCTTGTCAAATATCACTGCCTTATGGCATTTAGTGACTCTTAGGGACATTTATATTCAGTGTGCCTAGGAACATTTGATAGGACAAGCATGGGGCTAGGATTTAGCTGACCACCCAAAGCTAACAAAGCATACAATTTGATCCCACAACAAATGGTGAGGGAGATTTGGCAACAAGAAACTTTGTACTAACTAACACTACAAGTTTCAGCATCACTCGAGATGTCATGCCAAAATCAAAATGGAATAAGATCTCTAGAAAAAGAGAGTTTATTGTAGGTCTCTGCAACATGGTCCTATAGGATATGGAATAGCATCCATACCTCGCATGAGCTTTGAGATATGTCCTGTCAAAGATCATTTCCCTATGGCATTTAGTGACTCTTAGGGACATTTTAGTTAGTGTACTTGAGAATTTTTGAGCACTCAATAGGATAGGACGAGCTTGGGGCTAGGGTTTACCTAGCCACCCAGAGCTAATGAAATAGATAGTTTGATCCCATGATGAATAGTGAGGGAGATTTGGTAGTTGGTAACTTTGTACTGGCCAACATTACAAGTTTTGACATCACCCAAGATAGCGTCGTAAAATCAAAATAGAGTAAGATATTCAAAAAGTGAGAGATGTTATTGTAGGTCTCTCCAACATAGTCCCATAGCACCTAGAATCGCATCCATACCTCACATGAGCTCTAAGATATGCTCTGTCAAAGATTGTTTCCCTATGGCATTTAGTAACTCTAAGGGATGTTTCAGTTTGGCATGCCTGAGAATGTTCGAGTTCTCAATGGGATGGGACAAGCTTGGGGCTAGTGTTTACCCAACTACCTAGAGCTAATGGAAGAGATAGTTTGATCCCACGATGAATCGTGAGGGAGATTCGACAATTGGTAACTTTGTACTAGCCAACACTACAAGTTTCAACATCACCTAAAATGGCATCATAAAATCAAAATGGAGTAAGATCTCCAAAAAGTAAGAGAGGTTATTGTAGATCTCTACAACATGGTCCTATAGAACCCAAAATCACATTCATACCTCATATGAGCTCCAAGATATGCCCTATCAAAGATCACCACCCTATGGCATTTAGTGGCTCTTAGGGACATTTTGGTTTGATAGGCCTGAGAACGTTCAAGTGCTAAAAGGGATGGGATGATCTTAAGGCTAGGGTTTACCCATTCATCTAGAGCTAATAGAATAGATAGTTTGATCCCATGACAAATGGTGAGGGAGATTTGGTAGTCAGCAACTTTATACTGGCCAATGCTACAAGTTTCAGCATCACCCGAGATGGTATCACAAAATCAAAATAGAGTAAGAGTTCCAAAAAGTGATAAAGGTTATTGTAGGTCTCCACAAATAGTCGTATAGAACCTAGAATCACATACATACCTCACATGAGCTTTGAGATATGCCCCGTCAAAGATCACTGCCCTATGGCAATTAGTGACTCTTAGGGATTTTTCAATTTGGTGAGCTCGCGAATGTTTGAGCTCTTAATGGGTGGGATGAGCTTGGGGCTAGCATTTACTTGGCCACCTAGAGCTAACAAAATAGACATTTTAATCCCACAATGAATAGTGTGGGAGATTTGGTAGTTGGCAACTTTATACTAGTCAACACTACATGTTTTAACATCAACCAAGATGGTGTTACAAAATCAAAATGTAGTAAGATCCCCAAAACATGAGAGAGTTATTTTAAGCTTCTACAATACATTCCTATAGTACCCAAAATTACATTCATACCTTGCACAAAATCTGAGATATGCCCCATCAAAGATTGTTGCCTATGGCATTTAGTGACTCATAGGGATGTTTCAGTTTGGCATACTTGAGAATGTTTGAGTGCTCAAATCAATGGGACAAGCTTGATGCTAGGGTTTACTTAGCCACCTGAAGGTAACAGAATAAATAGTTTGATCCCACAACAAATGGTGAGGGAGATTAGAAAGTTTGCAACTTTGTACTAGCCAACACTACAAGTTTCAGCATCACCAAAGATGGTTTTGCAAACTCAAAATGAAGTAAGAACTCCAAAAAGTGAGAGAAGTTATTGTAGCTCTCCACAACATAGTCTTATAGCACCTAGAATTGCATTCATACCTTGTACAAGCTCTGAGATATGCCTCGTTAAAGATTGCTACCCTATGACATTTAGTGACTCTTAGGGACATTTCAGTTCGGCATGCTTGAGAATGTTTGATTGCTCAATAGGATAGGACAAGCTTGGGGATAGGGTTTACCCAACCACTCAGAGCTAACAGAATAGATAGTTTGATGCCATGATGAATGGTGAGAGAGATTTGACAATTGGAAACTCTGTATTGGCCAACACTACAAGTTTCAACATCACTTGAGATGGCATCGCAAAATCAAAATGGAGTAAGATCTTCAAAAAGTGAGAGGTTATTATAGTTCTCTATAACACAGCCCTATGGCACCCAGAATCACATCCATATCTTGCATGAGCTTCAAGATTTTCCCAATCAAATATCACTACCCTATGGCATTTAGTGACTCTTAGGGACATTTCAGTTTGGCATGCCCTTGAACATTCAAGCATTTAAAAAGATAGGATGAGCGTGGGGCTAGGGTTTACCTAGCCACCTCGACCTAACGAAATAGATAGTTTGATCGCACAATGAATGGTGAGGGAAATTTGATAGTTGAAAACTTTGTACTGGCCAACACTACAAGTTTCAACATCACTTGAGATGGCATCAAAAAATCAAAATGTATTAAGATCTCAAAAAAGTGAGAGTGATTATAGGTCTCTACAACATGGTCTGATAGCACCTAGAACCATATCCATACCTCGCACGAGCTCTAAGATATGCCCTGTCAAAGATTGCTACCCTATGGCATTTAGTCACTCTCAGAGATGTTTCAGTTCTATGTGCCCAAGAACATTTGAGTGCTTAAAGGATGAGATGAGCTTGGGGCTAGTGTTCTCCTAGCCACCTAGAGCTAATAGAATAAACAATTTGATCCCACGATGAATGGTGAGGGAGATTCGGTAGTTGAAAACTTTGTACTGGCCAACACTACAAGTTTTAGGATTAGCCAAGATGGTGTCATAAAATCAAAATATAGTAAGATCACCAAAAAGAAAGAAAAGTTGTAGGTCTCTACAATATAGTCCTATAGATGTCTCATCAAAGATCACTGCCCTATGGCATTTAGTGACTCTTAGGGACATTTTGGTTTGGCATGCCTGAGAACATTTGAGCAGTCAAAGGGATAGGATGAGCTTGGGGTTGGGTGAGGGAGATTTCGTAGTTGGAAACTTTGTACTAGCCAACACTATAAAATTCAAGATCACCCGAGATGGTGTCATAAAATCAAAACATAGTAAGATCACCAAAAAGCAAGAAAGGTTATTGTAGGTCTTCGTAATATAGTCCTATAGATGTCCTATCAAATATCACTGCCCTATGGCATTTAGTGACTCTTAGGGACATTTCAGTTTGGTTTACCCAGCCACCTAGAGCTAATGGAATAGATAGTTTGATCCCACAATGAATGGTGAGGGAGATTTGGTAGTTGGCAACTTTGTACTAGCCAACACTACAAGTTTCAACATCACCTGAGATGGTGTCAAAAAATAAAAATAGAGTAAGATCTCAAAATAGTGAGAGAGGTTATTGTAGGTATCTGCAACATAGTCTTATAGCACCTAGAATCACATCCATACCTCCCACAAGCTTCGAGATATGTCCTATCAAAGATTGTTGTCATATGGCATTTAGTGACTCTTAGGGACATTTTGGTTCGATGTGCCTGAGAACATTTGAGTGCTCAAAGGGATGGCATGAGCTTGGGGCTAGGGTTTATCTAGCCACCTAGAGTGAATGGAATAGACAGTTTGATCCCATGACAAATAGTGAAGGAGATTTGGCAGTTGGCAAGTTTTTACTAGCCAACACTACAAGTTTTAGCATCACCCGAGATGGCGTCACAAAATAAAAAAAAAGTAAGATCTCAAAAAAGAGAGAGATGTTATTGTAGGTATCAACAACATGGTCCTCTAGCACCTAAAATCATATCCATACCTTGCACAAGCTCTGAGATATGCCCCATCAAAGATCACTACCCTATGACATTCAGTGACTCTTAGGGACATTTCAGTTCAACATTCTCAAGAACATTTGAGTGCTCAATGGGATAGGATGAGCTTGGGGGTAAGGTTTACCTAGCCACTTGGAGCTAACAGAATAGACATTTCGATCCCATGACGAATGGTGAGAGTGATATGAGCAAGATATGTATGCCTAGGACACTTTGTGCAAGATATGAGAAAAAGTTACTAATTAGGAAAAATTGGGTCTTTTTGAGTTTTGATCAAGATAGCCTAGGATTAGGCATTTTTAGTTTTTTTTCAATAGTTTGGAACTTTTTCCAAGTCCTAGAAGTGAAATCTAGTGAACTTTGCAAAAGTTGCACTTTTTGTACAAAATTGCAAAAGTTTCTTAAAAATCAAAATCTGACTAGAAACCATCTAACCTTTGAAAATATGTTTCCCATGCTCATATACTTGAGCATGGATAGTTACAACTTCTCAAACTTCCATGTGCAACTTTTTTAAAAAAATTGCAAAAGTTGCTCATGCACCTTTTTGAGCAACATTGCAACTTTTGAGCAATTTTTGCTCTTTACATATTTAGGTCAAATGGGTCCATTTGGGACTATTCTAGGACCCCAGTTAAGATTCTTATAGAGGAAAGCTTAATATACAAAGGAATTACAGCTACATATATTAAATATACAAAGGAATATATAGAAAACCTACTTAATTGAGAGATTAATCTAAGACAAAAGGACATTTTTGAAGAAAATGGTTATCTTAGTACCATCTAGGGTATGCCAATTACTTAGGATGAAGAGACAAAACCTATAGCTACTTGGAAAGAGTGCACATGTATACAGACAAAATTTTTAGATAGAGAAGTAACAAGTGCTATAGAATTGTCCATGAAGCAATGTAAAATGAAGCCTCAAATTGGCTGATTAGTAGGCAAAGAATTTGGTTATGCACTTCATTATATAACCACATATGTTTCTATTAGAAATTCCTACTCATCAATGACCTTGCATTTATAGGACTTGGGATGCCAGGATACTCCAGCTGTGCATGATCCGTCAAAGTTCTCATCTAAATATATTAATAATCTTAATAGAACAACAAAAAGCTCATTGCCACATTTAAATGGAGACTTGAGTTTAAATGGAGATTGTCAATTCCTAAACATGTCCCAGTCAAGTAGATGACTAGTGTAGGAGCATCCATTCTAGACTCATCAAAGAAGACACCTAAGGATCCTAGATAGTTCACTTAGGATAGGTTGTGATGCAGCAATGCACGGTGGAAGCTTCTGAAAGGCAAGCCACTAGGCAATTATACAAGGCTGGAATCCTTCTATTTTCCCAAAAAGAGGGTTTAGTGCTAAGACACTTATTACAAGCATCAATAATGAACTTATCATAGGTTATCACAACCCAAACAAGGCAGGGAAACTAATCACTAGGTTTGCCTGAGTTCAAAAGCACCAAAACATAATGATTCTCCAAAAGCCTAATAAGGGAACATACCCCCAAACATGAATGAAAAGAGAAAAATGAAAATGGAATGGAATAAAAACACACCTTAGACCTATTAAGGTCTATATACAATAGATAAAGTGATTTAGTTGTGTCCAAACAACACTGATATATAGTTACAACAATTTACCATTGACAAGGCTAGTAACCCTTCTAACTGTAAATTGAACATAATATGGAAAAACCCCACATAAAGACATAGTTTAAGGTGATATTCAAACACTGTTTTAGGACATATAAAACATATGTAAACCTCACAAACTGGAAGAGAGTAGAAGCTAGTACTATAACAACATTTGGAAAGTGTTGATAGGCCTAATTAGGCTACAGTTACACTACAGGTACCCTTTTACATGTTCCAATCTGCAAAAAAAATTATTGTAACATCTAGGGGCATGTGAAACAAGTCCAAATCCAAAGTTATAGAACTTGGATCACTCTAGAGTGAAAGTTATAGTGACTATGGTGAAATGATGAATGGTGCATGTATGGAGCCATACACCTAGAGTATGGTGGAAAAATTCATTCCTTTCTTGGCCATCTATAAAGCCTTAAAATCATAAAATACACTAATAGACTTGCATTCCACTAAGGGGCATCAAATTCCCATGGTGGAAAGTGCCAAAACAACAAGGCACTAAGTGAAACCTTTGGTTTAATGCTGGTTTCTACGCACCTTCAAGAAAACTTGAATAACTTGCAAACTAAAAAGGATAAAAACATGAAACCAAGTGAAAATGAAAGGTAACTCACCCCTCTAACTCTGGAGTTATTGGCACATGTCCTAACATTTGTACTAGTCTGTGCAATGCTCTAAAACACATAATTTTGTGAGATAAATAGGTTATTTTATTGATTTCTTGCCAAAATAAGTACATCATACCTATCACCAACCTATAAGGGCTAATATAGGTTGTCCCTAATAGTTATAAGGTTGGTTTGAACCAACTAGCCCTTTGGGGAAGAGTTTTTTGAAATTTTAACAACTTTTTAAGAAGTTGCTTAAAAGTTGTCAAGCAACTTTTTGAGCAACTATGAAAAGAAAGATAATCAAACCAACCTTCCTAAAAAAATTTATTCTAAACAACCCAATCTACCATGGAAACTAGTACAGTCTACAAAAACAATGTAAAAAATGCATTAAAACTTAGAAAATCAGTAATTTATCCTTCAAATATCATGCTATAGCATGCTGACCATACACAATGATATTAACTTCTCCCATTTTAGGGTTTGGAAAGTCTTTATATCTCCTCCTAGGTCTTTCCCCTTCATCCTTATGATTTTCATTGCCCTCCTTCAAGTTTTAAAAGGAAAATCCATAATTTCTTGTAAAATTAGCATTTTGCAAAATTACAAAATTGCAATATAGCAACTTTTGAATTTTTCTTGCTTGCTCTTCTTAACACTTCTAACTTGTTATTTAGGCTATCCCTTAGAAATTCCATGTTAGGGACCCTTCCCTAAGCTAATGAGTCATCCCTTAGGTTACTCATTGCCCTATGGAAATGTATGTCTTGATATTTAGGCCAAAATAGTGACTCTTCTAAGGACATTAAATGACATCCAATACCCTAACTACCATGCCTAGGTCCAATGACCCTTATTCTACTTACAAGGCTCACTTGGAGCATAATAAAAAAAAGAAAAGAAAAGGTGAGGGCCCTATGATTCAAGGTGCCTCTCTCTCTCTCTCTCTCTCTCTCTCTCTCTCTCTCTCTCTCTCTCTCCCTCCCTCCCCTATTCAATCTAATGAACCAACTAGATTCGCTCTACATTTTAATGTCCCAAGTATTGCCTCATGGTCTGACTCACAAACTTTTCAAAGAGTCTTATTATGTGGTTTTCCACCATATATTATCAAGTGGAAATTTTATGCAACAACAAGGTTTGGATAATGAAGAATCTTCCTCTCTGTTTGCCAATCCTTGAATAACCACAAGTTAGGGTTCTTCATAGAATATCATCTAAGCCATGTGTCAATTAAAACCACTACGCTGATATAGTACTCTAAACCTTCACCATATATAACTAAGTGATCCAATTTTCGTTTGGATTGGACACAATGACACAAATAATAATCTATCCTTCTTCATTTTCTTTAGGTGCAATAATAGCAAAAACATGGCCTACAATGATAAATGTACAAAATGGAGTCATTAATTCAGAAAATACTTACGTAAAAGTTATAAAGTTACATATTAAATTAAAAAGATATATAAATATATATATTACCAGGTTGCACTAGATTAGACAAGCAGTCAAAGTTAATGGACAAATCCATCTCTACCATTTGTAGTGCTTGTGGGGTATGGTAGGTGCCAATTGGGTCCAAAACCCATATATCCCACTTGTCCACCCATTTAGTCGACTCATAGTTGTCCCAATTTTCCTCTACGCATGATGGAAAATAGCATGCCATTTTTCGTGTGTAGATACTCCATGAACTTGCATCAGAGCTTCTAAAAGAGTGCAACTCACTTGATCATGTGAGTGCACAACAATCCTCATATGGTGCAATGTTAGTATTATCTATCAACCAAAAAAATTATGAAACATAGACCCACCTTCCTTACCTAGACCCATTGTATCATTACACCACTAGATGATAGATTTTGCATCTATCAGTATTGCTCCATCTTTGTACTTTAGTTCCTCATGAGCTAAGGCTCTTTTCATGCATGCACCTACACCATTATGCTCTCGCTTTTCATGACCAGCCTTTATGAAATTCCACATATATTGAATTCTAGACAACATGTGCATCTTGCTCAACCAATAGAACATCTGTGCATTCTTGAATTGAGATGCACAATTGTTTGACCAAACAATGTGCTGATGATATAGTATGCCCCTATTCACCAAATCTCCATAAAATAGTTGAAAACTACCATGTACAAACTCCGTAGAATATGATCGATGATCGTTGATGTAAAAATGGTACTCCCTCAAAATCTTTTTATCATCCTCTATACTTGTAGGTGAATGCATGAATGCTATGTGAACAAATATGGAAACCTATTGAGAAGTATAATACTTTGCTTACACCTCATTTTGTGGTTGTAGTGTATAGTCTACACTTGAAACAATGGTATCTAGTGGAAACATATCCTTGCACAACTTGAATTGAAAATCTAGCCATTGAGCTCTATGTGTATGCCTTGCGTACTCGTAAATAATATTTTCACAAAAAATGTTCATGAACTCATACATTGGAATATTTTCAATGACTAAATCACATCTTTTACCCCGTTTCCCATCTTTTACAGCATATGTCACTGTCTTATATTTTCTATAATCTACCATTTCATTTCCAATTGCATGTGTACTATACATATATTCACAAGTTGTTAAAAATTGTAAATAACCACAAAATAACCATGTACCATCCAAGCATAATGTCTTGTAATTTCACATAAAATGTTGGATATGAATTCCCTTGAAGATCTAGGTGGCTCATTCATGTCACAATCCTGAAAAACAAACTTAGAATGCAAAAATACACATATATGCCTAAAAACATTAAAATGGTTAGAAAATCCAAAAATGTATCCTATGACAACAAGTTGTGCATGTGTAAAAATTGCATAGCTATGGCTTCCCACTCCCATGAAATTTCAAATCTCCATGCGCACATCCCCATGGATCTCTCCTAGGCTTTCATTTCTACCTCTAAGCATCTCGCTAAGGATTTTCCTCTGCTACCTTCAGGTCTACTGCGACGGATGGTGTCATTGGGGGGGGGGGAAGGGCTTCTCTCTCACCTTCTCTTAGTGGCATTCATCTTCTCTTTGACCTCATTTCTAGTATCATTTCTGTGGGTTCCCCTCCTGTGGTTGATGGTCTGTGAGGAAGGGTTTCTTCCTATGTTGATGTGGCCACCTTCGAGGTTGATTTGTATGGAATTGTTCCTCTTGTGGGTCTCTCTTTTGGGCCTTCTTGCCCCTGAGAGGCCTCTTTGGTGAGTGTCTATAGCCCAGCAAGGGTTGTTTTAGACAAAGATATTGCTGATGAAATTTTTAGTACGACAGAGGAGTTCTCTCCCCTAGCTACTATTTTTTTTATTCTGGGGTTATTGGCCCTCTCTTTTTGATCTCTATACTTGGATCTCCAAGAATTGGGAACTAATCTTAGACAATGGTGTTCAAATCTTCTCGAATGCTCAAGGATTCTTCATTGTCAAGTTTGCATCTACTGAAGACAAGAAGACAATTCTGTGTAATATTTTCTCATGGCAAGATCATTACCCACTCATGGTCAAACCATGGCATATGGATTTTGACCTACTCACAAAGTCCTTCAACAAGGTTCTTATTTGGGTTAGGCTTATGAATCTCCCTATGCATCTCTAGCTTGACTCTATTTTGGAATCTATGGGGAATGCTATTGGAAATTTTTTGTTTGTGCACTGAACTACTTCTAATGTTCTCCATTCAACATGTGCACAAATTCTTGTTGAGTTGGATTGTTCAAAGGGCCTCCTAGAGAAAATCTACTTGGCCTCTTTGTGGGGCTCTTGGACCCAAATATTGGATTACGAAGGTATCCCCTTCCATTGTAGGAATTGTCATATGACAGGTCACATGGCTTCTCATTGCTCTATTGTGAAGACCAAGCTAAGGCAACCTCCTTCTTGGTGGCTAGGGGCCTCCTTTGAGCACTATATGGTGCATAAGTCTCTGGAAGTGTTCCTAGATCTTGTGGATGGCTCACTTCGTGTGGTTGGCTCTCTCCTGGGTAACGCTTCTTCGAGGCCAATGGTTGTAGAGGATGTCTGACGTTGGGGTCAGGATCTTGTCCCATCTCCTGTCTCTAATTTGGCTACTATTGCTAGTCCTAGTGAGGGCTTGTCTTCTTCAGTTCCTCCTAAGGAGAATGATTTGTTGGGTGCTTTTGCTTCTACTGGCCTCCTCTCCTCAAACTCTTATGGGTCTTGGCTTGGAGGGTGAAGGATGGATGGATTGTTGTAAAAAGAAAGAAATCTAAGCCCTCTTTTCCTCCATTAGATGTTATTCTTGGGTCAAGCAAGGGAGGCTCTAAATCAAAGGGCAAATCGTGAGTTCCCTTGTAGTGCTTGGTTTTTTGGAGGTGGATCCCACTGTTGGGTTCTTTGGCTCCTAGTTGGTCATTTTGATTTTGTTGGTGATAGGCTTTTCTATCATCATGGTTACCTCTCTTCTTAGGGGGTAATCAGTTCCTTCTTAGTCTATTGTTTCTTTGTTATAGTGCTTATTGAAAATCTTAAGATTTGTACAAGGTTTCAGGCACCCTTCAAAACCTATTTTCCTTAATCAAAAATAAGTTGTGCATGTGTGATTTATCTTCACATAAAAAAGTTTACCCATCTCAAAAAATCTTTGACTTATTTGAATTTTAGGATACATACCAATAAATTTTGCAAAAAATTGTGTTTAAGTTGAGTCCAAAAAATGTTTCGCATGTGGGTTGCAATTTTGGCTACCAATACTCCTTCTTACAACATCTCTTTGATTATGGGAAACACATGTGTTACTTTTCAAAAAATCTTCGATCAACTATTTTAAAGCTTAACTAATTTCTTTATCCCTTCATGGTTGTCTACCGCTAAATGCTAATAACTCATTTTTTGTTAGATCTTCCAATCCCTTGTGCCTTAGTATGGCTCTCCTTAGAGTACCTCTATTGGTTTTCAATGTTTTGCTTGTCTGTCTTTCTCATGAGTCAAGCTTTCTTCATTTGGGTACTTACTATTATTGATATAAGTACTCATCTTGTGATATTACTATCTTTGGTGCATGATTTAGAACCCACTCTGTCAGAAGCACTCATTAGATTCTTTATAATGGCTTTTTCATTTGAATCGTCCATCATTCTTAGTCCAAGAATCTTCATGATAGACCTAAATTTCAAATTCCTCATCATTTCAACAAGTAATTGGCATTGACCTATAATATTTAATTCTTCAAAGAATAATCTCCACATACGATTAACTTTTTTTTGACAAGTACACTTGCTAATCTTGTTAGGCATTGATTTTAAAATGTTAGTATCAATATCAATCAAATATTTTAGTCTTCTAAAACAAATTCTAGAAGGTGTTATAATCTCTTCCATTCCCTCAACATTTTGAACATCAACATAAGGTTGAGTTATTTGTGTACCTTGAATCGAAGATGATGTGCCTTAGCAATAAGATGCAAAAGATGGAATATCACCCACTTGATAAGTTGATATTGTGCCTTCAAAATCACATGATGGAGTGTGTACATTGTCAGATCTAAAAATTAGCATCTCTTCAACATGAGATGATGATATGACTCCACCATTGGAAGATGGTGTAGCTTCACAATTCAATTGTCTTCTTGAGCATAAAAGTCTCATTCCTTCTCTTTATCTTTCCAATTCTTCCTATTTGTTTCTTTGTATTGGTGGTTCTTCTTCCTCTTCCAAAGTCAATTCTTCATGATTAGTTTACAATTTTCTTTGTTTACGTAGTAATTTCATTTTATCTCTTTTAATTGCCAAATCTTTCTCCCTCTCTTCCATTATTTGAGTTTTTAGTTTCTTCCTTGGCATGATCATGATTTCTATATGTCAATTTTTTCAAACATCTAAATTACTTACAATTTGTAAATTACAAATCATTCAAATACATATACAAATTACAATTATTTCAATAAATACAAAATATATATTAAATAACTTGTTAGATTTCTAACCATTTTCAAATAACAATTCATTCAAACATACAAATTTCAATGAATTCACTATATATTAAACACCATGTCAAATTATAATCAAAATTTTCTCAATATAACAATAAAGAATATTGAAAAAGGACTGCACTAACCTTTTCTATAGAAAGAATATTCAAAAAGCCTTCAAATAGCATATCCAATGATCGAATTTGATGTTTGCTAGCTTCAAATAGTATGAAAGAATGATCAAAAACCCTTCAAATAGTGTTTTCTAACTTTTAATAGCCTGAAACCGGTGTTTTCTATCGGAACAACATAATAAACAATAGACCAAAAGCAGAATATGGATCAGTATGGACCCAAACTTGCATTATGACCATTTTTTGGTGTTTTCATATAGTGCGTATGCACTATAGCACATACATATAAAGCATGTACGCACTATAGTGCATACACACTATGTGAAAAAATCTCTCCCTATCCCACCATCCCCCGTCCCCTACTCTCTCTCTCACTCTCACTCTCCTCTCCCCTCCCCTACTCTCTCTTGCTCTCTCTCCTCTCCCATCCCCTATCTCTCTCTCTTGCTCTCCCTCTCCTACTCCCTCTCCCTCCACCTACTCTCTCTCTCTCCCCCATTCCCTACTCTCTCACTCTCTCTCCTCTCCCATCCCCTACTCTCTCTCTCTTGCTCTCTCTCCTCTCTCATCCCTACTCTCTCTCGCTCTCTCTCCTCTCTTATCCCCTACGCTCTCTCTCCTTCTCTCTCTCTCTCCTCTCACATACCCTACTCTCTCTATCTCTCTCTCTCTCACTCCCTCTCCTACTCCCTCTCCCACTTCCTACTCTCTCTCTCACTCTTTCTCTCCCATCCCCTACTCTCCCTCTCTCCTCTCCCATTCCCTACTCTCTTTCCTCTCCCATCCCCTACTCTCCCTCTCTCCTCTCCCATCCACTAATCTCTCTCCTCTCTCATCCCCTACTCTCTCTCTCCAACTACCTCTCTATCTATCTCCCTCTCCCACTCCATCTCCCACCACCTACCATCTCTCACTCTCTCTCCCATCCCCTACTCTCTCTCTATCTCTCTCTCTCTTACACACACTCCCATCCCCCCTCTCTCTCACTCTCTCTCACACTCTCTCCCACCCCCTTCTCTCTCTCTCTCTCTCTCTCTCTCTCTCTCTCTCTCTCTCTCTCTCTCTCTCTCTCTCCCTCCCTCCCTCTCCCACTCTCACTCCCTTTCCTACTACCTACTCTCTCTCTAACTCTCTCTCTCATAGACACACACTCCCATCACCCCTCTCTCTCCTCCACTCTCCATCCCACTCCCTCTCCCATTGCCTACTCTCTCTCACTCTCTCTCTCTTACACACACTCCCATCCTTCCCCTCTCTCTCTCACTCTCCCCTCTCCCACTGCTACTCTCTCTTTATCTATCTCCCGCTCCCACTTCTTCTTCCATCACCTACTCTCTCTCCCATCCCCTATGCTCTATTTCTCTCCCTCTTCCAATCCCTCTCCCATCGTCTCCTCTCTCTCTCTCTCTCTCTCTCTCTCTCTCTCCCATGACATACTCTCTCTCACTTTCCCTCTCCCAATGCCTACTCTTTCTCTTTCTCTCTCCCATCCCTACTCTCTCTCTCTCTCACTCTCCCTCTCCCACTACCTACTCTCTCTCTACTCTCTCTCCCATCCCCTACTCTCTCCCTCTCTCATTCTCGCACCCCTACTCTCTCTCTCACAGGACACACACTCCCATCCCCCCACTCTCTCTCCCGCTCTCACTCTCCCACCACCTATTCTCTCTCTCTCTCTCTCTCTCTCTCTCTCTCTCTCTCTCTCTCTCTCTCTCTCCCACTCCCTCTCTCGCTGCCTATTCTCTCTCTCACTCGCTTTCCCTCTCCCACTCCCTCTCCTACCATCTACTCTCTCTCCCATCTCCTACTCTCTCTCTCTCTCACTCTCTCTTACATCCCCTACTCTCGCTCTCACTCTCCCATCCCATACTCTCTCCACCAACCCCTACTCTCTCACACACTCTCAAACTCTC